>RJWH01000018.1:1749485-2349485 GCA_004363575.1 Solenodon paradoxus
CCAAGCCAATAAGATTCTTCAGTAGGGCTCCCTCCTGGGACTGTAACCAAACTAGAGGACTAAGAGATGTTGGGGGAAGGGGAAAATTGGTTCCTGCAATTCCCAAGAGGAACTCAAACCTTCTGCCTCTGTGACCTGTTGGAACTGTGATCTGCCAGGGCCTTCATACCCCATGCCTCTCTCCTTGTACCTGTGCCTTCTGGGGAAAATTTGAATGTGGAATCTATTGAAAGACTGAAGCTGAGACAAGAGTTATAGCCCAAAACTGATGGGAAAGTTCGGACTATGGGATGAGCCAAGAGATGAGGATAAGGAAGATTTCACCTTCAGTCTAAGCATTGTTAGCCTTAAGGAGTACTGAACCCTAGGCATTCTTCAGCAGCAACCTCTTTGTATCCCTGACTCTCATTCTGAAGGATGGACTCTCAAGCCTTAACCCACTTTTGGATATAGAGTTTCATACATTCTATTTAGTGCAGAGGCTTCAGCATACATCATAATACAAAGCACAGTATCCTGGGTCATCATACTAGGTCTTTACTCTGCAAACCTGAATTCCCAAAAACACAAAGCCATTACATCAAGGCAGGGAAAGAAAGTTGTCAGCCTAACCCATAGACATAAACAGAGTACCAAACAAAATTAATTTATTCCAAATAATGGACCAGAACAAAACCCTAAAGAAAAATCCTAATGCAACAGAATTAACCAAACTATCGAAGTTCAAACCAGCAATCTTAATAGTGCTTACTGAATTGGGATTACAATGGATTAAAAAACAAAAAGAGCAACAAAATGAGATTCCAAACAGAAATAATAGCACAAAAGAACACAACAGCTGTTAAAAAAAAAAAAAAGAAAAAAAACCATAATGGAGATGCTAAACCAATTTGAAGCATCTAATGTCAGTGAGGTAGAAGGGCAGTAGAAAACACTCAAGTAGATCATCAAAGAGAACAAATAAAAAGAAATGAAAATAGCAAGAGACTTATGAGATAATATCAAGAGGAACAACATTAGTATTACAGGGGTTCCAGAAAAGAGAGAAATCTTATTTGACAAAAGAACAGCTGAGAACTTCCCTAACCTGGAGCAAGAAGCGGATATCCAGATCCTGGAACCTCTGAGTTAAATCCAGACAAACACCAGTCATGACATATTATAACTCAGATGACAAAAATGAGAGATCTTAAAAGCAAGCAAAGAAAACACAATTCACATAAAAGAGAATCCCCTTAATTGCCTATAAATTTCTCAGTAGAAACTTTATAGTCCAGAAGGTGATAAGACACAAAATTCAAATATGAAAAGTACTTGCAACCAAGAATATGCTATCCTGCTAAGTCATAATTTAGAATGAGCTTTTCGTTCATCACAATTAAACCACCTTGAAAGAAATACTGAAGGAAAAAGAAACACCACTTAGAAGTAGCAAGACATCAAAAATGTAAAAATCTAAGGGGAAGAATAAAAATGGAGACTGTTAAAATGAACTCAAGATTAACTTACTTTCTATTTAAAATAGGTTTTAAGTATAAAAATTTATATGTAAACCCCATAGTAATATCAAAATAGTAATCCATAGAACAAAGAAGCAAATGAAAAGGTGAATCAAACCAAACGCAAAAAGCACAAGGACAAAAGGACACTGATAGTCTGCAAAAATGCCCAGAAAACAAATTATACAATTATATTAACTAGCTAATTAAAGACTACTCTAAATGCCAATGGACTTTACTGGTGATTTTTACACTTTCAAAGAACACCTGTTCTTAAAGACTTCTAAACAGTAGAACAAGGAAAACATTTCCAAACACATTCTATGATGCCAGTATTACCTGGTACCAAAAAGAGACAAGGGAATCACAAAAAAAGAAACTACAGACCAATATAGATGCAAAAATCCGCAACAAAACATTAGCAAACCAAACTGAACAATACATCAAAAGCATCTATGAGTATCACATGGGATTTATTCTGGGGATGCAAGAAAGGTTCAACATATGCTAATTAATGTAATATATCACATCAACAAAATAATAAGAATCTTATCAGCAGATACAGAGAAAGCATTTGACAAGATTTGGCACTTATGATAAAACTATCAGTAAAATGGGGCTAGAAGGATAATAAAGCCCATTATAACCCACAGCTAACATCATGGTCAAGGTGAAAAACTAAAAGTTTCTCTAAGATCAGGAACAAGACTAGGATGTCCATTCTCACTATTATTAAACATAGTACCTGAAATGCTGTCAAAGCAATTAGACAAGAAAAAAAGAAAAAGGAATCTAAATTATAAAAAAAGTAAACTTATTACTTGCAAATGACATAACAGACATAGAAACCTAAAGCTGTCACCAAAATCCGATTACAATAAAAAGTGGTAAGCTACAAAATTTATATACAAAATCTTTTGTTTCTGTATGCTAAAAAAATAGAAAATTAACTCCATTTTTCACTATTCCATAAAAAAGAATTAACAGAAGAGGTGAAAAACCCATGAAAGTCAATGAAAACACAGGCATTATTAAAAAGAAAACACAAAGAATTGGAAAGGTATTCCAAGGTCACAGATGGAATAACTAACATTGTCAAAATGGCCATCTTATCTAAGGCAAATTAAAGATTCAGTGCAAATTATATCATAATCCCAATGGTATTTTTTCAAGAAAATAGAAAAAAAAATTTGTATGGAATCACAAAAGAGCCCAAAACTAAAGCAATAAAATGGAGGTATAAAACTCTGAATTTCAAACTATAGTACAAAACAGTAATCAAAATATACTGAAATAAAACAGACCTACAGATCAATGGAACAAAACTGACGCCAAACGCATACAATAGAGAAATAAGTCTTAAACAAATGGTGCTGAGAAAACTGAAGTCACATACCAAAAAAAAAGGAAAAGAAAACAGAAACTAGATCATTTTCTAACACCATATCCATAGTTAATTCAAAATGGATTAGAGACATGGATATAAGACTAGAAACCATAAAATACATAGATGTTCTATTACATCAACCTGGAGATCTTAGGGAACTTGACTCCAGTGACAAGTAAAGCAAAACTAAAAATAATCAAATGGGACTACATCAAACTAAATAGCTTCTCCACAGCAAAAACAAAACAATAACAACAACAACAACAACAAAAAACTATGAGAAGAAAAAAGACAACTGTGAATGAGAGGAGATATCTGCAAACCTAATAAGGGTTAATATCCAAAACATATAAAGAGCTCAAACAACTTAACAAAAAATGGGCAGAAGATCTGAATAGGCATTTCTCCAAAGATGACATATAGATGGCTGATAGTCACATGAAAAAATGTCATCATTTACCATTAGTGAAATGCAAATCAAAGTCACAATGAGGTATAACCTCACACCTTCTTGGGCTATATTCAAAAAACAAGCAAGCACCTTGAAAAAAGAAGTATGGTGAGGATTTTGAGAAAAGGAAACCACTGTATGCTTCCTGTTGGAATGTAATTTGGTACAGCCACTTTGCAAAACTCTACAAAGATTCCTCAAAAAGTTAAAAATATAACTACCACATAATCCAGAAACTCTACTTGTAGGTATCTATAAGAATATGAAAACACTAATTCAAAACCTCTTCAACTGTATGTTCACTGCAACACTATTAACAAGAGTCAAGAAATGAAAACAACTTAAGTGTCTACTGACAGATGATGGGATAAAGATGTATATATACACAGTATAATACTATTTAGCTATTAAAAAGAGATAAAATCTTGTCATTTAAGACAACATGGATGAACCTAGAGAAAATTATGCTAAGTAGAGTAAGTTAGAAGGAGAAATACAAATACTTGATCATTTCACTCATATATGGAATATAAAGAAACAAAGCAAAAGAACAAATAAAACAAAATTAACCCTTAGGTTCTGACATCAGAACTAAGGTTACTTGAGGGGAAGAGGGTTGTGGGTGTTAGTGGGTGAAGGGGTGGGAGCAAAGAGTAAAGGGAGTCTAATGGACAGTGAAGTAGGACTATTTCAAACTTGCTGGTGGGTGTGCTATGCTATGTATTTGATGAAGGGTGAAGCTGCACATCTAAAACATATTTACTGCCATTTATTAGTTACCTTAAAATTTTTAAAAAAATATGTGAATAGCCAGGAAACTAAGATGAGATGATATATCAGCAATACTAAAGGAATTAAATTGAAACAAGATACCATTCACATGTACATTAGACTGACAACAATGAAAATTTCAATAATGCCAAGTATCAGAGAAAATGTGCAGAAACAGAAATTCTCATACACTGCTAATGGAGCTTAAGTTAGCAAAACCACTTAGGAAAGCAACATGTCAATAATCAACGTGAAAATCATCACCATGATTAATTATATTATGATTATAATTCCAAAGCTAGACAAACTCTAATATTGACGTATGTTGATACATGCACAAGAATGTTCATAGCAGCAATGTTTAACAGAAAAAAATAAGCAATAACTTTAATATCTGTCAATGGGGCGGTATACTCATATAATTACATACTCTATGGCATTAAGAATGAATTAGAGGCAAATAAGTTAAAAGAATATTTTTGACCAAAAAAATTATCAATACATAAGCATGGAATATATATCTACACATACATATATAATTTCAACAGATAAAACAAAACCATAGATTGTTTCAGATTAAAAAATATAAACAAGACATGTAGAAAATTACAGAGCAATTCACAGGAACGTTAAACACCAAATTCAAGCACCTGGGGTGGAAATGGGAGGAAGTACTTGTGTGAAGTTTTGGATCAAATGTTTATGCCCCCTCTCAAAATTCATATGTTAAGGCCAATGTGATGGCATTTGGTGATGGGGACTTTGAGAAGTAATGAAGGTTAAACAAAGTCCAACTCCTTATCTCCAAAGTTCTACTTTCAAAAGTTCAAAGAAATCATCCATAAATCCTCTTTTAACACTTAAAATAAGCTCACTTTGTGTACTATTTTTTTTAAGCTTTTCTTTTCCTGCCTTCTTCTGGATTATATATTTTAATCACCTTCACCTTTAATCATTTGAGAAGTTACACATACTATCTCTATTTTTACCTCTTACTGTGCTCAACCATATAAACTTAAAATGTAAACTCATCTTGATATACTTTGAATTTAAATTTCCACCATGCAGACAGGCAATGTCTAAAAGAAATGACATGTGAATAACAACACATAATCGTCAAATTTTCCAGTGCCCATATTTAAAAGAGGTAAAGGAAAAAGAAAAGTGATACAAATATTTTAACCCAAAATATCTTTCTTTGAACATATAAATATAAAAATCATTTATGCTGTCTTAAAATTTGTATTTTACAATTAGAGATCAATTTAGGTAAGTCACAAACTAAGTGCTCAATAACTAGACATAAGTAGCAACTAATATAATGGATAACAAAGCTATACACACTATGATTCTTAGAAGTTAATGATTCAATATCTTATTTTTGAAACCCCCAAACAATCACTGCTATTATCTTCATATACAATCGATTATAAAGTTTACCCAAAGGCTTATTAATTATTTTTAAGGAAATATGCAGGCAAAAATGAAGGTGCATAGGCAAGCAGGCAGGCATAGAGAGGAGAAAGAAGCAATTCATTATTTTAAATAGTTGTTTATCTTGGTTGTTTTCCCCAGCCCTGGTATGTGAACATGGGTCTTTGGGAAGGCAGTATGTGGGCTGTGCTTGGCCAGAGGTGACAGACCTAACTGCTATCTACCAGGAGGGTGCCCCTAATTTCTTGTTTAACCTTACTTCTCCCTCAGACTGCCTCTTTTGAGTTCTGGTTTTCGTTATTTCTTACTAGTTGCTTACACTGGGTGCCTCCCCCAAGACCTGAGACTCAAACCCAGGGGTATGTGGCCTCTGCTCCTTTGGAGGCATTGATCCAACTGCTACTCTACAAGGGTACACCACAATTAAAATATTTAGCATAAATTTGACACCTAATTACATCAAGCAATTGTAGCTCATTATTTTGATGTCCTAACAACTTTTGAGAGAGAACACCCAGAAGGAATCTTATCTTTTAAAGAGGAACACAGAAATATTTATAGATGCAAAACTGTATCTGGAATGTGCCTCAAAGTAATACAGGAGAAGTAGAGTGTAAATAAGTTTTAACTGTGGGTTGTTTGTTAATGACTACTGGAAATGAATAACAAGTAATGGCTCATGATCACATTCTATCTACTTCTGTGTTCAAAATTCACAAGTCATAAGAATCACTGCTCAAAAACACTTGTTAACTTTTTGATACTTCATGAATTTTAAAATAAAAACATTACTTAAGTACATTAGTCCTGAACTATATCTTAAAAACTAAATTAAGGAAGCTATTATAGCTTAACAACACAAACAGACCAAATAAGGGACTAAGACAGTAAACAATTAGAGATACTAATAATTCTATTCCAGTCAATCTTTCTCAACCTAGTCTCCTATTCTAAAGAGAGCAGAATAATGAGTTATGTATGAAAGCTTATAGGTATATAGATGAAAGCTTACAGGTATATAGAATAGCACCTACCACACGGAAGTGCTAACTTTGTAATCCTCACTTGAGTCCTTCTATTAGCTATCTACCAACATAGTTTTCCTCTCATATCCATACACACACACACACACACACACACACACACACACACACACACCCTTTACCATTAAAACCAAATTATTCAGCATATGTTCAATGGTTGTGGATTTGTGCCATTCCATGGATATAATTTTGGCTATGTCATTCACTCAACATATACTGTTCACACATCCAATCCCAAGCTACTTGCAAGGTGCAGGTCACAATCCATAACTTTCATGAAATCTCTTCTTCTAATGCTAGGAATCAAATCTTTCCTGATATAACCATATGGCACTTGCTAATTTAACTCTTCAACTAAAAGAGGTCCTACTAGACATAGCTATGCTATTTTGGATATCCAGTAAAATGGTAGCAAGCATTATGCAGCATTTTTAAGAAAAATTATAACAAACAATATACTTTAAACACACCTATGTAAATAACTATTTATGCTCAATTATTATAAAAAAAGCCATGCTCAGCATAACTGTAATTATGTAAGAAAACCAATGATGGTGAATTCAGTGTCACACCACAATTTAATTGTGAGTTCAGCAATTTATAAACAAAGCTTCCAAAATACTAAGGAAAGCAACTTGAAAAAGCTAACAACTTATTTTAATAGGTCCTTTCACCCATTATAAAGGTTTCATTTAGTTAACTTATTAGAGAATGTCTACAAATTTTCCTATACTTAAAATCTGCATTCAAAAAGTTATTAACATTTTAACATTGTCCTGTCTTTTAATATTTTGATATAATTTCATGCATTTCTGTCTTCCTAATAAGCCCATTATTTTATAAGGATTTCAGAGTGACAAAATGGTAAAGAATATAGAAATGAAACCCAATATTAATTGCAAATTACAAAGAATACAAAAAAGTCATTTTAAAGAAATGCAACCTATTAAAAATTCACTTTCTTGTTTTATAGTTATCACTGAGCTAATCAAAATGAAAGAATTCTAAAATCAATTAAGACCTAAATATCTACAACAGGTTTATAAGGACAATGAAACAAATTTCAACATAAAATCTGAATTTCTTACATGTAATATAAATTGGTTAACATTAACTGAGGGACTACTTTGTGGAAAATACTTTCTATGCATGAGTATAGTTAAGCTTCAAAATCATTATAATTCCAGTTTTAAAGATCAAGAAACCAAGAATAAAAATAATTCGGAATCAAAGAGACAAAAATAATGAAATTATATTATTTAACAATTCATGTATTTATAAGCTCAAAAACATACAAATTTTTTTTTATGAATTTTAAGACAAAACGCCAATGATACAAAGGAAACAAATTTTCTTTAAAATTTAGCGTTATACAAGCTAAAGATGATCTTTAAAATAAGTGGCATATATAAAAAGGCTGTTAAAAGGAAAACGGTCAACATTTAAAAATCTCATCCATTTCAAAATATGTTACAAAACATGTCTAGCCTAAAATTAACTAATATCTAAATCCAAAATTGGTAAGAGTGTGGAAAAACAGGTATTTCTATACATAGATGTGGAAAACAAATTAATGAAGAATACATTTTTGTATTGAGGTTTTCATAAACTTTTTAAACTGTATTATTTCCCTTCAAGCATTTTTACTTCTACTTAAATATTTCCACACTTCCTAACTATAAACTGTAATCAAACCAAGTATCTATCACAGTAGGAATTAAGTTGTAGTATGTCAAGCAACTACACTGCCTTGGTATTACTTAAGAAAAAAATGTTTTAAACAGTGGACTTCTACTTCTAACCAAGACTTTTTAACAGAGCTAATTTGCCTTGTTGAAACAAAATATGTAACGGTATACAAGACCACTGGGTTTCAGACAATGACTAATTGTTTAGGGGTCAAAAAATGAGGTAAGTTCATGACTGCCCAGCTTACAACCTTGAGGGAAAGTCCAGGTCATGGCACAGCTCAGATGGGGAAAACAGGACAAACTTCTAAAACACTGATTGGATAAAAAGCCAAGAGTTCAAAAAAACCAAAGCAAATAAAGTCTGTAAGGCAGCGCACCAGAGAAGAGTTACACATAGGAAACTCTGGAAATCTCAAGAGTCCCCTCAGTATTCATAGTGTGTACCCACTGTAGAAGATATTCATTTAAATCTTTCAAAAAGATAAGTGGCATTTAAAACAAAGAATGCAATGCAAAATTGATGGCGATAACAGCACAAAGGCTAAGAGAAATATTCTATTAATATAGTATATGTAAAGTGACACATAAACTCTTTGAAAGAGGACTGATTAGACTTGGTATAAATCTTTCAGGTGCAACCAACAGAGTTACAGCTAATCAACAAATAAAAGACAAAAATGGAATAAAAAAAACACTTCGATCCAAAGGAAATAGAAAAGGAGAAAAAAAGGAACAAAAATCACAGGGACAACTGAAAACAAGCCCAGGAAGAGTTTTAAAACTATTTATAATAATTTAATAACCATACTGGTAATAACGCTAAACGTGAACAATCCTACCAACCAAAAGAAGAGGGTGTAAGAAAAAATTCCAAGACACCAAGTCGCAACTTTAGATGTGTACAAAACACACTTTAGATCTAAAGACAAAAATAGATTGAGAGTAAAAGGGCGGGAAAAAATAGGCCTTGTAAATTCTACTAAAAAGAAAGCCAAAATGGCGGCATTAATATAAAAAATAGATTATTAAGGTAAATAGTATTAGTACAGATAAAAAATGGCCATTATCTAATCAATAAATCAAGAAGATCTAGTAATCCTAAACACTTAGTTATTGATTATAGAAGGAGAATAAAATCTGGTAGAACTTCAAGGAGAAATAGACAAATGCACAAATATATGCAGCTATTTCAATACCCCTCTCTCAACAAATTATTGAACAATAGGAAGAAAATCAGAAAGACGAGATAACTTGAACACTATAAACATGAACTAACTGACATTTATAGAACACATCACCAAATAATGACAATACGCATCCTTATTAAGTGCATATAAAATTAATAGTGTATACAATATCTGAATTACAATATTGGTCTCAACAATTTTACAAGTCTTAGTATGTTCTCTACTCAAATGAAATTCAATTAGAAACAAGATATATAGAAAGCTCCAAATATTTGAAAAGTAAATAATATACTTCTCAATAACCATGTGCCAAAATATAAATATTAAAATGGTTTTTACTGAATGAAAAGCAGTATACAACATCAAAATCTGAGAGGCAAAATAAGCAATACTTAATGATAAATATATAGCAAATATATAATTTCTATATTAAAAAGGTTTGTCAATGACAGCCTCATTATTAGAGAAAGAACTAAAAGCAATATAGAAAAAAATTAAAACAGAAAAAAATCAATCAAATATGAACCAGAAAACTCAACGAAACCAAAAACTGATTTTCTGAAAATATTAATAGAATCATAAACCTTCAAAGGGAAAAAAAGCACAAACTAACAAAACCAGGAGTAACAGGTAACAGATTATACAGCTATCAAAAGAACATAAATTTCATGAACAACTCATGCAAATAAATTCAACAACTTAGATGAAATGGAATAATTTTATGGAAGACAAAAAATTACGAGTCTACCTAACATAATCTATCAAATAAATTGAATGCGTAGTTTACGAACTTTTCCACAAAGAAAACCACCACTAGGCCTACACAGCCTCACTGATGAATTGTATCAAATATTTAAGAAAGAAATAGTATGGCGCACACTTCTGTGGCTCAGGTGGCTAGGACTCCAGTGCATGGACCATATAAAGCCCAAGGACCTCTATTTCAGATGTAAGGCTGGAGTGAAAAAAACCCAAAATGAACTAAATAAAAGATGCTTCCTATCCCTCTTCCTTCCCTAAATGCTGATTCTTTCTCTCCCTTCCTTCCTCTCTTAAAAAAAAAGAAAAAGAAAGAATATCATTTAGGATCCTAAACCTAATAATCAGAACAAAGTAAAGATGCTCTCATCACTTCTATCACATTGTATTAGACCATACTTGGGGTTGAGGGGATACAAATAGAAAAGGAAAAAGACAAGCAATCCATGATTATCTAGTAAATTTGGCAAAGGTACAGGCTACAAAAGCAATATACAAATATCATTTGTATATAAGCTCTAGTAACTGGACATTAATTTTTTTTAAGTATCATTTACAACAGCATCAAAAAAAAAAAAAAAAATCAGGAAATGGGGATAAACTTAATCCAAAAAAATGTGTAAAACCTGGGAGCTGAAAAACAAAAACACTACTAAAAGAATATTTAAGCAAATGGAGAGGCAAACTACATTCATGAGTAGAAAAGCTCAACATTATTAGATGTCAGTTTTCTTGAAATTGCTCTATAAATTCAAGTTAATTGCAATAAAATCCTAGCAACCTTTTTTTTAGAAACTGGCTCATAAGAAAAACTACAGGACCCCAAAGATCCAAAAATAATATATTAAGACAGGATGCTTTTGACATCTAGATAAGACAAAATGGGTCAGCAGAAAATAATAAAGAACATAATCATATATACACAGATAACTGATTTTTGAAAAAGGTACAGTCAGTTTGATGGAGAAAAAAAGTCTTTTCAATAAATGGTGCTGGAAAAGTAGAGTCCATATCCAACACCAAAGAATGTTGATTCATACTTTGTACCACATTAAAAATATATTAATTCAAAATGGTCAGAGACTTAAATCAAAAACCAAAAACTATAAAACCTCTATTGGAGGAATATCCTGGTTGCTCAGGTGTTAAGCCAGTGACTGGGGCATAGACCAGGCAAAGTCCAAGGACCTGGAATTGAGACGAATCATAGGGCTGGGAGGAGACAATCAAAAATGAATAAATAAAAATAAAAAATTTTTCTTCCTCCTCCTCCTTCCTGCATGCCTTCACTCTGGTCTTCTTTAAAAAGGAAAAAGAAAAGAGCGCAGGCTGGTGGATGCAGTCCAGTCTACATACATCCCAAGGTCCTCCTGGGTTCACATTCCCCAACAAAGTAGGAGACAATCAAGATAAACAACTAAATAAAACAAATGTTTCTCCTTTCTCTCTTCCTGCCTGCACTTTTCCTTTAAAAACAACAACAATAAAACTCACCTTTATTACAAAAAGACAATATTTCTGTGACCTTAGGTTAGGCAAAGATAGCTTAACCGTGTCACCAGAAAGCATGATACATACAAGAAAAAATTGGTAGACTAAAGTTCATGAGAATTAAAGACTGCTCTTCAAAGACATTACAAAGGAACATAAACACAAGTGGTAGAAAATATCTGTAAACCATATATCTAAGGACTTGTGACCAGAATGAAGACCTCTCAAAACTCTGTAATGAATAACCCAACTAAAAAAGTGGGCACAAGACTTAAACACAATTCACTAAATACGATACAGATGGCAAAAAAAGTACAAGAAAAAAATATTCAATGTAATAAGACATTAAAATTATAATGTCAGTGAAAACTATAAAGAGATTACCACTTCATAACCATACCACTACAATGTCTATAGTTAAAAAGACATAAAATAACAGACACTGGAAAGGATAAGAAAATCTAGCAATCTCATACCATGAAAACAGTATAATTATATTGGAAAAATAATTTCCAGTTTCTTAAAAAATTAAACATATTCTTAGAAATGATCCAGCCATTCCAATCCTAAGTATTTTCCCCAAGAGAAACGAAAGCTTATGTTCACATAGACTTGTACAGGTATGTTCAAAGCAGTTTATTTATAATAGCCCCTAACTGCAGACAACCCAAATATCCACCAAGAGCTGAATGGATAAGCAAAATGTACATATCCATACAATGTAATATTAATACGCAATAAAAAGGAATGGACTTTGCTACAACACACATTATCATCAAAATCATTATGCTGTGCGGAATAAGCAAAACAAAAAAGCATACTAAATGGCTACATTTACTGAAAGTCTAAAAAAAGTAAACTAATATGATAACAGAAAGCAGAGTGGATGCTTGGGGAAAGGAAGATGGGATAAATGAAAGGGCAAAACAATATCTTGGGGGATGATGGAATGATGAATGTTCATTCATTATCTTGATTGAGGCAGTGTTTTCACAGATGTAAAGTATATACATTTTATATCAAATTTTACCTCAATAAAGTTTTTTAAAGGTAAAATGTAAGTCAGCATACAATGTATAAAGCCATTTGTGTAAATAAACTAGAATGTTTATATGTGTGGTTATAAATTAGTAATACCAGGAAATTAACATAACTACCTGTACTTAACATATAACCGGGAATCAGGGAGAAAGTTTCCACTTGAATTTTTTCTTTGAACCATGCGCACATATTACTTTTATTTAAAAAAAAAACAAAAAAGAAGCTTAATTACTTGTATAGTTCTGACACCAAGGAAAAATTCTTGATCACAAGTTTAGAAGATTATATAAAACACTATTTAAACTTATTATAAAAATTATGCATTGAAAAACAGCAAATTTCCTTTTTTTCAATTTTCTCCTCAAATGCCTAGGATAGCAAATTGATATAACCAATAAACCATATCTGAACATCCTCTTCTGAGTTTCCTCTTTCCTCTCTGCCTACTCACTTTGGGTCTTGCTTATGCGATCCTTCTCTCTGTATCAACTTATAAGGGGCAAGTCAGACTTATGTAATTTTTCTTTTACAAAATTCATTTCAAGAGGATACCTGATGGGATGATAACTATAATATCAACATTTTACATTGTGCTATTCCTAATTTCAAATCCTACAACTATCTTAGAAAACACTGTAAAATAAATATGCCCTCTCCCCCCCAAAACTCATTATTTCTCCACCAATCTAGATATTCTGAACTCATCAAAAAGCCTAAATATTCAAGCATGGAAATATCTAATTCACTAGAGGACAATGGACAAAAAATAAGTAAGAAAACATAGTATCTCCAAAAGTGTTCTAAAGAATATCAAGCATTATGGATAAAATTTTAAAACCTCTAGAAAACACTTTGAACAGCAGTATTAGTCAGTGTCAGTAATGGACTAAGCACAAACTCTCAAGACTACTCACACCAAAGGAGGAAAGCGACATTTGCATTCAACAAGTATTTCCATACTAGGCTTGGCTTGGAGATGTGCCAGAATTGAAAAATTAAAAAGATATGTGACAAAAAACATGCTCTGTAAACAAAAATTGTAATGTATCATGATGTTAAAAAGTGCAAGAATTCAAGGAAATGAAAAGCCTAAGCATTACAATGAAGGTTTGAAAAAAGAATGAGTAGTTTTCCTGGTCACAAAGTGAGTGAGAAGCTTCCAATTTCTATTCTAAGGCCTATCTTCCTTTAATAGAAAGACAAACCAGCTCTTAACTTCTGATTCAAATTTGAGGTTAACTGCCTAAACAAATTTCTTTTCTTTTTAAGAGTTGGCATATTAACGTGGTTTAATATTAAAAAAACTATTTTAGTCTTCCTAAGACAAAGTAAAAATATCTTAGATTAATAAAATGGTACGATTTAGGTCAAATCATGTATCTGTTCATTTAAAAATGATAATTTCCCCTCAGAAAACTGGGTTATCATTTTGTGATAAGACCGTTCGGAAAGCACTGTTAATTTTTTGAACACCATCCGTACATACTAAAAATGTTATTCTCACAGAATGCAGTTCTAGAAAACTTTATGGTTCTCTACTTAAGATTATAAACTATATAACACAGCTTTAAAAATTAAATGAAACACCTTAACCTTGGGTTTTGTTAGCTATTAGTTTCAACAAATCATTAGTTTCAAACAATCTTTCCTACCTTCACACCAACTGCAACTTCAGTGACAATTCTGTTAAAAAAAAAAAAAAAAAAAGTTTCAACTTGTTATTCTTCCAATTGTCATTGATTCAAACTTTTCAGGGTAGTTCATCATAAATCTTCCACTCAATTCAGGTGGAGAACAAATATATGACAGTTCTTTGCAAGTTATCAACTTGGTTTTCTACAAACTTTTAAATGTTGAGACCAAATTCACTAAACTTAAGGTATTTCAACAAACTTAAATAGCAAAAAGAACAAAACCCAACACTATAATGCCACTTCTTCAAAGCTAGTACATTTAGATCAATAATTTAAAACTTAAACTCTTTAGTAATCTCAACATAATCAGGAAAAAGAAATTCCAGCTTAAGTTTTGCCATTAATGTCTTTGTAGATATGGAAGAATACTGAATTTCTCAGGATCTAGGTTTCATTTGGGAAATGATCTCCAGAGAACCACTAGGGATATGCTTTGGTTTTTGCGACTGTTAACTTTTACATTATCCTCAATTAGTATCTTGCAAAAAAAAGGAATTCCAGATGCTTACTCAAAAAATAAACTTCTGACTCCACATACTGGTCATTGACTAATATATGCACTTTTCCAGTGATACTGTTTTTATATGCCTCCAAAAGGGCTGAACACTGTAGTTTCGCCCTTAAAGAATGCCTCCTTCCTAACAATGATTCACACGATTAAGAGTACTTTCAGATGTGCAGCATTAAGTACCAGAGACACCCAGGTCCACATCATTTTCCAAAGCCCTCGCCTCACCTCACTGTGCATTCTATCTCCACTCAGGCTCTCAAAGATGCAGCATAGTTCTCTGGCTTTCTGTAGTTGTTTTGTCTTCCCAGAAACTGCTCAGAGTAGCTAAAAAGATGGCCTTGTGCTAATTATCTGCTCTTGTTTCTGCCATGGCTGTTGGCCCTTGCCCATGTGACTGATGGCGACCACAAACACTTGGTTTTTGAGATGATTTAATTTCTGAGCCCCTTTGCCAAGCCTTGAATGTTCCTAGGCCCCACAAAAAGGCATTTTTTCCAGCCTCCCGCCCCCACTACCAGACTCCAGTGAAAACAAAGGAGTATGACATCTGCCCTCCCCCTTCCTCCCGCCGCCACGCGCCCTCCCCCCTCAGCCCCCAGCAGCTCCCACTTGGCTTTCCCCGGAGCTCCCGCCACCGGCATCTCCCCGAGCCGGCGCGGGCCGGGCGAGGCCGGGGAGGTTGGGGACGGCTGGGGTGCACCGGGGATGCCGCTCTACTCTCCCCCAGAAACCCGCACACAGGCCCCACTCAGGCCCCTACACTCCCTCCTACAGGCGCCGCCACCCCAGGGTTTGGGTCCCAGGTGACGGATCGAAATGGCTCCTGGAGGGGGCAGGGACGGGCGAACCGTTCTGGGGTTCCCACCCCATCCCCCGCAGGCAGGCCGGTGCCTGTTCCCCCTCCGGGGTGGTCGCCCCCGCCCCCGCCCCAAAGCCTCCCCAGCCTACAAGCCCGCTTTCTTCCCGTTTTCTCGACCGAAGCCCGCCGGGGGAAGCAAAGGGAGGGGTGTGTGCGATGGGGCGGGGGTTGGGTAACGGCAGCCCAGCCTTGGGAGGGGCCGCCACCGGGTTTACGCCCGACTCGGAACCGGGCCGCAGGAGGGTCCAACTCCCCTCTCACACACCTCCTCGCCGGCCCTTTTACATACCCGTCCATTGCTGAGCCGGACAAAGCTTCGCTCACAAGACCCGAGCCACGCAGCCAGCGAGACACACAAGCGACGAGAAAATGGCGGCCAGGGCCCGACGGAAATTGCCGAAGGTGCCGGAGCGCACAGGGCAGCGCGCGGCGGCGGCGGTGGCGGAAAGAGCCGAGCGTGCCGGCGCCCGGCTGCGGGAGGCGAGCGGCGAGGCGCTGGGACGCGGGGGGAGTGGGCGCCGCGGTCGACGCCTCCTCCGCGCCGCCGCGCTCCAGGGCCCTCCGCCTTCCGCCTTCTGGACCCTGGCCTTCTCCGCGGAGCTTGGAGACCTGAGTTTCTTTTGTACGCACGGCTGAAAAGCCCTTATCCACCCTGGGTGATGTGAGTGGGACACCTCCCAGCCCTCCACACCTGCTATCCGGTACTGCCCCAGGCATCTTTCGCTTTACCCTCCAAACCGAATCCCAGCTTGGTTCAGCTCTACTGAAGCAGGCGAAGGAAAAACTATTAACTTTCCTCCTGTGCAATCTTTGATTTGCAGACCCTGCATCCTCTCTAACAAACAAAACAAAAAACTACTGACAAGACCACTGCTTAGCAAAAGCAATACTTTGCAAAGCAAGGAGCTGCTGACACACAAAGCTTTTACTCCTACACACTTGTAGTTGCGTGCCGTGAAGGAAGATAGTCTCTCCTCAGTTCATAGAAGCATCTGTAGGACAGTCACACTAGCCTGGATGAAACAAACAAAACACAAGCTGAGTAATGTCTTAAAGATTTGGTACTGAAAAGGCTACCAGTTAAGATCTAACATATTGGGCCATGAAAAGGAAAGTCAGGGAGAGGAGTGATAGCTGGGTCTTCACCTTTGTTTAGAGAGGTAAGAACTATTAAAATGGACTACACAAACTGACTCCCTTTTCTCTGCTTCATGGTCTCTAATTTAAGTAACACTGAGCATTGTTTTTTGTTTTTGTTTTGTGTTTGAACTATAAAGCACTGCTGATTTTTTTTTTTTTTTATGGGGGAAGAATTGTTTCATTTTTATCTAGTTGTTCACACTGGTTGTTTCCCTCCAGACCCAGGACTGGAACCCAGGGGTATGTGGTCTGAGTTCCTTTGGAGGCGATTGACCTAACCGCTGTTCCACCAAGGCGCGACCCCCTTTAACATGTTTTAAATCAGGAGCTTAACAAAATTTGAAAAGGGACCACTTTTGTAAAATTTGTTCCATGACTTTGTCAGCATCCTTGCCGTTCCTGCATCCTTCACCCCCAACCATAACACACAAATGCACTTCTCATCCTGTAAAATTAAAAGAGTTCCTTCGCTCTCTCCAGTTACTCTCAGTACCCATTCCGGATTTGCCTACATCTCCTCCAAGCAAATATCGTAACTCTTTACTAATTGGTTTTCAATGTTCTAAATGCCAGTTTTTGTATAATCCATAAAATCACATTATATTTTAGGCAGGACAGAGTCTTAAGGAACATCTTGTTCAAATAATTTTCTTATATAATTCTTCAAAGCATTCAAATGTTAAAAATTCTTGATTGACAATCCTTAAAAAACAATATCTATTTCCTACAATGTCTTCCCTTCACCCTAACCTCTGATTTATGAAACATAAAGGACCCATTATCAGAGCCATTAATAATCATTTTTCACGTATTTGTGGTTTTGTACATGTGTTTTCACTCAACAATTAAATATGGAAGCTTCCAAAAGGCAGGAACTCTAGCATAATTCTCTGTGTTCCCATGTTGACTCAATCAGTATTGATTGATTGGTTCTTGCTTTATCTTGGCGAAGACAAACTATTCCATGAGGGAAAGCCTGTCCTTACAATGGCAAAAAAATGTATAATATTCAAAACACACAATTTTCTTTATTTTTTTTTACTAATAAAGTACAAAACTATAAACAAATAAAAGTTGACATGCTTGCTTGTTTAAATCCACTGCTTTCTAGAGGAGATTTAATAGTATTTACAAATCAAAACACAAAGTACTACATGAAATGAAGTGAAATAAGAAGAAACAAAAGAATCAAAATAATACAAGACCTGTTCATGAACTTCTTCAGGAAGAGGTTTCCTTTACTGAAAATAATGAGTTTTCCTTTACTAAAAATGAAATGGACAAAAAATAGGGACTTCAAGTAGATGGCTGTGAGGTCTAAATGTCTTAATGTATGTAAAGCACCTCCCTAGACAGTAAAGAGCTCCAGTAAATACTCAATAAATGGTGCTATCATCATCTTTATGATTTATATTATTAACTATTATTATTCACTTGAGAAGGAACCTGTCACAAATTTGGCTATTAAATTTTTAACTGCCAACAAAACTCATATAAATAAATCTATATAGAGATTTTCACAAAGGTTAAACATGTCACTAAAGTAATTAGATTGGCTGGCATCTAGAGGAATAAATCTGGGGAAATGTCATAGATAAATTTCTAAAATCCCATCCAAATCTAAATTTGTATGACTTTATGAGTTAACCACAGGGTAGATTATTAATCTGAACATTAGCAGATGGCCAACCTTTGTAATATATGACAAGATTATATTAGTGTTTATGGATTCCTAACAAAATAAGGTAATAAAAAGTGCTTGTACAGAGTTATTTTCATACCCATATCTTTTTTCAGTATAATGATTTGTTTTTCTCCTTCCAAATAGTAAATGTTTTGACATTTTAGAGAGATTTACACTTATTTGAACAATGATTAAATCTAAATTTCAGTGTATGCTAAGTCAAAATAATATCTAATATTGATGCAATAAAAATAGGAAATAGAATCGTGTTCATAATGTTCTGATTTTTTCCTAGTCTCGCTTCTTACCTGCACATAATACTAAAGACATCATTTAGCTTTTTCATGCTGTGGTTTCTTTTTATGACAGGTAACAATAATATGATCAATAGATAATGCTTTATCGTGGTATGCTTTGAGGAGGTGATATACATTTAAAATAGAGAAAACAAACAGAAGTATAAAAACATATCCAAAATGTTTACAAAAGGCAAATATATAGAAACAGAAAGTAGATTAGTAGCTGCCTTGACAGAGAATGGGGATGGGGGATAACTGTAAAGGGACACGAAGTTCTTTTAAAGACAGTAGAAATGTTTTTAAATTAGATTATGTTGATAATTGTACAACTACGTAAATAGACTAAAATGTATTGAATTATTCACTTAATACTGATGAATAACATAGCATGTAAATTATGTATCAATAAAGCCAAAAGAAAAAGTATGTATCAACTACTTCTGCTCCCCATATTGAGTCTTGTGTACCAGAGGAAACTCATCTTACCAGTTTATTACATATCCTTACAGTGATATTATGATATATACCATGTATTGATTACATACATTGTTTTCCCCTTTTCTTCCAAAGTAGAAACTATTGTACACACTGTTAGGAAGGCAACTTATCTTTTAACTTAAAAATTATGTCTTAGAGATATTATCAGTATATTTAGAACTACCCAGTTCTTTCTAGATGACTGTGTAATAGTCCACTGAATAAGTAAATCATAATTTATTTAACTAGATCATATTTATGGACATTTAAGTTGCTCCAGCCTTCTATTTACAAATAATTCTGCATTGAATATCATGTTTCCAAGTAATTTTCCATGTGTGAATATATCTACTGGGTAAAGACCACACATTAAATTGCTGGATAAACATATTTTTATTTTAAAAGAGGTTATCAAATTGAAAGCAGGTCCTTGAGTCCTTAGAAAAATACTAAACTATAAAAACAACAACAAAAACTTGATTTCTTTATATGTAAGGAGGCCCTACAAATAAAGAAAAAAATCCAAAGTCAATAACCAAATAGAATTATGGATAAAACAGAAAATGAGTTAACATTACAGAAAAGTAAAAACAAAAATGTCTGACCTCATTTTAATAAGAAAAGGTAAAACTATACTGAATATTTTTTGTCTGTCAATGCCCATCCTACACTCCAAGGCAGATATAGCTCAAAGCTTTCTAAGTACTAAGAAAAAAATTCATTTCCAAATTATTAGTAATGTCTGAACACAGATTATAGACAATGGATACACTAAATGCCAAAAAGTTTGTTCTGTGCATTTTTCAAAAATCTTCTGAAAGATAAGTTCTCCAAGAGGGACTATACCAGTAAAGGAGAAGATATGGGATGCAGGAAACTAGAGATCCAACATATGAAAGAAAAGTAAATTAGATATTACGAAAGAAGAACTAGGCCAATAGGTGTAGTCCTGGGGTTCCAGTGCAATAGGAGACCAGAGACTCCTGGAAACTTGTCTCCAAGAAAAAAACATGGAACCTATAGACCAAAAATATCTGAATATATTGATCAGAAATTTTAGTGTTGTTGACAACCTAAGGGATACAATTAATGAAATACGTGAAAACCTTTTTGAAAATTAACCCCAAGATAAAAAGTTGTAAAAGAAAAAAAATCTGGAAACATACCATCGAGGAGAAGTATGGGTGTGTACATATGTATGTGTGTTAGGAATATAAATTCTCATATTCAAAGGTAGGAATTCAGTAGCTAAAGTCTAGAACTGAAAGGTGAGAAGATGGCAACAAGTATAACATTTAGAGGCATGAATGTAAATAACAAGAAAAAAAGGGGGAGAAGTTAAAAGTGGTTGTTCCTGGGGCATGATACTTGGGAATAAAAAAAGTGAGAAGAGCATTGTTTTGGATTTTGTTTATTTCATGACAAATCTCCCAGAACTATTTACTTTTTAAGCTATGTGCATGTGTTACTTTGATAAAAAAATATATATTTTACATTTAAAAAACACAGCTTCAGATGGCAATGAGCAAAGCACCGTCTAATCACAAACATTGCCTCTTTTGTATTCGGCAGAAGTAACTGCTTATCTACATGTTCACTGAAAAACTCAGCATAGCTGGCTGTCCTTCCTCTGCTGTGGTTATGATAAAGATTATTCTTAGAAGAGAACACAATAGTTTGAGTGGATCAGCAGTTTTTAGAATGATCATGCATGAAGAACTAAGCTAGGAGAGAGAATGAGAAAAGCAAGAAAAAATACACAGAAAGTAAAACATGAAAAAATGCTAAATACAAAGAAAACATTTTGCTTAATATTATAAGCTCTGAAATATTATAAATACAAGATCCACATTATAATTTATGTGGCTTTATGCAAATAATCACATAAATGATAACGTACAACAGTAATTTGCAAATAAAAATATAAGCTTTACCAAAAAAAAAAAGTATTCTTAGACTCAAATCATAACAGTGGTTGCCAGTGAATAGAGGGGGAAGAAGAGAGCATACTAAAGGGAGAGGGGTCGATAGATGGCAGTGAGTGGTACTATAACTCTGGTGGTGGTCATGGTCAAATATACACATGGATCGAAGTGTAAATAGTTTCTCTTGAAACTTGTGTTGTAAATCAGTAGTACATTATTTTAAAATAAATTCATTAAATATATAGATTTCAAACTCATTCCCAGAATATATACCTCTTCCAAGTTAACTTGGTCTTTAAAATCTTCACAGAGTAACCAAGTATACAAACAGAAAGGATCAGTATTTTTAAAACTTTTAAAGATGTCTAAGATTTTCAAAGTAGTTAGAATCCTTTTACTCTATAGTATCAGCAATGGAAAACTGAGAAATGAGAGCTAAAAATAGTTCAGATTTGGTTGTCTTTTAACTATTTTGTAAGAATTGTCTCTGCTGGAGCATTGCCACCTCAGGCTATGATTCCCTCAACCCTTAGACCTATTTTTTATTTTAAAAATAAAGTGTTATTTTAAGAAAGGGGAAAAGAACATGTTCTTATTTAATATTTACAATGAAGTAAATAATGGAAATGTATATTAGGAAGACATAATCAGCATTCAAAGTAATAGTGAAAGAAATGCAACAGTAATACAAATATGTATCTTTGTTAAGTTTTAAAAATTAGCTGCATACGCTGAAAATTAGCTGCATACTCTGCATATAAGAAGATAGACATAGTATGATAATACAAACTCTAAAGAAATCATGATGCATTGAACCAAATCAATTCCAACCTTAGGATTTATTAGTGAAATGAAGGTATTCAGCTAAAGATGAAATAGTGCCATTATGCTTAACCCAAATTTTGACCATAGATTATGTTGAGTAAAAATAAATGTTATAAAAACAATTATTATACCTTGATAACTATGGAGGCATTGTGGTTAGCAGCTCAACATTGATTTTGCTCTTCCCTTGTAGACTAGCCTTGATTTTGGGTGAGTTTGACCTTTATCCCCAGCTCCAGGGGTCAGCCAATCAAAAACACTCATCCTTCTTTTAATAGTGATAGTTTCAGGTAATCTAGACCTAAGGCCTGTTAGAGAATGACATTCCTTTAAAACCAAGGGTGGGTTCAGGGAGTGGCTCAATCAGTGTGAAATTTACCTTCACATGATGGTAGGAACATCATTTTGCTCTTGATGGAAATGAATGTAGAAACATATAGCTCTGGTCAATGTTGGCAGCCATATTAAAATCACAAAAGGAGCTGATCTAAACAGAAAGTCTATAGAAAGATAGAAACTTTTGTCTCCCAATGATCTATTTTCAATAGGAGCTAGAGAGATTCTTTTAAAAAGTAAATAAGATTATGTCACTCCTCTGTTTAGAACCCTGAAATGGAACCTGATTTCATTCTGCTTAAAAGCCAAGGTCTTTACCAAAGCTTCTAAATCCTACATGATCTGGTCCCCTGTCTTGACTCTGTCTTCATCCTTCATGATTCTCCCCTTCACAAATTCCTTGCCAATGTGCAATGGCTTTCTTTGCTGTTCCTGGAACATGCTAAGTACAACTGTTACACCCTAGAGCTGTCACTGAAGCTATATTTTGGCTCTGCCCTCAAATATCCTGTGCCCACTTCCCACCCTGACAAATTACTCCCTCATTATTAAATTTTTATTCACTTCTCTCCTTCTCAGCGAGTGATGCCTTCACCACACTATTAAATGCAGCCACCTGCCACTCCTCCCCAACAATCTCAATCCCCCTTTCCTTGCTCTACTCTTTTCATTAAAAGCTCTGATCATATTCTAACATACTTTATAATTTGCTTATTTTTTAACATTTGTTGTTTACTGTTTGTCTCCCTCCACTAAAATATATGCTCTAGAATGGCAAATCATTTTGTCCCTGATATATCTTAAGTGCCTAGTAGAAATGCATACAGTAGATACTCCCTAAGCATTTATCAAAGAACAAATGAGTAATTGACTTGCTAGACCACCCTCTCTGAAGACTGACTCTAGACTTGCCAATGATGTGAGGCAAAGTGAGTTTTTTACTGCTTTATACATGTGGAGTAAGAATATCTTTTTTAGATAATCGAAAGTTGAATCAGGGAAAGAATGTCTGAAGAAATTAGAGATGTTTCCCACCGGAAAACCGGTGAAGAACATATTAGTTATCTCAGATAAATAAAGACTATAATATAAAGAGAACGAGGTATGTTATTTATTGTTCCACTAAGTAGAATGTGTAGTTATAGGGAGGCAGATTTCAGCTCCATGTAAGACTGAACCTTCTGATTATCTCACACTGGAATAACTTCCCTCATGCTTTAGTCAGTTCTGTATTATTATCTTTACAAGCTGAGGCTAAATATATGTGTTAGAGAAAGGATAGAAGAGATTACTGCACTAATCAAAATACTGAATGGTGATTTTTTTTGAGTCTTTTTTACTCAAAAATCTGGTAAGAAGTATTTTGTTGTGGACACTTAGAAGATACATGCTTAACTCATTAACAAATTATCTCTGTCTTAGAACTCCCCTAGTTTCTTGACTATCATCACATGGATGGGCTTTCTCCATTCTTCCACCTAGAAATTTAGAGATAGTAGAAAAAGCTTAGTCAATCTTATGTAATAAAGAAGGTGACACCTTCTTTAACGGACAACCATAGTTCTTAATAGGCAGTCATACTTAACCGTGCAAGCTAAAGAGTGTAGATAACTAGTTCGTAAAAGAAAGAAAAGAATGAAGTTGATGCAAAGGGAGAGCAAAACTGTGACAGGATGTGCCCCTTTTCTCTCTAAAGAAAAAAAATAAAAGCAAAATATATGACAGAGAGCACACTGCCTGGCTATCTGGCTTTCCAGCTTTCTGGTTCCTACTCCATTCCTTCCTAAGGCCCAAGAGAGTCTTATCCTTGAGCCTCTCTCTCTATTGCTATTTATAGGATCTGGGTTAATAAACTATATCTATCATTTTTATAAAATGAGTGAAAATAAAATTCTCTCTACACATTTATTAGAACTGCAAATGGTTTTTTTCCTTACTATGGCTGATTTCAAACTACAAACATGACTACTGACTTGGGAAGAGATGAGCATATTTGGCTATCAAGAGAGTGTGCAATCAACTCCATCAGCCCACTGACACAGATCACCTTGCTGTATCTAGAACACTTCACCAAGAAGGTCTACCTCAGCCTTGGCTTTCTGCCTTGAATGCTTTTCTCCCGTGTTTTGGCATGGTTCGCTTTTCTGTCATTCAAGTCTTGCTCAGAAGTGACTCTCTCCAAGGGGCGTTTCTGGACAGTTCTATTTAAAACAGTAACTCTATTCCACTTTGTTTCTTACTTTATTTTTCTTTTTTAGGAATTAACAGCCTAACTTTGTATAGCATATCTAGGAGTTTAGTTGAGCATTATTTGTCTCACCTCCCCAAAGGCAAGCTTTATGAAAGCAGTGAATTTACATGTTGTCGTTTTTTTCCTGCTCCCACAGTGCCCAGAACAATGCCTGACACAAAGTAAATTGTCAATAAATAATGATGGAATGAACTAAAAGACTGTTAAATCAAGTGATCATCATCTCTATATGTTAAGTGCTTACTACAGTACCTAGACTAGAACTGACACTCAATAAAATGTTTTAATATGTGAATAAGTAATTAAGTATATAAGACAAATGAGCTGAAGTGGGAAGTTAGAAGCAAGTTGATTTAGGAACACTGCTATTTCTAGTGATGTTCTTGTATTAGCAAATGGTGAATCTGTTATTCCTTAATTTGTTTCATAGTTTGGAAGACTGAAATACAGAAAAACCATTCAACTTTACCTGCACATATGAAATGTGTTGCATTTATTTAAAGCAGGTAGGTAGGTCAATGCAGAAATGAAAGTTTGGATTTGCAGCAGTCTGATATAATGGAAAAAGAAGTTAATCAGAATTGGCTTTTCCTACAGTTGTCTAAACTGTGTGGGGTGTACCACTTCCTTTCAATAAAAAAAAAAAAAATTAAAGTGACATGACTAAGACATGTAAAGATATACTTTCAAAGATATTGGTTAAATTTACCATATTTACGAATATAAATTTATAAGTGATTTTAGATGAAATGAGAAAATAATGAAATAACCAGTTCAAATAAAAGTACATTTCTATTCACTTTTCGATGCTATTATATATATGTGTGTGTATATGTATTATATATGTGTATATTGTATTTATGTGTATATAAAAAGTGTGCATACATATATATATACACACACTATATATGTGTCAGAAGCTGATAACTGTTATATAAAAATTAGAAATTCAGGGTACAAAGAGGAAGAGAAACAGAATTATGAGCTATGCTTCAGTAGGGAGATTAGGAAGGCCATGTTGATAAGATGGCATTTAAACAGAGACTTGAAGATAAAACAGTATGAGACTGCTGATGCAATCTGGGCTGATAACGTTATAGAAATAAATTGGCTATAGCTATTCAAAATTTATGAAAATTAGTTATTTAGCATGTATTATTGAAAATCTACTATGCTTCAATCTTTGTGCAAGGCACTGAAATTATAATGAGGAAAAGAATATCAACTTTCCTCAACCTGAAGCTATTTGACTTCTGGTAGAGAGAAGACATGAAAAATGCAATTATAAAATCAGTATAGCACCACCACAACCAGGAGAAGCGTGAAGGAGTCCCCTACATATTCTAAAAAATATTTTATGTGGTAATTATTCCACACATTAAAACAATTTCCTGTAGATAGCTTCCCCATTCCTTAGATACATTTCAACACACCACACCCTCCACCAAATCACCAAGTGTTCTTCCCCACTGTCCGGTGGGTCCCCCACCATTTGCCCCCGCCCCCACCCCATTCTGTTTTGGTGACCTCAGTTCTGTTGCAAATGTTCCAGGGTTGGTTTTGCTTCATCTGTTCCTTCATTTTTTTTCTATTCACATTTGACCTGTGAGCTCAACACATTTTTATGATTTGGAATAGTCGAGGCTTCAACTGCCAGGTTGCCAGTAGACGAGGCAGGAAGGGCATTACAGTTAGAGGAAATTGCATAAAACAGGGAATCAGGAAAGAGAATGAAGGGTTTGCAATTTACACACAGAAAACAATAATGGTGTCGAGGATTACTGCAGATAGCACCAAAGGAATCACATAACAAACTTTATTATCTATCCTTTACCTACCACTTGTATTCCCACAATTTGCCGTCCCTGGAAACTAGATGTCCTTTCCTTCCTCTTGTTACTTCTCTAAAAATGTGTTGTTCTTTGGGTAAGATGCAATAGAGGCAGACGGCCTAGCCACCCTTTGAGTTACTAATCCTGAATTACTCCTTGATTTTGTGAGATCTACTTATTAATAAGCTTATGTTTGTCGTTCAGTTGCTAATCTATACTTTGTCAGTCTAATTTACAGAAGGAAGTGGTATGTCCTTCCCCAGTACATTGGATACCCGGATGTAGTAAATACAAGATAGCAGCCTAGTTACTCTGATGTTACATGAGCTCTGGAAGGCAAAGTAACCAACTGTAGTATATTTTAAGATAAGATTTCAGTAATTCATAAAATATATGTTTGGGCCTTCTTTTAATCATTCGAATCTAGGTACAACTTCCAGATCTCCTTCTCGATATCACTAAAAAAGGAAAAAGAAAAAAAATTAAAGCTATAATAAAGCCTTTTTAAAAATAACTCCACAATATTCTGATTTGAGGATCATTTAGAACTTCTGAGTTTGAGTTGAATTTTAATAAAGTTCTTTGTTAAAAGAATTCCTTGCTTACAAACAGTACAATTAAATTCCACAAGTGTAAGCAAAATGTTTAAAATAACATAGATTATAAACTGTTTCTAAGCTCCTTCAATATCCTCAAGTACTTTAGAAGTAGTTAATTTACATACAATTGATATGCTAATTGTGACTAATTTATGAATGGTTCTTATCTGTTCATTAAATGAGTCCCTTAAGGATTTTTATTAGTTAGCATATTAGCTGTAGGAGTTTGAGTTGTTTAGGACTTTATAGCTGAATGAGTAAGGTGAAATTGTAAAATATTTTCTGTTCTTTATCTTTGTCAAATGAACTTGTTTATTTCTCTTTCTTCAGTAGCCATTGCAACTTATTTAGCATTTCTTTGTTTAGGACACAACACCATCATGTCTGCTGAAAATATCCAACTACAGAGGTCAAAAATAATTTTAGGACAAAATTACTAAAACAATTATAATTTTTAACAGATGGGATTTAGGACATGATACTCCCAAATATCTAAAGGGGCTGAAACAGCACTTCCAGTCTCTCAGAATTGGTGCATTGTGGGTGCCCCACAGTGGAGGGCCTTGGAAGATAGCTCCAGAGGCAAAGAAGGGCCTATTCCTATAACCCTTAATCTCGTCCCTTAATCAAAGAAGTCATCTGTCACTCTCTGGGCCTCCATTCTTCTTCTAATCCAGAAATGGTCTTTTGTCCATATTCTCTAGAAGAATGTAAAAAGGGGAGTTGTTTATCTTTACTTTCAGTGTAAGCATGAGTTACTTTTTCTTGATGTGTAGTGACCCTTTCCTCTCTACCACATACCTCGGATCTCCTTTCCATACCTCAGATAAGAATATAAACCATTGGTCTGCCCCAATGACCTCAGAATTTACCACTACATAAATTCTCCATCTTCATGTTACTACATACGGACTTTTCTCTTGTGAATCTGCCTCCCGTTAATTTGTTCATTCATCCAGCCTGTGAAGAAACTCAGAGAAATGGGGCAGCTGTTCCTTTGATACCACAGCAACTTGGCAGATTGAACTGAAGGAGTCTGAGAAAATTGGCAGAAGTAGGAAGGTCACTCTGACTTCCTTCCATCCTTCTTTCTCCTTGAAATGGATCATACAAGTGCACTGTGAAAGAGATCTTTCCTGTTCCAGGAGAAGCAGGATATTTCTATCATCAGAGATAGGGAATTTGTGGTTGAGAAATCTGTACGAGTAAACCTTGTTAAACTTGCTCTTTTCTTAGTTACTTCTTCACCATTTATAACCCCTAGCCCAAACTCCTGTCTTGTCTAGTCTCCACAAATTCATTGTTTCTTTGTTTAAAAGGTTTTACAGCTGGTCTGGTCATTTCTTCAGGTTTTGATTCTCTGGTGAAGATTTCTATGTACACAGAAAATATAAAAATTTAATACAAATTGTAGGCTTTTCTCCTATTAATCTGTCTTTGCAAGCTTAATTTTCAGATCCAACCAGGGGCCCTAAAAGAGCTGAAGAAAACTTTTTCCTTTCATATACATCTCTACAGTTCCAAATATAATTCAATATCAAAAACTAGTAAAGCTTGCCAACGCATTTTTCTATAATGACCACTCAGAAGCCTTTCTTTAAAAAAAAAAAGTGGTGCTACTATTTTCTTGGCATCCTAAGCACAACTTGAATTGGATTATTGATGAATTCAACATTAGCTACTATAATAACCAACCTTACAAGATTTTTCCAAAGTCCTGGATCAGCCGAAGGACAACTGAGCTCCAGCACTTACCTTTAGGAACAGATCTTCTGACTTAGGATATAGAATTGCTATAAGGGTAGTTTTGCCTGTAGTTTACGTGGTGTTTACAATAGTTACTTAATGCACATATGTTTCTGGCTATCATTCTCTCTTGGAAAATTTACATATGCTATCACACTACTCTGATGTTTGAAAATGTCATGCCCTTGTTATATGAAAATGACAGTGCTGAGCTGTACTTTGAGTTGTTTATTCAAAGACGGTGAAAGGTCAGAGATGCAGTCACTCTTTTCTCTCCTGCTCCTCTTATTAAAGGTAGCATGCATCTTTAAGTGGGATGACTCAGAATAGAAATTATCTATTGAAAAAAATGTTTTTATGTGCAAGGCATATGCTAGGCAATCAGGAAATACAGAAGAATCAGTTTGAATCCTGTCCTTGAGATGCTGTAGTGGGGTCCTTCTTGCCATTGAAGGCAAACTTGGCATGAATCACCACTGTCCACACCTTGAACTTACTCTGCCTCCAGTTCCTGTGTCTATATTTCCTGAATCTATACCTTGCACTAACCTGTATGTGAACTCCAGTCCCTAGACCAGTTTACATAATCGATCAATTTCCACTAAGTACTCATGACATTGTCCCTGAATATTCGGAGGTGACAATGAGGAGTTGTATTGCACAGGAGTCAGACTTCTGCAACCGTTTTATCTTCCTTGTATCTTCCTTCTCTCTTCCTTCTTGTTTTGGTGCTGTTTCCACTGTAGGTTGAAGCAAAATGAAATTTCCTCCGTTTTTTCATGTATACCATTTTAGTGAGAATCATTAATAGTTTCAATATGTTTTGCAGTGTTTTACTCTCAACTCCAAGAAATAATTCTTGCAGACAATACTGTATATTGTTTTTCCTAAGAAGAACTTGAATGATATAACTTCTCTCCCTCATTATAGGAGTATAAGAGAAGTTTTAAAAGGTGCTTTTTGATTATCTAAACAAAACTTTTAACTGCTACTCAGAAAAACTAGAAAGCCCGTCTTCCCAACTCAGCCCAACAAAGACGCCATCAGGGATTCAATCTATTGTCTTCTCTTCATACACCTGAGCAGTAGAGTGTCTCTGGTGAAAATTTCCTGTGTTATAGATGTTTCCACTATAGAATCTCATTTCAAACCTCAAACCTGAGTGGACCCTGGTGGAGTAGTGGTTGGGTGCAGGCTACATAAATCTCAGGGTCCCAGGGTCACTTCCTGGGGCTGGTGGGAAAAACCAAGATGAACAACTAAAATAAATAAATAAATAGATAGATAGATAAAGTACTTCTTCCTTCCCAGTCTTCTTGCCTGCCTGCCTTTGCTCATCTTTATTCCTGTCTGCACCCAAAACTCAAAACCTCAAACCTCATGCCCCTCCTACCATTAAAATAAAAAACACTAGAAAACATGAAAAATATTAAAAACAACTGCTCTCATACACTGAACAACAAGCAATGCAAGACTGAGATAAGGGAAAACATGAGGTGATCTTTATGATTCTCTAGCCTTGTGTCCAATGGCACATTATGGAATATGGTGGAGAGACAGTGAAATTAAAAAGCATGTGGCAGTCTTACTAAGTTGAGTTTACAGATATCAGATTTAGGAGAGGTTTAATCACTTGATATTTGAAGTTCTGAGAACTAGGGAGGAAGAAGAACATAGAAAGAATTCCAGAAATCTGCAAGAGTTACTGTAGGGTTGTTGGTGAATACAGAGATGCACACCATAGAGTGAAATTCAGTCAGGCTGGTGGAAGAATGATTGAGTTGCTGTGATTTGAACAATGCTCATCACTGATACAGGACTGGGAGATATTTGAATTCTAATAAGCCATAACAGGGAGTCCTCACTGAACTCCCTGGGTCTTCAGTAGAGACCCAGATAGGTCACACTTTAATGGTAGGGCTATACTAGCCCTTGTGTTAGGATCATTCTTGACCATCCTTAACTAAGCTATAAAACAATCATGAAAGTCACACTTAATCAAAGTAACTTAAATGCCAACAAACAGAATTGGACACTCAATAAAAGATAACAAAATACAGATATACAACAATATAACATTTGAAAAGTCCAGAACTCCATATAAAACTATGACATGCAAAAAATCAGAAAATGAGACTCATATCTAAAAGAGATATGACTATCAATAGTAATATATCCAGAATATATAGAGATGAATGTTTCTTAGCAGATACTTTAAAATATCTATTATAAATATGCCTAGATGGTATGTCCTGGTGGAGCAGCGGTTAGGTCAATTGCCTCCAAAGGAGTAAGCCACATACCCTGGGTTTGAGTCCCAGATCTGGGGAGAGATAACCAGTGTGAACAACTAACAGAAATAAAGTAAAGATGCTTCTTCCTTCCTCCTCTTTCTACCTGCCTGCCTGTCTTCTTTCCTGTCTACATCTTTCCTTTAAAAGTAAATAAATAAATAAGATGAGAGATTTAAAGACAAAATATAAATATCATGACAGCAGAAATGAGATATAAAAGATTATTATTGTATATAAAATAATTATTAAATGATCTAGATATCTAAAAGTTTAAAAATCACATGAAACTTCTAGAGCAAAAAAATGCAATAACTGAAACGAAAATTTGGTGAATGGACTTAATGGGAGGTTTTGACACTGTAGCAGAATCAATGAACTTGAAGCCATAGAAATGAATAGAAACTATCTCAACTGATACACAGAATGGGGTGGCAGAGGGTAAAAGGGTTAAAATGAACGGTGTGTCAATAACATCTGATACAATATTGAAAACTAAAAGATGTGTATTTGAATTTCTGGATATGAGGGGAGGACTGGGAATATTTGAAAACATAAGAACTAAAAATTTTGATATAAACTATAAACCCACAGGTCCAAGAATTCAACAAACACCCAACATGATAAACACAAAGAAAATCACATGTAGCCACATCACAGTCAACTTGCCAAAAATCAATGATAAAATGTTAAAAGCAGCTAGAGGAAACAAAGAATGACCACAGACTTCTTACCAGAGCACTTGCAATACAGAAGACTTACAATGACATTTTTAATATGTTGAGAAAAATTCCTGCTAAACTAGAATCCAGAGAAAATACCTTTCAAAAATTAAAGAAAATGAGTCTTTTTCAGACAAATAAAAGTTGAGAAAATTTTTTCTGCAGGTTTCTAATATAAGGAATAAGTTTCAATAAAGACAAAATATATTAAATGGGAAACTGAGTTCGAAGTAGGGAATGGAAAGTACTGGAATGGTAAATGTGTGGTTCTACTGCCCATTTTTTTAATTTACAAATTTCATGAGAAGATAATTTACTGCTTAAAGCAAAAATTACAATTTATTGAGGGTCAAAGAAAAGAAAGCAGTTAATATTCATTGAAATACTATAGAAAATGATAAAATTGGATCTTTTCATGTTTCTTATATTTTCAAAGTAAAATTGTTCTCCAATGTTGCCATGAAAGCATCAATAGCATATGTAGAAGTAAATGTATGGCACCAGTCACATGTAGAATGGAAAGGAACAAATGGAAGGAGAATATAAAAATTTTGCAATACATGTGAAGAGATAACATTTTATTTAAAAGGGAGATTGTGATCCAAGATGCATATCTTGAAACCTGTAGTCACCACCATGTAGATGCAACAAAGAGCTATATCCATGACGTCTGTAGAGAAGATACGATAGTGTCATACTGTCATCAGTCCAGGGTGTGGCCCTCATGACTGAGGTTGCTTATCCCCTGGCCTGTGGACCATGGAAAACCCAAGGACCCGTGTTTAAGACCTAGGGCTGGGATGAAAATACAAATTCAGCAACTAAATAATCAACTAAATAAAAATGTCCCTTCCTTCCTACCTCCCTTCCTTCGAACCTCCTTCCCTCCCTCCCCTTTCTTCCTTCTTCCTTTCCCTCCTTACGAATGCTTCTTCCTCCTCTCACATCCTGCCTCTCAAAAAAAAAAAAAAAATTCAATAGTCAATAAAAATGAAAATAAATGAAAAAACAGATGGGATAAATAGGAAACAAAAACTAAAGTGGTAGATTTAAGCTTAATTATCTCAATACTTACATTAAATATTAATGCTCTAAACAGTTCAATCAAAAGAAAGATATTAATATTGATGAAAAGCAGAATCAATTATATGTCTACCAGCAACACTTTTTAAATATAAAGACAGATAGCTTCAAAAGGAAAACCAAAAGAAAATAGTCAATTTTAGCTAAAATGCTACATAAAAATGGTAATAGATGATCTTTCTAAAGTCTACTTTATTTTCAAAGTAAACCTTTTCCAAAGTTGTAATGAAAATGTATAAAGAACAATTATTATTAAGTCACAGTTAAACTACCTTCTCATTTTGTTAAAATTATAAAACAAATTATAATTCACATAAACAGGAGATTACTTTTTTATTTTCCTAGAATTAAAATGATAGTATCTTTATGACACTGTTAATGTATTAATAGAAGATGCAAGTCCTACCTCCCATTTAGCTGTTAAAAAATATGGAAACCACTGTATCTGAAGAAGTGAATGAAAGTTAAGTTGTCCATTTATTATATCACTGAAAGCTAAGTCATTCACACTGTAAAACTATCCCAGTAGTATGACTTCAGAAACCAGATTGCTGAATCACATTATGTTAGCTTCATTTTATATTGTTAGTTCATACTGAGGAACACTGTAAATTATATACTGGGTGACCAAATTCAGACCCTAGTTTGTCTGGGACAGTTCTGGATTCTACCTATTGTTCCTGTTGTAATTGTCATCGGTGCTTTTTCACTCTCAAAAGTGTCTCAGTTTAGATGATAAATTACATGTTCACCCTAGTTTGGGCAAATTTTATTTTTTCTTGTCAATTTTCTCTAGTGCTCACATGCTACTTTTAATGCAAGAAAAAGAGCTATAAATGCTACTGTAAAAAAGAGAAAAAACTTTCATCTATTTGCACTTGGTTATAAAATAAGGGACCTGAGACTAGAAGGCTCATATGACTTCTCCAGAGTAATTTAGTTCACCTGGGTAAAGGTGACTCTAGAGCTGGGCATATCTCTGTAGAGCTGTGCCATCTATTAGGCCAACCATTAGACACATGTGGCTATTTAGATATTAGTTAATTATAATTAAATGCTATTAAAATTCACTTTTGTTAAAAATACTGCATGACCTTGGTCAGTTAATGTACCCTCTCTATCCTTCAAAGCGCTCATAATTAAAATGAGTTAGTTACTTAGCCAAACCACAGAACATGAAAACCTTTTTTAAATGACATGTAATAGGTTAAAAATTAAATGCAAGTGCTCTCGAATTAGAATCTCTTGGGCAAATTCCTTCTTGAGTCCTTAGTTTTCTACCCTGAAAATGAGGATTAATAACAGACTCTAACTGTGAGAATAAAATAAAAAAGTGCATGAGAAATCCTTAGCATAGCTTGATATAACTTATAATGATAGCTATTATTAATAATGATAATACCCACCAAATGCAAACAATAAATTTCTTATACTCCTTCTATGTGTCATGGTCTGTGCTAGGCATTTCTTTTGAATCCTCAAAAGAAATATTTAGCAAAATAAGGCACATTGCAATGAGTTTTCTTATCAGTTGACTGATTGGTGCTTTAATTAAGGCATTGTAACAGCATACTTTCAAATTCAAGTTGCAGAATACTTAATTCAATTGGTTTCAACAATAAAGAGAACATATTGATTTATGAACTAAAAAGCCCAGAGGTGGAGTAGAATTGATTAGAGATTAGATTTTACTTCTTTCTGATTTTCACAGCTTCATCTTCCTCTGTGTTAACTTTGTTCTCAGACTGATTTTCTCTCACGGTAGTAAAATGGCTGCAGCAATTCCAGGTCATATATATATCTGCTCACCATATCATCCAGAAAGGAGACATTTATTTTTCACAATCACTGGATGAAATTTCTGATTTTCACTGATTGGATCAACTGAGGTCAGAGGCCTGTCTTTAAAGTACCATGAGCCAGGTGATTACAAATGCTTGGATTAACAAGAGCAGGAGGTGAGATCGATTTAATTCAAAATGCAAGGTTAATTCATAATGTGAAGCTGTGGAATATTTGTTGGTGAGGACAGCAACATCTCTGTGTATCGTTAACAAAGAACAGACAAACCTGAGAGTTAGTTAAAATTCTTTGACAATGAGAAATCTTGCTAATAATTACACTATCGCTTTTCAAAAGCTTTAAAACTTGCTACTCCAGGCGAGATTCTTGTTTGCAGGTGACAGAAAACTCAAACTTGTACACAGTGACAGGGAATGCACTGACTCATAAAACTGAAAAGTATGGGAACACAAAAGATCAAGCAGAGTTAGTAAAAGGGATTCAAAATTTGTCAGGAAGCCTCAGTCTTTCTTTGTCAGCTCTGCTCTCCTCTGTGTGGGTCTTACAGAGAATGCCCTTGAAACTCCAAATTTACAATCTCTTAATTTAGCAACTCCAGAGTAAAGCACAGAACTGTTCTTTTTCTAGGACTTCCAGTCAGAAATCCAAAATCGATTATGATTTCGCCAAGTTTATGTCACAATTTCACTCCTGAGCTAATCACCATTAGGGTAAAGGCCAGTCCTAGGCTGCAGGAACATCTGGGTGCTGCTTCTAGGAGAAGGAAATAGAGGCAGCATCAAGCAAAAGCACAGAAGTTGCTACATGTGTTAGTCACTTTCCCTCTTTATTCTCTTAAAAACAAATATTTATTGAGAGCCAACAAAAAGCTTGGTTTGGTACTTGGCCTAAGAAATGAGATTGACGGAACATAAGGCGGTCCCAATGCAGCATGAAACCAAGCCTGGAGGAAAGTGGTTAAGCACGCACCGTAAGATGCATGAGTGTCCTGTTTGGTAAGGCTCAGGCTGCTATGGCTGATTCAGTTTGCCCAGGAACAAAAGGAGACTTCAGAATATCTGCATTTTCAAGTGGAAAAAACCCACACCACTATTATCTTCCTCTGATCTCTCAAATTTAGCTCTTTGCCCTTTGAAACCCAATCTTGAATAACTTGATATTTACATTTACTCTTTCCTTAAAACCATCCCATAGACAGAGAATGGCACAAAATTACTTTAATCGAGCTGAAAGTTAAACAAGAGTCTCTGTGATACAAAAATATTACTATATAAAATATTTCAAAAGACTAAAAATGTTTAAGTAAACTTGGTGTGTAACATTATAGAGGTTTCAGGTGTACAGTATTATGATTTCGTATCTGTAGGTACTACTGGATGGTTGTCATTAATGGTCTAGCTTCCCTTTGCTGTGGAATTAAATGTGTAATAACCAAACATCATTTCAAAATGGTCCATGATTGCAAATTTTTCAAAATATTGAAAAAGGAATTCAACTCATGCTAACAAATATTTGCAATAACTGCTCATTGAACTAGTTTATTAAACTATCGCCCCAGCAACTGTAGCCTTGGGAAGAAGGCTTTGGTAAGGCTCTACAGCGTGTCAGGAGTTCAGAAAATCCAACCCTGTTAGAAGAGACAACTATTAACTACACAGTAGTTACACTCCAGCGTCCAGAAAATAGGGAAACTATGATTGCTGGAGGCAGCAGCAGTCAGGGACAAAAAGGGAATGAATTTGTTGAATGATTCTGTGCAGCTAATGTTGCCCTCTGACCCCACTTATGCTTCTTACAGAGAATGGAAAACTGTTTGGCTGCAGAGAAGCAACAGAGAGAATCACAACTCTGGACTACAAATAGATAGACTGGGCAAAACTTGAAAGGATGTACGAGGATTATGGGGTGGTCCTCATGCCCAGCCCTCTGATAATGTGCTCTAATAAAAACACAAATATTCAGACAGAAAAAGAAATTCTGATACATACCTAAAATGTGGATGAACTTTGATAACACTATGCAATATGAAATAAGCCAGAAAGAAAAGGCCAAATATTGCATGATTCCACTTAGATAAAGGACAGAGAATAGACAGATCCATAGAGACAGAGAGTAAAATAATGTTCACCAGGGCCAGAGGGAAGCAGGGAATTGAGAGTTATTGTTTAGTGGGTGCAGAGTTTCAGTTTGGAATGGTGAAAATGTCTGGAGAGGAATTGTGATGGTTGCTAAGCAATGTAGATACACTAAATGCCACTGAATCGAACACTTAAAAGTGTTCAAAATGATACGTTTTAAGTTTTGTATATTTTACAATAGAAAAATTCCATATATAACCATTTGCTCTCTCACTTAAAATCAGGGTTGCCAAGAAAAATATGGGACACTCAAGGAACTTTGAATTTCTTGTATACAATGAATGACTTTTAAGTGTAAATGTGTGCAGTACTATATTTGAGACATACTCATATACCAAACATTATTTGTTCTATATCTGAAATGGGAGCATATTTATATCAAAAATTTATTTATTATTTATCTGAATTTCAAATTTCACTGAGAATCTTGTAGTAATTTGTTTTTGTGTGCCAAATATAGCAATATTACCTACTATGAATCCCTCAGACATGTGCTAGGGATGGAAACATACTAAAGAATAAGATATGATTCTTTGAGGGGTTTTCCTGAGTGATGGTTATTCTCAGACATATTAGCAGTTTGAATTCCACCTTTATATATCTTACTAAAATAAAGAGTGATATAACTCCAAATGAACTCTTTGAGTTATATATAGTGTTTAAATGACTAGGAAAAAGTAACCCTAATGCTAATAAAAAGAAAACAGGAAAAAGCTTACACATTCATGCCCATTCCCCCTGCCTCAGGTCATTAACCTCAGGTCATGTTTGGGTTTTACATGGTCTGTACCTGGTCACCTCCACTGCCTGAGCCACCCCAGGATGCCTCATTTCCAATTTTTAGAGTGTTTGTGTGTAGTGCTGGCATATGTTGCTATACAGTAATGTTTTCTTTTTCTTATCTAAAAGGTCACAATTAAAGGTAAGTATTAAATTTTTTATTTCTTTATAAAAAAAATCTCTACGTGAGACTAAACTAATGATGCTTTACTCTATTTTAGTATTTTAGGTGTTATATTTTATGCATATCTCTATATAAATATAAATATATATAAAACTTTAAAAAATACAAACCCAGCCTCAGTCAGTTTTACAATAGACTACTAATCTCCCTCCCACTTGCAATTTTGGCTTCCTGCAATCTATCAGTGATAGAATAACCTTCCTGGTACTGAACTCTGAAATTGTTACTTCTTGTCCAAAAATCTTCTCTTATTTCGAAAAATGCTTCAAGTCTTTGGATTGGGTATCAAGTCCTCCAAAGTTCATTTCTTTATTTAACATGTTTTACTTTTCCAGGCTTATCTCATTCTTCTAGAGAAGGCCATCTCCCAGATAGTGAGCTTACTTTGTCCTTCAATATGTTTGTGCCTCTCGACTGCTGCCAAGGATAGGCCCATCTCCAAACTCACTTTATCCTTGAAATCTTTTAATATAGTAGCTTTCAAATTGTTTTTATTTTGTTTTATTTTACTGAGGCCCATCATAAAAATATATGTTTTATACAGCAACCCACACACAACCCAATACACACATATGTCTATAAAAATAAAATTCAACATTTTTATGACAGCATATTTCCCCTTCATTTGTGAGATGTAAAGTTTCTTCTTTATTCTATTCCAGTCTCTATTTTCTGTTTCGTTAAAAGAAAAGAGCTAATCTCATCTCATCAAATTTATTTCTTGACCCAATTTTGGGTTGATATTCTCCAATAGAAAACCTTACTTGAATGTTTATCTAAAATGTTCCCTCTTGTATATAGACTTGTATCACCCTTATCAGAATCAGTCTTTCCTTTGCCTAAATTCTGAAAAGAGCTTTTTAACACTGGCGTAACTATTCACACAAGACCTTGTGCTATAACCCTTTATATGTGTTTTATCACTCCTTATAAGATAGTAAGCTTTTTGAGAGTAAGGTTATTTTATTTATTCAATGTCCTCCTTGTCATCTAAGATGCAATAGGGTCGCAGATGAAATTAGTCAATGAAAAAAACCTTAAATTAGTCATACTATATACCTCATCTAATCTACACCAAAAGATTTCGTTTTTTTCTCATTTAGTTGTATCTGATTTAGGATCTGAAGATTAAGTTATTCATCAAAGTGCTCTCTTTTTTGTCTATAACCAATTTATGACGCTCTTGAGTCTTCCAGACACTGCGAAGTCTTAGAAAACCTCCTATGTTAGATTTCTTTTCTTTGTTGGTTTCTACATGGGGTAGTCATTTTTTCAGTACTTCTGAATCAGATCTGATGCAGGATAAGACAGTGAAATCCAGTTCCAGTTTTATAGTATGTAGGAGGAGCCATGTTACAGCGGCGTCTCAATCTCTCTTATTAGAACAACAGAATTAAAGATGTAGTATAATGGTGGAAAATGAAAAGAACAACAAACCTCTAGAAGAGAGAGTAACATTTTTCAGAAAATCAGTACTCAGTAACATGAAAGCATTCAAAGGGGGAAATCCTTTAAATACTGTTTTTAAAAGAACTTCAAAGAGGATCCCCAAGTCATGCAACTGTTTTTTAACATGAAAATCTTCAAAGAATACATTTCCCATGCAATGCTTAAAATTCTCAAAGAGGGCTACCGCTGGAGTAAAACTCTTTGAAGGTAGAATCTCTTCAATCATATGAGTTTTTTCAAAGAGAACACTGTTTCCAAATTTTCTTTAAGCCAAGGACAAACTTTAAGGAAGAATTTTTCAGAAAAAAATATCCAAACACCTGTCTTTTTGGTGATGTGTATATTCGGTATATTTCGGTGATATGTATTCCTCCAAGTGAAGTCCTTAAAAATAAAGAAAATAAAACACTGCAAATACTATGCATTACTATTATGCAAGGAAAAAAATCTTGTCAGCATTGTCCACAATGCACTTTATTTTAATACTGCAAAAATTTAAAATGCCTTGACTTAAGACTGTTAGATATATAGATCTAATTAAAATAAGGGACATAAAAATATTTTTCTAACATCTTCCTTTTAATTAAAAAGGAAAGTAAGAATAAACATTTTATAGTTTAACTTAATTTCTAGCTTTTATACCTAATATAACCTTTGATGAGATGTTGCCTGCAGTTTCTCTTTAAATATGTGTTATAAAGCTGATTTGCAAGTTACTAGGGAATCTGAAGAGAGGAACTGCCAGGCCTGTTTGGTCAGATTTGTTGTCTCATGAGTCCAATATTCTATCGTTAGTACCAGGAGATGTGCTTTTGTAGCTTGGCTGTTTGGTCATTTGTTTATTCATTCATTCAACAAATATTTATTACAGTCTTACTGTGCCGAATAGTGCACTGTCATTCCACATGACATCAATATAAGACACCTGGGTCTATGCCCATTGAATAGGTTCACATATCACTTCTTCTCTAGTAACTGCTAAGAAAAGTAACTAAAAGAACCAAAATTATAAGTGTTTTTACCCAACCATTAAATTTAGACCTTGACTCCTCCAATTTCAGGTGAGGTGCCTCATTTAGCTTTGGTTTCATTTTGTTGTTCTTTCCCCCTGGTCTGAGATCTCGAACTTGGGTCCTTGAGTTTTTACATGACCTTTGCTGCAATTGTTGGCTTAATGTCTGGGCAACCAGCGTAGACTCCTTGACTAACTTTGAATATCTAGAATCTGTAATAACTGTCCTGGTAAACAATAAAACTATCTACCAAGATTTTTCAGGGTTAGAACTATCAAAAACTGACATTAATTGACTGTGATATACAAAACTCATACTGTTTTTTAAAATAGTAATATCATTTAGAAAATTGAAAATTAGTGAACAAGTAAGCTTCACCTCTATGATATTCTTCCTGCAAATCTATAACCTTAGTCTAATCATAACATAATTGACAGATCCAATTTAAGGAACATGCTATAGAATATCTGATACCATAAATTATCTGTTAGTCAAAGATGATGAAAAACAAGGAAAGACTGAGAAATTGTTACAGGTTAGGGGAGGCTAAGAAGACAATACGAATAAATGTGACATGTTCTGGATTGGACTCTGGAAAAGAAAAACGACATTAGTGGAAACACTGGTGAAAAATGACTATGGTCTATAGCTTAGTTAATAGAGTGGTGCCAATGTTAGATCTGTGCTGTTGACAAATGAATCCTGTAAGAGATCAACATTAGGGTAAATAGAGTGAAGTTTATATGATAACTCCCAGGACTAGCTTCACAGCTCTTCTCTCCACCTAAATAATTAAAAAATACCTAAGGACAGCTGGGGTATAGGAGAAAGCAACAACTCTAAACGTGATAATGTGAATACTTATGACATGGGGAATGCCACCCTATGTCACACTGTCTTGAGATCTATATCAGCTTTTCTGTGGATTTCATAGGAAAATTAGTTAGATTCTCCTTCTTGTTCTTAAACCTCACAGTTGATGAGAAGTAAGGTCCTCTGATAAGTAAAAGCCACATGAGTGTGACCCAAAGATAGCTTCCATTGTACTATCTCTGGATTAGAAAGAAATGCTCTTTTTATATTAGTTCTACTTCCAAATAATCAATTAAGAATTCAACAAGTAGCCAATGATACCAAAGAGTTCTCAGTCAGTGATCTGGATCCTGGATGTAGAAAGTCAGTTAAATATGGTTCTTTTTTTCCTTCTATTTTTCTGGGGGATGGAGACTTATTAATTCAATACACAAGTTTTTTTTTTTGAAGTCTACCCTGGGCCAGACTATTCTTGGTCTTTGGGATATAACAGTGAGTAAATTTGTGAAGACATCTGTCTTTCAGTAGGTTATACTCTCTAAGTAATAGTTTTTGGGGAAACAGTCAATCTGTAATCAGGGAAATATATTAGTAAATAATGCATCTTCTGATTGAAACCTGGAGGATGTCTTTAACAGGTGCTTTTGGAGGTAGGTGTGGTTGGCCTATGTATAACTCCTCCTTGCTTGCTATGATTCCGTCATGTGTCCCATCCCCACTCATACACAATCAAACAGAGGCATTGAGGTGGGTGTGCATAGTATGATATAGTTGTGACTAAGTTTCCTCAAAGGACACTCATTTTGGGACAAGAAAACCCAGCCTGTTACTTATGAAGTAGAAACTGTGATGTGACTGGAACCGAGAAATTTGCTACCTGGAAGGTCTTTGAAATGGTTTACTCTATAGACCAGCAAACTCAGTACTCACTTTAGATATTAGCTAGCCTCTTGATTTAGTCACATCTTCTTTCAAAACCTCAGGAACATATTATTCTTTTTCTACAGGTCTTATAGATGCCTTAATGTCCTTTGATAGTTCAGTTAACAGAGCTTTTCATTGATAGTCTTGCTTTTTGCAGGTATATAGCTCTAAAGATTTCAAATGATGTTTTTCAATCAATTCAAGTATTTATATACTATAGCTTTTATGTCATGTTTTAAGTTTTTTTCAGGTTATACGGCACATTGCTGCTCTCTTCTAGGTATTCTTTCAAAATTACTTTCATGTTATAATGGGAGAATAATAAAATAATTTAAGGAAACAAGTTTAAGTAAAATTAGGAAAAAATTATGAATGGATAAAGTTCATCGGAAGGGGTTGCTGTAAATCTAGTGAAGGTTAAATTTGAGGAAACTACACTTTTAAAAATAATTAAGATGTAAGGAAATTGAGAGTTTCTTAGGCATAGACATACTACATTTTTGACAAAAAAGATACCTCAACTACTCTAATTTTCTCTGACCGCTACTGAAATAGTAGAGGTCTTTTAAGATCTTTTAAGATAAACTTTGCTTTGAATTTCAGAACTCAAGCATGGCTAGCCATAAATATTTTTAAGTACTGCATTTAAACTCTGCTTAAAAATGATAATTCTGGAACTCAGAGACATCATGGCAGCGTCTTTTGGAAATGGTTGATTTACCATTGTGCTCAGCAACCTGAATTCTCATTGAAATCATTTCAAATGAGCTAGAAAATGAAATTCTCAACAGAGACAACAAGGAGTTGAACAAGAAGTATGCCAGAGTTCTGTTTTTTTCTTCCACTTTTTCCATTTCCAGACCAGAGGCCTTATATACTCATGCAAACTTGGTCAAAAAGCTCTTTTCAACTTGCATTTTCCTTCTTCCCTTCTCATTATGAATAAAAGTTCCAAACTATTGATATACGTGCATATTTATTATCATTAATACTAATATGTTTGGTGTAAGGCCCACATCATTCTTAAACCCTAGAGAGAATTTTAAAGAGATACAAATCTAGCAAAATTGAGCAATTTAACTATGTTTTTTAAGTGGTCAAAGAAGCTAAAGCTTGTTAAGATCAGAAGTATAAAAGCGTTATTGGAAATAGCTGTAAAAGATTATAAACAAGACCAGGCGTTAAGACTACCATGCACTCTGATACCTGTGAGAAAGTGGAGACAGGAAGAATCAATAAAAAAGAGTATCAGACCAAAATTCAGTTCCAAGAAAATTTTGGGCAGCCCAACAGAGAGTCGTCTCAGCATGATTAGGTCAGGCTTGGGGTATCTAGAAAGGCACTGGCAGCTAGGGTGTTCAGTGAATTTTACTTTCCTCCACAGTATATCTGAGCAGCATATTTAATGACCAAAATTCCTTCTGTAAAATTCCTTCACAGAATATTTCAAAAATAAATGTATTCATCTACATACCCACAGACTTACAGAAAACATTATTTCATTGTACTGCATAAATGTTTCTCACTAAACCAGCTATAAATGAATTCCTGATTTATAAGTTAATGACAAATCAATAATTTAATGCAGTGGTGAGAGTAAGGAAAAGAACAATTGTTCAAAAAATACGACCAGTAATAATTCATCTTCTAAATCAGTATTTCAATCTTTTGAATATTCATGCAGAAGGAATTAAATACAGATAAACACATTCTCTTTCACAAGGTTACTTTCAATGTTTTGAGTTGAAATTTTGTGTTATAAAAGAGAATAAGTTACATTTGTCTTTAAGTTCCTGGTTTCGTTGAATTCTTTCATTAAATCATTCAAAAAAGATTAGTGAGCACCTACCATGTGACATTGCTTGCTAAGCATTCCACTTTTCCTACTTATGTACCAGGAAACATCATTACACTGCTTGGTTGTGGACGACATGAATCAATTGAGGGTGAGAGTCCAAATTATTTATTTATTTGAAAGGTTGCGTTTATAGAAATGAAAGCCTTGACTGATGGAACCCTGAAAGACTATTAAAGACAAAAACTTAACTCAGAAACACTGGAAAGTTCACTTCATGAAAGAGAGAGTAGATGTCTACATTTAATTCCCTTTTCAAAAAAATAAAACACACATTTATAAAGTTAATCATTCTTTTATATATTTCTTGGACAATACTTTTCATCTTACACGACAACCCTATGTTACTGATCTGTTGCTAACGTATACAGCAGGGTTAGGTTAGTTTTTATGTGGTAACATAAAAATGGTGCACTGTGTGAGTTTTGTGGAATTCTCTCTCATATATATACACACACACACATAAACACAGTTACACATTCATATAACATGTACATATATGTGCATATGAGTATAAATGTATATATGTTAATTATATACATACTTTCCAGCAAATAGTTCTGCTGAACTATTGTAGTCGATTGACATTTTATTGATATTTTTTTCTTTAATGGATTCTTTAGATTTTCAGGATCATGCCAGTCTTCATAAGACTCTTATTGTAGCCAGCACCAATATGTATACATATTAATCATTAAAATATGCATAAGTCTCAAGTGAACAGTTTGAAAACTTGAGCCGGGGGTGGACTGGGAGACCAGGAAGGCAAGGCAAACCCACAATACTATTCAACTAGGTTTGCTTAAGGATTCTATGCTGGAAATGGAGAAAGGAGATGAAAACAGAAACAGAAACATCAAGAGAATGACAGTCAGCTTCTCATTTAGACTGTTGTTGACCTTACTTGACTTGCTAATTCACTTGAAATATTTCTGATATGAATTCGCAAGTTGTAAAGCATGACCAATGAACCAAATTCAAGATGTATTGCCCAAAGAGATATGTTTTAAGCTTGCAATTTATTTATGATTAATATTCTTTTCGGTAATGTCTAAGTAATATAAAAATTTATTAGTGACTAGCCATGCTCGATTTGTAAAATTGAAATCAATGTTTATCTTTAAAGACTTTAACTTTTCTTCTTTTGGTAGAGAGCTAAGAAAACAAGATACAGCTCACTGTATAGTAATTTTATTTGGGTATAAAGTAAGATTTCCTATGACTAAAGAACTTTCAGAAATCTACAACAAATTTTTTCTGAGAACTATTACTCTTTGTCACTCTTCATTACATTATGCTGTGTCCATTGCGTCAATTTATTTTTAATATTTCAAATGATGTAGCTAATCAAAAAAATAAAGTGGGCATTTCCAATCAAATAGTATATGTATTCTTATTCACACAGTGGTGAATCTTGTGTGTTTTAGAAATAATGTAATGTAAATATACATGTACATGCTGATAATGAATAAATAGTTCTTTCCCTTTTGAGAAACATTTGCCATGTAGTTTGCTTTAATGTCTGCTTACAGTGAGACGACAAATGATGACTTGGCTCTATATTACTCTAGTAATGAGGTATTACTGGCAGCTTGACTTATAAATCTTTACTGGCCTTTTTTTTTAATTTGAGGAACAAATATAAGTAAAATCTATGATAGGAAAAATGATTTTCAAATATGTACTTCTGAATGAAGTCAGCAGCACTCAAGAGAAAAAAATTTATTCTTTGTGTATGTTGTAATTTATTATTCAGCATTCATTTGCAGGAAGAGCCTATTCTCTGCCCATGCTGTTGAGATTGAGTATGTGATATGATGTGCTCAATGGAGTGAAGGTAGAAATGAATGTCTGAATTGTTCACATAGGCCTTAAGATACATAGCGTGTTTTCCCTGCCTCTAGAAACTATCATTCTTTACCACGAAAATACATTTTTCAGCCCAATTAACCTGGGGTCCTAAATAAGAGTGAGCAGCTGAGTCACTGCCATAGACCTAAAAACTGAAGAAGTTTGTCTAGCTGACCTGCAGACCTGTATGAAAATACAATAGTGATAATAGGAACAGTTTCTGGTTGCTTTCTGCTGAGATACTTTGGTTGCTTTTTAGGCAGCAAACACATGAATATATTTGTTTCAGTGCATTTTGCATATTATTTATTCATCTTTGTTTATTTTAAATATCTTGCCCTTTATTTGAACTAAGGAATGGTCATAATTTATATTAAAAATTAATTTTCACAGTTTAGATATTTGATTCTTTTAAGATAATATGCTTTAACTTTGCAGTAGCACATGACAATATTTCAACTAAATGACTTGAAGACTAATTAACGCCTCTGGGAAATATTTTAGTCAGGGTATTAACTCGATACCAAGAATTTAGTCATTTTCATGTGACTATTTGATTATTGTAAAAATGACCAAAATGGGTTTTTGTGGAGATGGTCACTGTATCTCTAGCTGATATCATGTGCCGGTACTTTTTGGTGAGACAATGCTGATTGAATCAAGGCTGCAAGTAGAAAGTGACCACAGAGTATCTCCTGGCTTTCCCTCCCCATTCCTCCTCCATTCATTTATGATTTAAACTACTCTAGCAGTTTAAATATTTAAAGTTCTATACCTAAATTTATCAACTTTAGGCAGAATATATTGATTTGCTTTTATATAATGTAAGGAATTATTTCCCTTACATGTTCTCCCACTTCTCCTCATGCCATCTTCCAATTTCTGTCCTTTCATGACTTCTTTCACACTCTAAGGGGTTTTTAACTTAATTAGCTATAATCAAACCCTTGTGATCTTTGATGATAGTTTGAATTAAAAAATTATAAGCTAAAAACAGTATTTGTAATTATTATAAAACATCGCTCAGTGCTATTCAAATTTGTGATTTACCCATAGAGGAAAAAAAAGTAACTGTAGGTGATTAAAACTGCTACTTAAAATAAAACATATTGCTATTAAGTCAAATGAGATTTTTTCTTATAGAACATAAATTTTGGAAAAATATTACCACATTTTAATTCTCATTTGAGAACAGTGGTTTTCTCATACCACTTTTTAAATGTTTTCCTGAGTTTTTAATGCCTTTTCTTTTCCTTATTGATGGAAGAAATTTATGTTTTATAATCACATTTTTGCTAAAATGAATCAGGATTTACAGTGACTACAGACTGACGGAACATGCTTCGGGGCTGCAGCAGAAGACCAGGTGCCTTCTAGGATCCTCAAACAACATTCTAAACCATTTTCAGTGCTGACATGGATTTTTTTTTTTTTTTCTTTAAATGTTTACTATGTAAGATTTGGGAAATAAAGGACATAAAAATGTGAGCTCAGAAGCTTTATTTGATAATTTGAACAATCCGTAATTCTTCCAGAATTGCATTTTTACTAAATTTCACATTTTGATAAACATTAAAAAGTTGACATCTCAGGAGTAATATTAATTTTGGAGCCCCTGGATATGCTTACGACACTTGACATTTGAGAAATATTCATCTCCATACAATGCATACTTCTTTATCTGCATAAGTGGTAAATGAAAGTTTATAAGAAATGGCCAAGTGGATTAGAAATTAATTAGAACAAATTTGATATGATCATGTAACTCACCAATACTAATGAAGAGATAGTCATAATAAATTCATAATTTGAGGTACTCAGGATCAGAGGATGAACAACAGTCAAAGCCTCATGAAATTGTGTATTATATAATATTTTTGAAGTGTTTTCATTCATTTTATTTTAGTTGTACATCTTGGTTGTTTCCCCAACCCCTGGTCATGAGCCTGAGTCCCTGGGACATACAAGAACTGTATCAGCAGACTTAACTCTTAAGTCTCCCAGGTGCGCCAGATAATTGAAATGGCGAATCTAGATTAATTGTTCTATGGGGATCAATTGCCCAGCCTATGCTTTCCCTTCTACATTTTTTAGCCTTTAAATTTTTCAAAGTTAATTTAGGTTAAAAAAAAAAATGTTGAAAGAAACAGACAAAAAAAACCCATACTACTATGCTATTGCTCTAAGATGGTTATGATTTCCACTTGACCAACTCAGAAAAAGTGAATGGTAATTTTGGTCTTCTGTTGACTCCTTGGGTGAAAGAAACTAAAACCCTGGAGCAAGGAGCAGGGAATCAAATGCAGGTTAAAGACACTCTGAACAGGTGTGGACTAGGACCGTGGTTTTGTCCTAGTTCTGCCACTGTTGTGCTGGGCTTCACTACATTACTGTTTTACTGGGAAGTCAGACTTTGAAACTGGTCCCTGTGTGGAACCATAGCTGGAAGTTTTTTGACATGAACAGTACAAAACAGCATCAGAATCACCAGCCACCCACCTTGCAATCTGGTCCTGGTCTCCAGTTCCACTCCTAATTCCTCTAATCAGACATCTTGGCAGTAATAGACCAGAGTCTTGTCAGGGACATGCTGCTGAAACAGAGGTAGTAATACCCAGAGCAGAGACAGATTTCAGATTATTTATTATCAGTAAAACACTTTGAGAATAACAGATGACAGGCACTATGAGTTCAAATAATTCTGTTATTAGAAGTAGAGTTTTAAATATATATGCATGAGGGATTCAATAGAAAAAGGAAGTGGATTCTAAATTCTATACTTTGGGGGAATTTGACACTGTCATTGCTTGCTGGCATATATTGGAAATATTTAAGTGGTTGGACAATTATTTTAGCAGCTGACAAGTTATGGGACTTAATGCATAATAGGTAGATGATGGCTTGTTGTTGCTTTCAATTCAGTGGAACAAACAAAAGAAAATTTAGGGTTGTCGTTGTGACATTCAGCTTTCCCACCCCTTAATACTGGCGCCTTTTGCTGCATAGACAATCTTTCATCACGTTTTGCTTTAAATCCAAATTTGGATCTTCATGTAGACACATGATTAACCACCCTTAAGACACTAATGCATCATTAATGGTGTCAGTATGTCATTATAAACATCAATAGCCCAAATTGTGGTAGTCATTTTCCTAACTTTCAATTAATTTGTTATATACGACTTTTGGTTTCCCAAAGAAAATTACTACTAAATATGTGTGTGTGTGTGTGTGTGTGTGTGTGTGTGTGTGTGTACAGATATATATATATGTATATTTTTAAAAAAATATTTTTTAAGAGTGAAGGGAAAGGGGAAAGAAGGATTTTTTAAGGAAGAAGGAAAAGGAGGAACTATTTTTATTTTTTGTTTATTTATTTGGTTATTCCTCATCTAGCCCCATTTCAAACCTGAGTTCTCGGACTTTAAGCCTCAGCCTCCAGCTTAGTGCCTGTGGCATATACCAAGGCTATGACTTTTGACCACAGCTAATAAACTTGTGATATTTGGTGTTCTGATAAAACTATGTCTTTTTTCTTAAAACTATAATGGTCATTTTAGTTTATAATATTGGCATGGAGACTATATTATCAAAATATCTATGTTGAAATATACATAAGTCAGTTTAGAAACTTAGTTTAACTCTATGCTTATATAATATCACTCCTCTGAGAAGAGTCTATATAATAATTCATTAAATCTCAAAATGTTCTTGATATAAAAGTATGTTGTTAATATTCATTTTTGTAGTGGGAAGAAAACTTGGGGAAGAAAACCAGTATTGCACTGTGAGGCAACTTAGTTAGAAAACAAAATTAGAATTCACAGCTTCTGAGAAATTGCTTTGTATTTTAAAAATATGTTTATCCATGAACTGCATGAGGAAGGAGGCAGCTCCAGGAATTATTTCAAAGCTTAATTTTTTTTAAAGGAAGGGTGCATGCAGGAATGAAGGTGAGTAGGCAGGCAGGAAGGAAGAAGCATTTTTATTTAGTTGTTCATCTTCTCCTTGGCCCAGGCCACAAACCTGGGTCCTTGTGATATATGTGAATTGTGTCCAGTGACTTTATCTGGTAGGCCACCAGAACATGCCTATTTAGAATTTTAATGACCTACGTTGGCTTTGTTGAGATAATTCTTACTGTTTCATAATTATTCATAAAATTAGGCACCTATTTCATAGGGAATTGATAGTTGGTTCTAAATATGGAGTTAGACATTTCTAACACAGTTTTAATTTTTTTTACTCTATAATAATTCTCTAAAATGATGAAATCATTAGTAAAGTATGCATAATACACAGCAGAAACACACAGCATTGGTATGTTACAGTTGTCATTTTAATAATCCAGTTAATATATTTTCAAAAATTTTTTCCTTAGAAAATATTCACTAGCCTTTTTTAGATGCTCATTAACGTTATAAAAAGTAATGAATCTAGAATCCCTGATAGCTATGTGGAAACTCCCCAAAATTACAACAGGTCCTGAGTATTTTCTTTTAGCGATACAAAGCAATCAAACTTAATGTTTTAAAGCTATTAAATTAAATGTTACACTCCCACACTCAGTGGCATTTACACATTTTCAGAAAATGAGCCTAAGAAGTTCATGGAAGTTTTGCCCTCTGTGGAGAGGATAAACTTGATTGAATGCCTTTTTGAGTGATTCAATGATGCTTGTATTTGAAAACGCTTGATTTTCACAATAGAATGTCTCTGAAAAGATACCCAAGAAATTACTGTCTGGTGATCTGAATTCAGGTGATAGTAGACATGAAGAGCAAAAATTCACAGAAGTATGGCCACAAGCTGTTTGGCACCCGTGTAGATGGCTAGCATCCAAACAGAAACACAATTCAAACCTAAAATTTTGCTACAAGATAAAGGATTACTCTTTTAGAAAGAAAGATTTAGAGTCACAATGACTAAGAATTGAACCAGAAAACAGAAACAGGCTTTTAAGATGAATGTCAATTCATGCATTCAGCAAATGTTTATTCAATACTTAGTATGTGCCAGACACTGTTAAATACTATCAAGGTAGCTAACAGTGGAGAATAAACAGACCCTATGCTTATTTTCCAATCTTTATGCTATGGGCTATAGAGAGGAAAAGAGGTAATCATAATATCTGGCACATAGCAGATGCTCAAAGAAATGATGTCAGATGAACTAATGAATCTCAAATGCAATTATTTATCCTATTGCAATAAAATATTAGTCTAGTACATGCTTACAGACCTTTACATTTATAGAGTTATGGTATATGTATTATCATTAAAAGTAGATTTTGAAGAGTTGTTGATAATGAAAACTATTTTTATAGCATTAAGATGTTAGAGACATAAGCTTTAAATGGAAACAACATCATTTACAATTATTTTAGGACTGCAGACTAAGTGTATGGTCAATTGTATCTGCATTTTTTTATTCATAAAGGTGTAAGTTAAGATAAAGGAAAAGACTAAAGAGTGGTACATGTTATTGCCATTCTATATTCTCATAAAAAATGGAAGAACTTAAGGCAAAAATTTGAAAACTTTTATTCTCTTTTATTTTTGTAGTGCTCTAGTATTCAAACACTTTGCTTATGTTTACAAATGCACAAATTTATTATTAAAATATGTGTGCATAGTAGAGTAATATAGTGTCATTCGGATTTAATTTGTGCTTGTGAGAAAAGGGAGAGCAGAGAAAAGAGATAATAAAAAAGGGTTGGAGAAAAAGAACATGAGCAAAGGATTTTTTGGTTCATTTATGTTTTTCTAGACAGCGTATTGTTAGCAAGTTTCATCTTTGTACATTTTATTATCTAATTGGTTTTTAATTCTTCAGGTTGAAAATACGTTGTTTCTCTTAATATGTGGTCTAATATTCTTATGTAGCTTAATAAAATCAATAATTACTTTCTGTATTTGAAAATTGTTAGTCATCTGTGCTTTTGTGGAGGCACTGAAACATCTGGATTTTTTTTCTTTCCTGAAGCACCTTTATCAACACCCTTGGAAGATGAAATTGAGTGCAAGTTGTTTTCAATGTTGAGAAGCAAGCACTTAAGATGGTTGCCAACTTACTGACATATTTTACTCTCCTTTCTCTCCTTTATCTTCCATGTCTCAATGTGCTTCTTGTTCTATTGTCCTTTTTCTTTTCATCATCTTCCCCTATTTTTTTTTTTTTTTTACAAACTTTGGCCCTGCAGTTTGCTTTTCAGAAGTAAGAATTCTGCAAAATGTTTGTCATTTGAGTTACTAATGTAGTGCCTTAAGCACCCTAGTTCCAATCATAATAAAGAATAACATATGTACATAATTATGAATACACTTCATGAATGCAATTTTCTTAAACCTTTAAGAAAAGTTCTCTGATTTAGTCTTTAGTGAAAGGGAGATATTTGCAAACTTTTTGTCTTCTACTCTAGGGGCTGAAAAGTTTTAAACATTTGATTTCCCAGTCATAGAGGAGAAACCCTGTGAAAAGATGGCATATATCCTCTGCTTTCTTTCTGCCTGGAACTTAGGTGTGATGTACACACAGTAGCCATTTTGTAAGCATGAGGACAAAAACTGCATGTTTAGTACATACAACAGAAAAATAGTCTAGATGAACTATAGATCTTGGTGGCTTTGTAGAACAGCTGGAGGAGAGTTGCTTCTTGAAAGAGAAGATTAGATATGGGCTGCCCAAAAGATGCTGGTTTTAGAAAGTTGGGCCTTAAAAAAAATGAGAGCAATAGGAAACACTAGGGAGGGGCTGGAGGATAGGGAGAATGAAAGAAGTGGAGGTAAACATTCAGTACATCCTTGTTATGGAGAAATGGACAAACTGATTTTGTTTTCTAAGTGTATGTGCTTTGTAGCTTTGAAAGTTATCTTAGAAATGCAGACCTTTGCCTGGATTAACTCTGCCAATCATATTTGAGACCAGAAGGAAACCACTCAAAGAAATTGACAGTCAGGAAATGATCACAAGGGAGAAAGTATGAATTTTAGGTTCTTAAGAAAAAGAGATGAAAGTTTTTATAGCAGCACTTTCCTCTTTTCTTGCTTTAGAGGGGTACATGGCATGTAGTAGGCACACAAAAGATATCACCTTTGTTTTTGTCACATATAAATAATTCCTATATCTCTAGTGGAGATTTCTATAAACCAGGGATTGAATAATGGTTTCCAGGTCCATTACTTGCAGATATGTTTTGTTTGACCGCATAATATGTGAAAATACATACAAATGCAGTCAAAAGTGTTGCCATGTTACACAACAGAGCATCATCTGTGTGTAATTGCGAACAGGGATGTGTAGGTCCAGCAGGATCCACTCCTCAGTGATTTTTACACTGGATTGACACATTTATATTACTCTTTTTGTTCTTTAGGAGACGATGTTGCCTCCTTGCTTATATCTTTGCCTGTTCATTCTTTGATCTTTGAGTCCAGGCCCTAAAGATTTTTAAATACCCATTATATGCCAGATATTATGCTAGGCATTAATATATGACCTTATTTAATAATGATCAATCTTATGAATAGGTATTACTATTTTCATTGTACAGAAGAAATTGAGATTTGGGGAAGTTCTTATACTAAATCTAATGCTAGAATGTTATAGAATCAGGACTTAAATCCAGATCTGACTAAACTCAAAGCACACATCTTTCTATTATGGAAAATATTTCAAAATACCAATCGTTTTACTCAAAGCAAACATGAAGCAGAATACAGTGTTACAAAAGCTGTGCATAAAAAGGGAAAGGAATAAATATTAAAATCAATAATATGACTTACTTGAGAATTACGTATCCCATGATCAGAAAGACTTAAGGACTCATTTTGGGTATTCCTTAGAAAGTGGAATTTATCATGGCGCTAACACTATTCCAACTAAAGAGACTTTTTAGCCTATTGGTTGTCAGGATTGCTCACCCTTAAATGGAAGGTGACAAGGATTAGATAATTGGTGGCAGTTAGAATGTCGAACATATCTGTTGACAGGATCATGGATCATTAAATTCTGGAGTATTTATAGTTTGATTCAGGAAGTAGTGAAAATGAATAATCCACAACTGTATGCATCAATGTGACTCGATTCTTGACACACACTATTACTTGAACTAAGCAGATGATAGAATAATGTGTATAGGATGTTATCATTTTTATAAATCTCTAAAACAAGATCAAGCAATATATTGTTTATACTTAAACACATCTGTGTTGAAACTATGGGGATAAAAGCAAGGGAAGGACAAAAACAAGTTTTAGAATAGTGGTTGCCTCTTGGAGAATAAGGAAGCAAAGAATGATATAGGAAAGGACTCAGGCTGAACTCAATGCCGTCAGCAGTGTTCTTATACTGGGGGTAGATTTGTAGCTATTTAATTAATTGTGTCTCATAAATAATTTATGTTACATAAATTCTTACATATGTGTCAAATATTAATCAATAAGAAAGGATGGAACAGAAATTGAATTGACTTAGTCCGTTTTGTCACCATGGGCATTTTAAATTACTGATTAAAATTGTTCAACATTTCTCCAGGAGATTGCCAATCATGGGGTCTCAGACAAAGATTTTATTTTAAGCCATATTATTTTATTTGACTAAGGATGCAGGACAAATTCATATCTAAGCTTGAAGGGAAGAAATTGCGTGTGTGTGTGTGTATGTGTACAAATATTATCACATTTTCTTCCTCCAGAAGCAAAATTATTCAATGAAAGTGTCAAGCTCTTTGTGATCGTTGATGCTAGAGGGAGTCAAAGGAGGGAAAAACATTGTGAGAAAGAGAATGGTAGAATTTTAGTCCTGATCAATCTGTGCTAATAAGCACAGAAGCAGGAAAACACCTTCATCTTATGAAATTCTCACTTGAAAAGCATTCATTTAATATGTTTGTTCAAAGGTATTTCTCTCATACAAAAACATGACATCCTCTCTGGGGCTGTTGTGGTTTAACCAGAGTTCCATTCAACAGTGAAGTTGTTTGGTCACTAATCCAAGTCTCTCTGCCAGACTTGATTATTCTGCATAATCAGTGCTTCTCTTAAACTTTTAGACTGTCTACAGTGAAATTTGACTCCATCCTTTTATATAAAAAAGTCACAATCTGAAAAGAAAACTTATTTTACTGTTCGGTTTCAGGAAATCTGCCCAAAGAAGGACCAAATATAGTAAAGAATTTTCTATGAGTTGAATCCATAGTCATTTCTTTCCTTGATGCCTCAAGCAAGTCTTATGGATGCTACACATCAAAACATAGATTTTCTTCATTCATTTTAATGGGTAGCAAGGAGTTTGGAATTTTTAGGTTCAAAAACTGATACAGTCTTACTTTGACCTTTCTCAAATGCCCTCCAGTCCTCAGCACTGGAGTGTAGCGAATAGAGCTGAATTCTCATCAATCTCATGAAGGAAGGCAATGCATCTGATCTAGTGAGTAGTTTCAAGTCACTGCTTCAATAATTCAATGTAGTTGCAGTTCATTTGTTGCGATGGTGGCTACATCACTGTCTATAATCTGGTGCATTGAATATTCTGGTGCATTGAATATTGATCCAAGAACTGATCCTTGTCTTCCATATCACAAATACCCAATTTTCTGATGTCATTGCTTTTAATCTTTAATTTAAAGGAAGAAAGCAGAATGTTAGCAAATCCTCTTCAGAAAAAAAAAAGTTATCTGGAGATATGATAACCTTCTTTCCTATTGTAATTTTGGAGAAGTTTATTCTCTTTAGATAGGAGAATCATTGAAATTATGAGCCAACATCAATTATATTTCCAAGATGCTATGACAATTTATAATCCACTTCACATGAATGAAGATACTAAAATGATCACAGAATACTTCCAACTGCAAAGGGACTTCTTGAATTTTGAGAGGAATATTTAGAGAAGAATGATGGTATAAATGATAAATTTTGTTATCCTTTAAAATAGATAAAATTATTTCCATGCTTAAAAAAAGGAACAGAAATTTAAATTTCAAAGTAGTTCAATCATTAAAGAAGGCAGCAAAGAACAGAAACAGCAATTTGAAGTAGAAATTGTAATCTTTGACTTTAATCTCACTAAATGAAACTCAATGCTTAATCAGGCTCATCATTGAACTTTTCCTGATAACTCTAATTTTCTTGTGTCTATTTTCCCTGAATTTATCTCTGATGATAGCCTCTGCTATTAGTTTCAAATCTATTCATTCTCTCTTTTCACTTCCAAAGCCCTTGCCAGATTCATAAATCATTATTTTTCCCCTTGTTTTTAGAAACATTTTTTTCTAAAAGATTTTGTTACTATGGAAGTCACTCAGAAATATGTCCTTTACATATCTGTTGTAGCTTGGATAATAGTTTAGCTGTGCCATTTTTTTCCTTTATCCTTTTTTTTTTTAAAGCAAATACAGATATTAACACAGACTTGAAGATGCAGGTAAAAGGACCTTCACATTCTAGTCACATCATGCATCACTTTCAAAAAGTTTTTTTTCTTTTAATTTTTTTATAGTGAAGGAAAGAAAGGAAATAGTGGTAAACCTACTGTATTATACACAGGTATAAATTTCCTGTCACATATACCTCAAACCTAGTTAATGTTAAAATACAATATTCCTTAAATAAAATGAATTAAAAAAATAAAAAGAAGTTTTTGTATGTTGAAATAGTTTGAGACTCAAGAAGTTTCAAAGCTAGCCCAAAGATTTCCTGTATACCGTTCACTCAGCTTTCTCCCATTATTTTGCAAGCAGCTATACTAAGTTACCAGAACATTGTCACCGATACATGATCAACTAACTTAGAGAAATTTCACAGAGATTTCACTAGCTTTTGTATGTGTTTTTTTATGTTTGTATGCATATACATAGTCTAGAAAATATTATCACATGTGCAGATTTATATAAATACGTCTACAATACGGAGACAAAACTGTTCTATCACCACAAAGACCCTTCCACTAACCTTTTCCCTCACACCCTCATCCAAGCCTAAACTGCAGCCACCGCTGCTCTGCTATTTATCACTGTAATTTTGTTATTGAGTGCTATAAATGGAATTCTAGAGTATATAATCTTTTGAAATTGGATTCTTTCACTGCATAATGCCCTTGAGATTCATCTATGCCATTGCATGTATCAAGAGTTCATTTCTTTTTATCCTGTTGTGTGAACAGTTTCTTTATTCACTCACAGAAGATCATTTAGGTTATTTCCATTTTTTGACCATTACAAATAAAGCTACTATAAATATTTGCCTATAGATTCTTATGGATATTTAAGTTTTCATTTCTCTACAGTAATTCTCAAAAGGACAATTGCTAGATTGTACGGTAGATAAATGCTTATAAGAAACTGCCCAACTGTTTTCCAGAGTAGTTGTAAAATTTTGCATTCCTCCCAGCATTATATGAGAGACCTAGTAGCTCCATATTCCTACTAGCGTTTAATATTGCAAGTAGTTTTTATTTTAGTCTTTCTGTAGATGTGTGATGACAGCTCATCTGTGACTTTAATTTGCTTTTCCCTAATGGCTGTTAGAGAGTTCTTTTATATACTCTGTTTACAAGTCCTTTGTCAGATATGCAATTGTCAACATTTTTGACTAGTTGATTTGTCTTTTCATCTTCTTAACATATTCTTTCGCAGAGCAAAGGTCTTATATTATTATGAAATCTAGAGTATTGCTATCCTCCCATTCCAATATTTGGTATTTCATTTTACATTTAGATCTGTGATCCATTTTGAGTTAATAGTTTTTATGGAATACACGATTTAGGAAAATGTTCATTATTTTCCTATTTGTATCTAGTTTTCCAAGTTTACTGAAAAGACTATCATTTCTCCACTGACTTGCTTTCATACCTTTGTCAAAAATCAGTTGAGTATGATTATATGGATCTATTTCTACTTCTCTTTTCTGTTCCATTGATCTATGTGTTTAGTCTACTCCAAAGCTTCACTGTTTTGATTACAGCAGACATAGTGCTATTATTTTTTTGTTTCTTAGGCAAGAACTCACTAGATATTCCTGTCATCTATATCTATATCTATATCCATATTTAGTTGTGAAGTAAGTTTTCGGTAGTGTGCCTTTTATCTCAGATATTTGGGGAACTTATTCTCTTTAAATAAAATGTTATAAATCACTTAACATGATACTTAGTATATGGCAGACACTTTATAGACATTAAGTTCTCTGCTATTCTTCTTTTACACCACTTTTTGTCATTTAAAAATTAGAGTGTTTCATTGTGATTAATATTGTAGTCAGTAGATGATCAATCTGGAGACTTGAGTAGAATATAGAAAATCCAGATGCGATTTTCTAAAGTAGCATTTTCAGTCTCAGTTATCAAACTCCACTTGGCAGTGCCCAAGTTTTGGGCATGTGAAGAATGGAGATGTGAAGACTGGAATAACCTTCAGAAGTCCTCTCATACTAGAGAAGTAGAGTAAAACTCAAGGAAGAGACCTTTTGTGATTTTCTCAGGTCTCTTTTCTTGTTATTTTTGATGCATTAACTTCAAAATGTAGTTTTAATTTCCTGAATATCCACATTTATAAGTCACCCAACTCACAGATAATCATCTATGCATGCAAGATAATAGCAAAGTGAATATAATCATAAAATATTTATACCTTCTAACTAGTTGTTGAAGTTAGCTCCTCTTGGACTAAAGAGTGAACAGTTTTGAGAATGTAATTCCTGATGGATATAAACTTACATGGAAAAATGCTAAGCAAGATGTTGACATCAGAAGTAGCAGGAAAATGCCTGCAATTTTCCTCTACAGTTAGTCCTTGCCTGCATCAGTTTTAAGTAACAGATATTCAATAAAATGATGAAAGTACTTTAAGAAATGAAAATATATTTTGTCATCTTGCTTTTTAGATGTGTTTTCTACCTAGTTTTATTATTTAAAATAGTAAAAGCAGTACTTTAAAAAATATTTTCAGTATTCTTCTCTACCAGACTATGGCATTTAGGTGACCTAGAACATAGTTAAGAATTCTTAAATTTCTTAAATATTTAGTTCAAGAGTTTTAAATCAAATAAAAATTATATAAAACATATTTGTAAATTATGTTTATAAAAGAACAACAAGCATTTAGAAACATTTGGGAAAAACATTTGTTACCTGGTAGTGAGTGTTTTTTAAGTAAAAAGTTATTAAATTAACTAACCCCCAACAAAGCTGCAGCACTAACTCTCCATTAAAAGTAAAACAAAGTAATATTCTTTCAGCTATTCATACAGAAACACACATTTCTTTGGGTATTTGCAAAAAGCATCATTATTTTCCATGAGGAGTTAACAGTTTTTGAGGTGAACTATTTCATTTCTTAACTTGCAAACACAATATTGGTGCCACTGTTCAGTTTAGCACTTTACACCTACGAGTTACAAGCAATTATGCATTTAATAAGCGATGTTTGACAATGCTTAGAAATGACAATGTTATCCTTTTACTGTATTCCCACATACTTCTAAACAACTTTGGAGCTTAAAGAAAGTTTTCTTACATTTTGTCTCCACTGATCCTCATCACTATTCTCAGAGATAAGGTAGAGAAATGATTATCCTCATTTTAAAATATAGATTGACACGATTGCATTTATATGTATAGGGTTTAGGGAAGCTCTTATATCACTAAATTCTTGCTCCTGCTGAAGTTAGCAAGAAAGGCTTGACTATATAATTACAACAGAGAATAAAAAATGACATGTCTTTTGGGGCTCTTTAAATTCCAACCAAAGATCAAGAATTTTTTTTCTTAGATAAACACACATTATAAAGCACTATATATTTAAATATGTAATATTTTTAAATTTTATGAATATAGGGTGAATTTTGATATATAAGCCATATTATAAACAAAACTGATAAAAAGCATAAGATACATTGTATGTTTTCTTCTGTTAAAATTAAGTCAAATTTATACTTATTTTCTTTTGAAGTAAATAAACATTTGGGAAGAAAAGCAAGTCTTGACAATGAAAACAAAAATATTAGAAAATAGATATGAAAATATAATTTTCAATAGTTACAAAAATATATATTCTTTGGTGTAATGACAGTTTCATAAGTATAGTCATTTGCATTTTCTGTACTTAAATATGTGATTGTAAGTGACTCTTACTTTAGGTCTAGAGGGAATTTGTGCTAGTTAAGAGGAAGTAAAACATTTTACTGTATAATGTGAATGACCCATAACTCATAGCTGCCCAGGGCTGATATTTAATTTACATAACAGACGCTTTGGCATTTCTTCAATATGTTCAAGAGGGAATTTCATGTAAAATACTTGTTTGATTTTCAGAATACTTGGCGTGCAGTGTATCTCTGCTATTGTTCAAACTGACTATAAATAAATAGCAAAATAAGATAAATTCTTCTAACATAATCTTTTAAAAATATACAGTTAGGAGATACCATTCTTTTGCTACTATGTAGTTAATTTTAAGATGATAACTAAGGCAGAGTACTCTGATGTATGTGGAATTTAAATAAGAAATGATCTTTATGCTAATTCCAGTACTATACTCTGTAATTGTAAAATATGGCATGAGAAAAATTGATTCCCATTAATTCTCATTAAAAAGTAATTGATGGGAAGAAGTTTTACATTATGGCTTAGGAAGTGATTTGAAATAATTCATGGATTTCAATCATTCTGTGTTATGTTTGTTATAGGAAATTATTTCCAACATTATCCATATTGTATTTGTTTCTTTGACACTTCATTTAGCCAATTGCACAGGTATATTTAGCATATTATCCCAAGAATAATGAAGGATGTGAGAGGAAAAGCAGAGAGGGGTGGGTAAGCAAAATAAAAGAACTGGTCATTACTAAATATTTGAAATAGACTAGGACCTCTTCATTTGGTAACTTACGTTCACAAAAGGAATCCAAAGCTCAGCCACAGGACATTTGAACTTTCAGTTGACAGAGTCCCATACTTTAGAAAATGCACTTGGGTTATTTAATGCTATATTATTGCTATATTGGAAATTTTCAATAATGTTTGAACAAGGGACTTTACATTTCTTTTCTTTTGTAATGGATGCTGCAAATTATGTAGCTGTCCTGCCTGTAGAGTTTAAACCCTTTCCCCAAAGTACAAGACAAGAATAAGACATCCACTTTGCTCCTTTCCAACTATACCACCAAACAGAAATATTCAATATTGACTTAGCAGAAAAGTTGAGAGATGGAGGTGGGGAGGACAGAGAGAAAAGACCCTCTAATAGCAGTTCTCAGTTTTTTCTCTTTGGGCTCCAAAAACTCATACACCCCTAATGGAAGCCGGCATCCTGTAGTTTATATATTGCATTTTCTGAGATAGTTGAAAAAAAATTAAGGGCTATTTTGCTATTCCCTCATCCCCACAATATATTAAAGAATTCTCCCCAAGCTTTTGTAGTATTTTTGCAGTGAGGAATCTTGGGGAAAACAATTTCTTCTTTACATTTCCATTGATGGTCTCAGTGGTCCTTATTCTGGAGCCCCAGGGCACCTGCACAACTGGTACAGCCTTTAATCAGCTTCTGTTAAAGTACATGCTCTTTGTATTATACAAGACTGTATCTCCTAATCAAAGGTTATCAGAAAGTCTAGGTAAAAAAGAAAGAATGGACTGAGATGGAAACTTGGCTCTGGGCTGTGAATCTTGCCCTAAGTCGTTTAGGAACAGGATACAAACAAAAGAAATAAAATATGAGCTAAAGCCTTATCTTACTTTTTCCCTTATTGTGAAAGCAGACTAAACAATGTATAGCATCTATATGCTTTTTTCTTTTATTGTTTATTCTTTCTTCTTTTCTACCTTAAACATTTATTAAATACCAAGTATATGCCAAAAACTGAGGTGGGTAATGAATACAAAAAAATAATTGAGACATGCTTCCTGCCTTGAGACAGAGAGTCAAACCATGATATGGGTCAAATATCATGTGGAATTAGGAGGAGATGACAACTAAGTACAGTGAGAAAAAAATGAAAAGTCTTTTCTGACGATATAAAATTTAGGTTCCATCTTAAAGGACAAAGACAAGTTTGAGAAATCAAAGGATTCTTCAGATTGTAATATCCATGAAAATAAGAACTACTTGCTTTGTTCACATTTATAGCATACCAACTGACCCCTAGCAGACTTTCAATATATATTTCTGACAAATTGCATTGAGGGGGTCATTCCAGGGGAAAGATAGGCTTGTACAGAAGCTTCTAGTGATAAGAAGATTGGTGACAGTCAAGGAAAAATGAAAAGTATAATGAAACAGGAACTAGAGCAGGGAAAGGAAAATAAGATCCAAAATATTTGATTCATATTAATTGTGGTGCCCCATGCCAAACTAATGATTTCTTTTTCTTTTTTTTTTAAATTTGATATATATTGAGTTAACTTTTATTTACAAAGTAATATAAACCATATGTGCAGGTTTCTCATTCTCAAATATTAAATAACAAACCCTGCCTACTACCAAATTACTAAATATTCTAGACCCATTATCTATTGGACCCCACCACCACTTGCTCCCTCCCTCCACCTCGTTCCCCACTGTTAACCTATGTTTTTTTCTTAATGTCAAAGTGTTAGGTAGCAATTAGACATGAGCAAGATGGAGAACCAAAAACTATCTCTTGATTAACTACAAACACAGGAGGACCCCCAACCAATCAAAATCTGTAAGGGGAGACAAAATGGTCAGATAGTCCTATGTCAAGGTGGTCTGTTAGGAACTGGAGACATGTGCAGAGAGAGTAAAACACTATTTTTAGATGGCCTCCATCATTATACCATGACTGTATAAAATTAGCATTGCAGTTTCATACCTTCCTGTGAGCAAAGAGGGAGATTCTGGGTACTAAGCATGCTCCTAAACATTCTTAGAAATGCCAACCCCTTTCCTGATAATCTCCTTCCATGGGCAGGATCAGGGTGGGACCCAACCTTAGATCAGGGATAAAATAGGGCGAAAGTTTCATTCTGGGTTTGGCTCCTCTAGAAAAGACCGGCTCTCCATCCTTGAGAGTATACTTTCACTTTGTCAATACAGTTTTGCTACTTGTTTTATCTTACCTGAGTCTTGGTGAAACTAATGTGCCACAAGTGTCTTGGGGCAAATCATCTCACCAAGAGCAGAAGAACCCAAAGTCAAGACTTCCTGTGATATCACAAAAGTTGACTTATACTTAGTCTGTTCCTTTGCTTTGTTTCCTTATATTCCACATGAGTGTGATTATTCAGTATTTGTGTTTCTCCTTCTGACTTATTTCGTTTAGCATAATCCTCTCTATTTCTATTCATAGCGTCTCAAATGAAAGGATTTCATCTTTTTAAAAAGGGTTGTATGTGTGTATATATACCACTTCTTTATCCATTCATCATTCAGTAGGCATTTAAGTAGTTTCTAATTCTTGGTTATTATAAATAATACTACTATAAATATTGGGGTTCATCTCTCTTTCTGCAAATTAGTGTAATTGTGTCTTTGGGGAATTAACCAGAAATGAGATGGTGAGACCACATGGGTTTTGCATTCTCAATTTTTTTGAGGAATCTCCATACTGCTTTCCATAAAGGTTGCACCAATTTGCACTCCTACCAGCAATATAAAAGTATTCCCTCTTCTCCGCATCCTTGTCAACATTAGTTGTTTCCAGTCTTTTGAATAATAGCAGATCTCATGGGTGTAAGGTGTTGGTTCTGTGTTGTTTTGATTTGGATTTCCATAATAACTAGTGGGAAGAACACCTTTTGGCCATCTGCACATTTTCTTTAGAGAAATGTCTATTCCAATTCTTCTACCCATTATTTGATTTATTTTTCTATGTTTGAGTTTTCTGAGTTCTGTGTATATTTCAGATATTAAGTCTTTGTTAGATGTATGATATACAAACACCTTCTCCCCGTCAGTGTTGTGTTTTGTTTTTTCTTTTGTTTTGGTGATGGTTTCTCTCACTGTGCAGAAAATTTTGTTTGATGTAGTCCCGTTTGTTTATTTTTGTTTTAGTTTCCCTTGCCACTGGAGTTGAGTCCCCAAAGACTTTTCTAAGGCTGATGTCATGGAATGACTTGACAACGTTAACTTACAAGTATTTTATGATTTCTGGTCTTAAGTCAGGTCTCTAATGCATTTTGAATAAACTTTTGTGTTTGGTATTACAGAATGATCTAATCTAGATTCATTCTTTTGCATGGGACTGTCCAGTTTTTCCAAGATCATTTGTTGAAAAGATTTCCCTTCTCCATTGTATGCTTTTGGCTCCTTTGTTGTAAATTAACTGATCATATAGATGTGAGTGTTTGCTGGTGATTCAGTTCTGTTCCAATGATCTGTGCTTCTGTTATTTTTCTAGTAACATACGGTTTTGATAACTATAGCTTGTAGTCTAGCTCAAGATCTAGGAGTGTGATACCTCTAGCTTTGTTCTTTTTTCTTATGATTGCTTTGACTATTTTGAGTCTTTTGCATTAAAAAATTAAAAAAAAAAAAAAAGCTATTCTATTACCTTGAAAAATGCCAGTGTGATTTTGAAGGGGATTGCATTAACCCTGTATATTGCTTTAGGTAAGCTGTCCATTTTAACGAGGCTAATTCTTCCCAGCCATGAACATGGGATATCTTTCCATCTCTTTGTTTCTTTATTTCCTTTAAGAAAGTCTTAGTTTTCATTGTACAAGTCATTCACCTCCTTTGTTAAGTATATTCCAATGTATTTAATTATTTTTTTCTATTGTAAATGGCATAGCTTTCTTGATTTCATTCTCTTCTATTGTATTGTTTGCATACAAAAATGCAATATATTTTTATGTATTGATTTTGTAGTATACCACTTTACTGTATTCATTGATTAATCATAGTTGCTTTATTTTCATGGAATTTGTAGCATGATCTTAAAGAACAGTGGTGACAGTGGACTGCTTTGTCTTATTCCTGATCTTAGAGGTAATTCTGTCAGTTTTAAGCCACTGAATATGATGCTAGTTGTGGGTTTATGATATATGGCCTTTATATGTTGAAGTATACTCCTTCTATCCCAATTTTATATAGTTTTTATGATCACTGGTTGTTGAATCTTGTCAAGTCTGTCTCTACATCTACTGATATGATTATATGATTTTTCTCTTTTCTTTTTTTGATATGGTATATTGCATTAATAGACTTGCATATGTCGAACCACCCTTGTATCACTGGATAAATTCCCATTTGGTCATCATTAATGATCTTTTGGATACATAGTTGAATTCAGTTTGCTAATATTTTGCTAAAAATTTTTGCATCTATGTTCATTTGATATATTGGTCTGTAATTATCTTTCTTGCTGATATCTTTACTAGCTTTTGGTATCAATGCAAGTCTGACTTCATAGAAGATGTTTGGAAGTGCTTCCTGTTGTTCAAATTTTTGGAAGAGTTTGAAAAGAACTGGTAATAATTCTCTGAAGCTTGGGTAAGATTCACTGGTTAAACAGTCTGGTCCTGGACTTTTATTTTGGGGATGATTTTTGATTACCTTTCTTTTGCTAACTTTTGATTTTGGGGATGATTTTTTATTTCCTTTCTTTTGCTGACTTTTAATTTTAATTGTTCTTTTTCTAGTTGCTTTAGGTAGGGTTGGATTATTTATTTGTGATTTTTCTTGTTTCTTGAGGTAGGCCTGAATCACAATACACTTGCTTTTGCTTCATTCCATAAGTTCTGCAACTTCTTCTTTCTTATTTGTCTCCAAGTACTTTTAAAAATCTGCTTTGATTGCCTCTTTTATCCAGTAATTATTCAGAAGTATGTTGGCTATCTTCCATGTATCTTGGAATCTTCTAGCTTTCGTTTTGTGGTTGATTTCTAGTTTTAAGTCATGTGATCAGAGAAAATAATTGTTATGATGTCAACCTTTAAATTTCTTGAGGCATGTTTTATTTCTGGTTGATGGGAGCTGCCATCTTGATGGAGTCGTTTCTTTTATTTTTCCAGTGACGGAGGTAAAAAAGAATGCTCCTTGCTGGGAAAGAGTTAACTGTCTGCTCAGCGGTTGCTGGCCCTCATTGTCATCTCTCCTTGCCTGTTGAAATGCAACAGTAAATGCTGACAGTTCTGCTGCAGTGTGCTAATGGGAAAGAGGGAGAGGGTTTCCTCTTCTGCCTGCCTCCAGGGACTTTCCCACAGTGGTGATCTCTGTGTTGCTGGCACCTTGAGGAAACAGTTTCTCCTTTCATTGGGGTGCTATGCTTTTTCTTTCCCTACCCCATGCTGAGGCCTCCTGCTCAGTGGCTGAAACCCAGCTTCTGGATATGGGAGTACTTGTTGAGGAAGAAAGACCTTTAACTCTGGGAGAATGTCAGTTTTGCCAGTTTTTCCCTAAGGCCCTGGCATCTGAACAGAGTTGTATGGAGCTGAAATATATCAGTCTCACTTACTTTTTATGGAGATATATATCCCCTTTCTGTAGCTGCTGGTTCTGTTTATTTTCAAAAATTGTGGTAACTAAAATAGATGTTTTCTTAGTTGTGCTGTGGGAAGGAGGTGAGCTTGAGGTTTTAACTGTCTGCCGGCTTGGATTGAGCTTTCACATCAATAATTTTTTTCCTAGACCATCAGGAAATAAAATAAAGTATAAGCAAATTAATGACATGAGCAGCTATTTTGAGGCTACCGTTAGAAAAGGTAAAATGTTAAAATAGAGTTTGATTGGTTTCATCATTCTGACCACTTTTAGAAACAGTTGCATTTGGCTGGATCACCTGATACACCTTATCAAATCTATGACTGAATGAAGTCAATGCCTAGGCAAAACAGCTTGCTCTCAATTGTGTAATGAATTCAAGTAAGAAGTCGTAAGGTAGCAAGAACACCACATGTGAGTTAACCAGTTAGCCGGCTACAGTTTCACGGCTAGGTAAACAAGACTTCTAGATCAGAGACAAAAGACTTTATTACTCATGGCACAGAAATTAACATTAAATTTATATTCACCTTGGTTACCCCATGATGTAGAGACTCAGTAAGATTCTGTGCATGCAGTGGGTTTGTTTCAGATGAAGAACCCTGAGCTCAGAGAATCACATCTTTCATAACTAATAAAAGCAAAACTTCCAGATTTCTACCTGGAAAGAGCTGTCTTTACTACATGGGCAGTAAAGAAACCTGCCTTCTGCCTCATTAAGGAGACTATCTCTTCTAAGGCTATTTACCATAAAAACATGTTTAAGAAGATGATAGTCCAGAACAAAGGCAGTCAATATATTTACTATCAGACTCAATAGCCACACTCTGCTTCCTAAGAAATTCTACACATTTTTTAAAAGAGAGGGACTAGACTTAATTGACTATTTCTGTGATTCAGATTCAAGTTACTTATTTAAAAACTAGTGATATTCACTTTATATAAAGAAATATTTACTGTTTTCAAGCATCTAAGTGTAAATATTTAATGTAATTATCAGAATATTATTGCACAGAAAACCATTAGATATGGCTGTATTTTTATTTTAAAAGTAAATAATCTTAAAAATGTGGACAAACGAAGAGGTCAGTTACATGGTGCAGTGTAAAACTGGATTGTTGGTGGTAAAGTTAGTGTATTATATACAGATGTTGATTTACGATGAGGCACACCTTAAACCTATATAATGTATGATGCAATGTTACTTTGGTGGAATTAAAAAAATTTTTTTTAAACACAGAAACATAAGTGTGCTGTAATAGAGTAATGATTAGGTCGATCACCTCTGAAGGATGCTGGTCATGTACTCCTGGGTTCAAGTCTTGGGCCCAAGAGGAGCAACCAGTGTGAACAACTGAAGGCAAAAGAAAGAAAGTACTACTTGCTCTTCTCTCTTTCTGCTTGCTTGCCTACAACTGCCTTCATTCCTGCCTGCACCTTTCTTTAAAAAAAAAACAAGCATGGAAACATGAATGACTATAGAGTGTATTAAAAGTCTACATCAAATTAGGTGTCATAGTCAAGGCTTTTCAGGTGATTTATGTATTCTTCAATACATAATTATAAATAACATGATTAAGGATATTATATTAAGGATGTATTCTTTTAACCTTAAAACTAATATTCCATAAAGGTACTCATTAACTTATTTTCTATAAACTGACATTGTGATTTTGGTATCAGAAAAAAAATCTCAATGAAATACTGATAACTGTTCATCTCAGAAAACAGTGTAATTGAATAAATTTTAAAAAGTCATTTAAAATTTGCATAGTTTTCTCTAATAATATGCTTTATATGTGTGCAAATATGCCATATGACATTTAGAGCTCTGAGTTAAGCTTTTCTCATTTTAGTAATCGTACAAAAGTTAAACAGCTGAGACAGGCCCTTATGGCTCAGGCGTCTGAAGCTGACATAAGGACTATGAAGCCTCTTCTCTCCCTTCCTTCTTTACAAAGTGCTACTTCATCTCCTTTCTTCCTTACCCTCTCAAAGAAAAGCTAAATAGCTATCTACATATGTGGGGTAATGTTAAAACAAGAAGAAAAGTCATATAATTATTTAAATATAAATATAGGTAATAGCAAGTCAATATTCATGTACATAAATGACCAGGAAGTAAATGAATATATCAGCAGTTATCAGGGACCTGCAAATTGGAGCCACACTAGATGCCATTTAAAGAAAATCATATTAAAATATCTTTTTTGCTATTAAAGTCAAACTAAGCCCATCTGAGATGGTTCCAAGAAGGCAAAAATTTTGTTTTCTTAAATGTAATGATTTTCTAATAGACTGATTTCATAAGTTTATACATGATTGCTTTCTGTTCCTACTTTTCTTCTTCTTCTTCTCTACTACCTCTATCTTGTTCTTTTCTTTTCCCTCTTATTTTACTTTGCACAGAGTAAAGTACTCAATTCTTAAGTATATAGCTCAATGATTTTTAAAAAAATGTGTGTTCTCAGGTAACCCTCGCCCAGATCCAAATGTAGACCATTTCCACTGCTCCAGAGGATTCCCTTGTACTCCTTTCCGGTCAATATCCTCCTGCCAAAAAGCAATCACAAATATGAGTCTAATCTCAGCACAGCAACAAGTCATTGGTTGTCCCATTTACCTGAGAATTTATAGCCAAGTAAATTCTTCATACATGTGTCATTAAATTCAGTCTTTTTTCCTACTAATCCTGTCTGATGTTATTTTAGTTTCTTTAGTCCATGAAGAAACTCAGTGGAAAGGGGAAATTTTCCCCTTGTCCTGACAGAAGCTCTTATAGAAGGGTCTTTTCCTGAACTCTTTATTCTGTTATCTATCTATTCTTATGTCACTTCCACAGCTTTAATTACTATAACCTTTCAATTCATTTTTATATCTAGTAGTGTCTGTTAGTTTTTTTTTGTTTTTTTTTTCATAATTATCATTGTAAATGATTTTTCCCAGTTAAATTTTAGAATCGTTTTGGCAATACACACACAGTTACTAGTGTTATACTGGAAATGTACAATTATTTCTTAATAGTCACAACAAAACTAAATAAAATAATTTCTTGGTATACTCTGAAGCAATTTAAGTGCAATTAGGATTTGGAATAGGGGAGAAAAAGAGATGGTACACATATAGATATATTTTTCCAGATATCTCTGGAATGACCACTACTTCAAATGTTGACATTTAAAATTTTCTTTCTAGAAAAGAAACCGAAATATTTAAGTAGTTTTGGAGAGAGGCTTGATAGTCTTTGAAATTCATGATTGTTCAAACCTCCACTCATACTTCTTATATGTCCCTTCACTATTATTCATTATTATTCAGTTAATGTAGATTAGCTATTTTTATTTTAATATAATTAAAATTGAATATAAAGAAAATGGACTTTAGTCATTTGTATGCATAATGGTAGTGCAGTAACCATTAAAATTTCTTAGAAGTTACATCATTCTGATTCATGTTGTCATTGTCCTTTTATAACAGAATTCAAGTAAACACACAAGAAGTAAGCAATAGTTGAATTTTCTGTGTAAAGAGTTTCCATGTAAAGAATCTCTAGTGTATCATAAAATATTTTAAACAGTAATTAAACTTGGAAAAATTAGAATTTTAAGAAGAAAGAATCTATATTATAATGATAAAGTAGAATCAGAACATCGCGGGAAGTGGGCATCTCTAGAGGGAAAATGGATTATTTTAGGAGAGGCATGAATTTCGAGTTCACATGATCAAGAAAATCAATTAACTAACAAATGAAGCTTGCTGAATTTTGTATTTCTGCTTTTTTAGAAGCAACTTTAACTTGGAGATATACAAACAGTGAAGCTTCTCAAAGATTGGTGTTGGAATTTATCTTATTTAACACAATTGTAAATGACCCAGAAAAAGGGTAATATTCTGTAGTGAGCACTCAGCTGAACAAAACTGGGAAATATAAACTTGCACATAAACTGTGAAAAGACTTATTGAGGCTGTTTGGATTGTAAATTATTTCCCTTTTCAGTAGAGACATAAGACGGGGTTATAAAATAATATACCTCGGTTACATTTTCGTGAAATCCCTCATTTTTGTTTCAGAATTTCTCTAAAATCTAGAGAGAAGAAATGTCATTCTAGATTGACTCCTGAAGTCAATTAAAAAAAATAATAAAAGGGCATGAGGATGACGGAGAAGAAGCTTCAGGTTTTGAATTTAGATCACACAGAGGAACATCTGGATCCAAGAAAAGAAAAAGAAAATATTTACAGAATGAAGGATATATAGTAATGCAAATATTAATTAATATAATGTGTCTGTCGATGAAGCCTGGGTAGGAAAGAATATAAACAGAATATGACCAGTGTCATACATGGCAGAGACATAAAATGAAATATAACTAAAAGGACTAACGTCATATCTATCAGATCATCAGTGATAATGATTATGAAACCTATTAAATAGGTAGGACTTTTTAGTTTAGTCCAAAGGTGAGAGGAGGGTTTTGATTAAAACTTATAATATGAAAGATCTGAAATGAATAACTCATATAGACGCCAATAGAAGTAGAATGGGAGTCTCTTTTGAGATTTAAAAGAAGAAAGATGTAAAACAAGTAAACAGCACTAGTTCTTTTCATAACAGATAGTAAAATTATGGAAATGCATTACTTGAAGATCAAACAGAGGTTGAAGTAAGAATGTACTTGAGAGGACGATGGATTACTGCACAGTTCTTGAGGAGACTGTCTTTGCTGTTCTGCTGTTAACGTAATGGAGGGCACCATACCCTCCACAACCATTTGTTTATATTGATTTTAGGGACAGAATTCTCTAGGTAGCAGAGCTGAGACGTGTACTAATATGACATTTCCTAACAGTTCATGTGTGAATAATTGCATATCTTTAAAAATAAAGAGGAACATTATAAATCTCTCACACCCAAAATAGATATTGCTTAGATACCTTGAGAAATTTCCCCTGATAAATTAAGGATGAATCAATGATTAAAGCAAAAAAAGAAAAAAAGGAGAGAGAATTGTAATAACAGAAAACTATCTTTTCTAACCCAGAGATAAAGAAATCAAGATTCATTTTTTAATTTATTTTCTTTGGCATGTTTATCAGAAATTATTGGAATATTTCTTTATAGATATTTCAAATTAAGTCAACGTTTTTTAGACTAAAGAAAAATGCCATACGACTTTAATTCTCAGCAATTCAGGGTATTTTATAGATACCCAAACCTAATTACTGTCAAGATTCTTAGTCAAACATTATAGAAAAGGAAATCTCATTTCTGTTTTACAAATTGAGAAACTGAAAAATCAATAGGTTGTTCTGAGTTGTCTACTGACTGCAACTGTTCATTTTTATTTTGTTGGAGGAAGCAGAGAGAGTAGGATGAAATCCCTTAGCAGAGGATTTAGAAGATTTGAGTGGCATTCAGTCTCACATGGGCTCCATGTTTACCATATAGGCTATGCATGCTGTTCAATGAATAACCAAAATATTTACATAGACAGGATGTTAAGCCAGTCAAGGTTAAACTTTGAACATTATAATTCTATTGGCTTAAAATTCAACCTTTCAGCACAAGCACCATGGTTGAGTCCTAGTTTTTTTGGCTCTTGTAGTCAAAGTGAATTATTTAAAAGCTGAAGTATCAGGAAAATATCCCCTCTAGTACAAAATCCTTTTAGTTCTGCAAAGTTGGTTTTGCTTCAACTCAGTTCTTGGATAAAATTTTAGAGGGCAACTGGCATGTCTTTCTTCACTTGATCAGCTAAAGCAATTCAGTCAGGGGCTATTTGCTGTGCTCAGAAATTGGGAAAACTGAGGTGCAAGCAAAAATGCCACAGAGATAGAAGCAGAATACCATTAAGACTGTGATCCACTCAACTGAGTAGAATAAACTATGCTCCTCTAGTTCTGTGTGTCTCCAATTCATTTAATCATCTCAACATTCAACTGTTCAGCAGTTACTAAACACACTATATCAGATGTGTGCTGTAAGATGTCTATAGGGTTACAGAACAAAGAAATACGGTTCCAGTAATAAACATGACTTGAAGAGCTCATGATCTAATTGGCAGAGATGAGAAGGAAAGACCAAGACTACAATGTCATACATATGAGTACTTTAGCAGGAGTAAGCAGAGATTGCTAGAGGAGCACCCGGCAGGAAGTGACTTGAAGCCTGGAAGATCTTGAGAGGATTTCCCAAGAGGAAGGGAATTTTGAAAAATGAATTAAACTTTTATACCGAAGAGTGAACAAGGAGGGATGGTGGAGGTGAGGGGTCTAAAGGTCTTTCCAGAGTGAGGAAAATACAGATAATTCTATCCTGTATACTGAGTCTTTGTCTTTTTAGACTATAAATATTTTGAGGACAAAGACCATGATTGAAGCCTCTTTCCATACTTTACCATATCAATTACAGGTTGTTAGACCTAGTGATTATTCAGTAAATGGGTGCATTTTCAATAATTGCAGTTTAGATGATTTCTGAATCTGTCAATTTCACAAATGTGAATATTTTCCTCATCGTGAATAAGATGTTGCCTTTTAGGTGAATAATACTTTTGTTCAGCTGGTTTCAGACATAAATGACTCAGATCCTGTGTGAAAGCCTCTTTTTCAGCATGAGGTTTTTGTTACATTTGTAATAAAAAAAATTACCTGAAATTTCAATTTGTCTTGAATTCTCCTGCGCTCTGTGCAGGTCACATTCTGTCACCCTGAAACAGCAGCAGCTTTGACAAAACCTGTCTCAATAAGGAAAAGGTGGAGCGATCATTGAGTCGTTGATCGTCACTCTTCCTGAGGCTGGGGGTCCTGATCACCCCCATCCCACAGGGGAAATACCGACCTCATTTCTCTGAGCCCTTACAAAGCAAGAGTGCTGCCCTCCCACTCACCCAGGAGCAATACCAGGAATAAATAGAAAAATGGACTTTTACAAAGCAAGGCATGGGTAAAAGGATTCCTAATTAGAAGAATTTTCATTACTTTTTGACAGAGAAATATTTTCAAATCATTCATTTTTTTGGCCACTTTCTAGAAATTAGCTGATTTCAAACTTAGTTTCAATAATTGTGTGAGTCGTCAGTTAAACTGACCTCATTTATAGACAACTATGTTTTAAGATCTTTCTCAAATTATATATGAAAAATAGTTTGATGTGTGAAATAGTATGTAAACTTGTATTTGTATTACGTGATACATATTTTCTGAAATTATAATGTTTCAATATCTTAAAAAACATCTTTCTGACTGGGGAGAGAGACCTCTGTATAGTTACATGTTTAGAGTAGGAAAAAGCCTTTGATATGCAAAAGACATTCGTCAGAGTCTTCTTTCCTCTATTTACCCCAGATTGCATCTGCCTTAATCATCCCAGGGTGAGATACCAGACACTGGGGCCACACCTAGTTGGGCACACCAAAATGATCCAAACTAGTCAATCCAATCATAAACTATTTATTCTGTCTTGATTTACCATTGCCCAGAAGCCACGTAAGCTCTAACCTTTACCCTAACTCCTGCCTTCTACCTCATGGCTATGCTGGACTTGTGTCTCTTCCTGTGCCATGAGGTGCTCCACTTCTGGCTTCTATGAACGTGAGTATGACCAGCTTTACTTTCCCGAGCCTCCTCTCTATCTCTCCTCCTGGCTGCCCTGACTGACCATCTCATAAAAGAATACAAAACACCTGACAAATAAGAAGGCTTAAGACTGAGGAGACAAAACAACAATTGTTAGATGACGGTTTTTAAATTAAGTCTCTGGGAAAAATAGTTTCCACTGCTATTTGAGATTGAAGCAATATATTCTAGGGGAGATGAAATTAAATGACTCGATGTCCACAAACATCAAGGGAAATTGTTCGAGGCCTTGAATTCTCAGTTACTGTTTTGTCAAATTCGACTCAGAAACTAAGTGTACACACAGGCAAATACTTATATTATATCCTGGTCAAATGACTCCCAGTTTCCAGTTACTTCTACCATTACTATAGGCGTCACTTGGAGCTGATTATTTCTTCTTTCATTTTACTTCTTTCCTGACATTTTTAAAAATATTATTTGAATCTAATAAATATTATGGAAAAGTGGAAATAATATGGGTTTTGAAGTTAATATCCTTGAGCCTGAATCTTAACTTTTAAATATATTCATTCATTTATTCATGAATTTATAGTCAATATACAGCGATTCATGTACTGGGTCTGTTACATCTTAGCTGTGGATTATGGGAAAAATTTGCAACCTCCCTGAGAATTTTTCTCATCTATAAAATGGGTATACTAACTACAGATAACATTTTATCAAGTGTCCTGTGCCGGACATTGTATATGGCATTTGTATATTAATTACCATGTGCCAGATACTGTTTTAAGCACCATACTTAAAAAAAAACCCAAAACCAAAACTTAACTTAATCCTTATAATAACTATGAGGAGGTAAGTGTTATGACAGAACCTGTTTTATAGATGGGGAAATTGGAGGCACGGAGCCTTGCTCAGGTTTGTACAGCTAGCAAATGGCAGAGCAGAGACTAGAGCCTGAGCATTGGAGCAGTCTTTTTAAAGCAGCCATTTGTTATCCGAGGAAATGATAAACATGACTTCTTTTCCAAGCATAATAAAAGGAAAACTACAAATTTTTAGGTTGGAGAAATGCATACACACCGACACACACACACACACACACACACACACACACACACACTTTCCTTCCTATAGCCTCACACTCCCATTCCCCCACCTGCATCACTGATCAGGGCACTAGTGCCACTACATTAATGGCAGATGACTAAGAAAGTTTTAAGGAATGAAACAGTATCATTACCACAATTTGTCTTCACTTGACTCCCATAAAGCAAGCAAGGAATCCAAAGAAGTTTTTGAGCACCACTGAGGAGGTACAGGAGTGCTAAACTGGCCTGTAACTCAGCAGATATTAGGGGTCAGGGTGAGGTTACTGCATGTAACGCTTCAAGAGAACAGGCAATGATGCAAGACACACGTTCCAATGAATGTACAAGTGCATTAAGCCAACATAACAAGGAGGGCAAATCATGTTTAATAACTACTTAGTCTAGGGGCTAAAGAGTTTTGCCACCCTTATTGAACACATGACTGGATCAAGAATAGACAAAATAATCTCTTTAGGTAACTCAGACATTTTAGGGTAAAGGTAAACTTTTGTGAATTTCTTCCTAATTCTCTTTTCTAAAATAGAATCTCAGTGATGGGTGGCTGTGTGACTTCTTAGAGGCAGAAGGGATTTGCAGTTCTGAGGATACCAGAGATAGGTAAAGATTCAGCCCAAGCTTGGCTAAGATTGTGAACTTGAGAATTAGACATTTCATAATTTTAAATATACATTAAAATTTCATAATTACTCTTTAGTTTACTCTCAAAAGTGTATATTCAATATTCACAATTGCTCTCAATTTAATTTGCTCTTTAAATTTTACGTTTTTAAGCCATTGTTTCCTCATCTGTGAAATGGGAACAAAAAGATAACTCTCTTATACAGTCATGGAAATTAAAGGAATTAATCTACATCAAAGCAATTAGCATAGAAACTGATGTGTAGTGAGCAGAATGTTTGGCTAGATACAAGATTTATTTTGGTACCATCCGATTACGTATAAGCTCATTAACTAGATTGCATCTATCTTGGAGGTAAGACTTTTCCTTTCACTTGGATTTTGGCAAACGTTGTAATGTCTAAATGTCAGTGTAGACATCAGTTAAATGCAATATCTAGCACTACGGTATTGAGCAAGTAAATGTTAATTCTAATCTCTCTTTTTCAGGAAGTTCCAGAGTTTCCCAAATAATTCAAAATGTAAAAGGCTTGGAAAAACTCTTCTCTGATAGTTTAACCCATGCCAATGATTTTTGCTGTAGTTTGTCCTTGAATTTTCTTATTCACACCTGACCTTGAAAACACAAAGTATCCTGTACAATTATGTAACACAAATAAACAACTTAATGTTCTCATATATTTCTCTGCTTAAAGCAGCAAAGCATCTCAACCTAAGTTCCAGTATCAGTGAAACTTCTATTATATAATAATGCTAGGTCAAGACCCTTTCAAGAAAAAAAATTTCGGTGTTTTTATTCTCTGCTGAGTGAACACGTGGTTTTTTTTGGTCTCACAATATATTTTTCAACTTAGCATTGTCATTCTCTGAACCCCCAAAATATTCCTTCCTTGGGTTCACGTAAACTATGAAGACATATGACATTTCTAAATGAGCTGAATGTGAGAATTTAAGGGATGACTTCCATTCTACTGAGTGATTTGACTAATTTCCCATATTATATTGCATTCTTTCATGGTACTCATTTTAACTTTTAATATGTGTGTGTAGCTTCAATTATTTAAATGTGTCTAAAATGTATGTGTGGTGCAAGTGGGATTTATAGTTACCTTTTTCTCTTCTTTTACCCTTTTTCAAAACCATTGTATCTCAAGATAGGACTATGTCATCAACCTTCCATCCTATGCAGATGATCACAGTCCTAATTGCCAGATAGCTTTGCAAAAATAGGCTTCTGGAAGCAAAGTATAACAGAGGTATAAGTTATGGATAGAGCAAGGGAAAACAAAACAGAGTACTGTCATGCTTTAGGGCCAATACAAACATCTTTATGAAATATAACAAATTATTACAATTATGGATATACCACTATTCGTTTTCATGGATGCGATGTTACACATAGAATAATTTGAGTAATATTGGTTAACATAAAGCAGGGGGAATATTGGAATCCCATCATATTTTTGTCTTTTGATAATAAATGTTAATGAAGTACTTTATTTAGCTATTGTCTAATGTAGTTTGAAATAAATAGCTATTGCTTTATTGGTCAATATTAGCTCTTTGGTTAATCCATTCAAATGACTTGACAGAACATATTTAAAAATATGAAGATTTAGGTAAATTCGTTTGGTAACATAAAATCACAGATAAAAGGTCTCCTAATCACATGCTATAAAATAAAGAATAAATGATCACTTAATAATTGGTTAGAATTTTCTCTTTAGCATCAACTATTTAAATTTCTTTTGGGGAAATGCAGAGTTTGACTCTCCTATTCAATTCTTGACAGCACTTCTTTTTCTGAACATTTATAGGAATCTATGTAATTAAAACAAAGGAATTGAAATCCAGTGGGTGAGAAAATATGATCGTTTAAAAATTGATACAAAAAAGATTTATCAGAATATATTAACTGGCAGATATAAAATTGTGGAAAAAGCCTTTAAAAATCATATACCAAATGGAATGATTGTTTAAAAATTTGATACAATAAGTAGATGAAATTCTCTTGAAAAATGACCAAAACATTGTATAAGCAGCTTTCATTCCAATTAATATTTTATACAAAAACAACAAAAAATTCTGATACCTCTGTCAGAAGTTTACTCGAATCTTGACCTAATTTGTTGGAATGATTTAGGAATTTCAAACTTGCTGTTTCTATCTCTGGCTAGTTTAACTTATCATTAGCTCTCTACAAGACTAAAGACTTAACAAAAATAGCTCTTACATATCAACATTTAAATGAAAACACCCCTATATCATGCAGAGTGGAGTGTTTGCTAATCAAATGTTTGCTGTGGCAATACTTACAGATTTGTAGCAAACAGCATCTGACCAAATATTACTGCTTTGCAGAGGAAGAAATGATGTTATTTGCTTTAGCTATAAAGTCATTTCTTTTTAAAAATTAGCCCATTTAATGCATGGGAGACTACCATATTCCTTCATTTAATGTTGTATTCTCTGTAATGATTTCTGATTACCAAAATGCATAGTATAAATGCTAATCAGGACCCTTTTCACAAGTGCGGATGCTGAGTGCCTCCTATGAGTTTAATCACAATGTGTGATTCACACAGTAATGGGTCATAATTGCCCCCCACCAAGTTGTCTTGAGGATCCCTGGCTTCATTTTATTAACACTGGACCTTATCAACCACTGAAATCTACCACAGTTGCTTGAAGGTTGCAACCAATGTCTTTATGCATAATTATTCCCAAATAAGGATGTCCAAGAAGGGGCAAGAGTTCTATTTATTCTTTCTCAGTTTTACAATAGGTTAAAAAAAAAAAGAAAACCAACTAATATTTATACAATTTTCTATTACCTTTAATTTTTTCTTACCGGGAGAAGCAATCTGATTCCATTCAGGTAACAAAATTAAATCCAGTTGGTAGCTTATGTTCAGATGCACTAGAACACATTTTATTTCTGTTAACATCAGACGTCTTAGGATTTGCTTTCCCATGAATCCTGGACAGTTGCACATATAAATTACTGTCACTTTAGAGAGTTGTGACCCCCAGAATTTCTTTCTTTAGACTGAACTTGGAGGATTCCAAACTTTGCAATTCACTGTTGTAGTTCGTTAATAGTTAACTGACCAGCTGTGTGGCCAGGAGGGACAGTGATATCCACTTGGCAGGACTGGTTTGTGCACAAAGTAGTTTCTCAGGTAGTGATGTTTCAGTGTTTCTTTTCCTCCCTTTAAGTAATTATGTCCCGTCTACACACATGCACACACACAAACATACACAACATACACACACACGTGACAGTTTGTTGAGATCTAATGTTTTTTAATAAGTACAAATTATTTGTGTTTCACCTATAAAAATTAGGCCATAAATAATTACTGAGCACTGATGCATGCCTATCATTGTCAAAGTGCTTGGATGATGGGAAGAGCAAGAGAAGTCCCTACTTCCAGTTATTTTATAATCTAGTGAGGGTAGCGATAACTTCATGACTAAAGAGTTGGTGAGACTCTTTGTGAACTGATATTTCTTTAACATGACAATTAAGGCAATCATGATTAAGTGCTAGAAGATCCAAATCTTGGTCTAACTCTGTCATTATACAGCTGGGTAAACCCCTACGCAGCTCACTTTTCTGGGAGTCTCTTTTGTTAATCTGTAAAATAAGTGCAATGGACTAGCATATCTTTCACTTACATTCTGCAGTCATTGTTCCATGGTTCCCACAGTTCTGGATTAATTAATTTTCTCCTGTATAAATTAATCTCTCTAACTGCTGACTTTCATCATACTGCTTGAATTCTTTCTCAGTGCTTATATTTTGAGGTCTCTTGGGAACTGACTTCAATAGGCCATTGTCTGGGTTCACTGCGTCCTTGCTATTCCGAGGTCAGCTCCTGCCCACTCGTTTGCCGTCCATCACAGTCTCCAGATCTCCAGAACAAAGCCTATTGAACACATCATCACTTTCTAGGGTCGCGATGAGGGTCAAACATCCCTAAAAGCACATTTCCCACCAACTAGCACTTGGTGTGTGGACTGTCATCACTCAAAGTCCCAAATCAACTAAGTCCTGGGGGATCGACTCAGGAAATCAGTCACATTGTTCTCTCATTCTATTCCTGCCTATTCCGTTCAAGGAGAGAGCCTGTCTGGCGCAGAGTACACCAGGCCTCCTTATTCATTTCCTTAGCGACCAGATTGGTGTTGGTTCCCCAAGGGTATCTCAGTCCAGCCCTGCTGTGCTTCAGGATTCCCAGAATGGCTAAAACAGGGTCTCGTGCTTCCATTATCTTTTTATGTTTCTCTCCTACGATATTATGCCTTCACTACGGGTCATCCATAATTTCAGTCTGGACCTTCTTTAGGAGTAGTGTGCAAGTGGGAGAGAAGGAAAACACCATGGAGCCGGGCAAGCTGTATAAATGGATATTTTGTCGTCTCTCGATTGAATGGACTCGAGACGAAATGACTTCTTTTCAGGGGTGACGTGAAGGAAGTTTCATGAATTCAGGGTCCACGTTAATGCTAAGTCAAATGTTAATATAGAATAAGTATTTTAAATTGAGAACTATTCTAAATAAATATATGAGGGAAAAACATGATGCAATAAAACTCCTTTAAAACAGCGCGTCTCTTGTTACATACCAAAATTAGCACCATTTTGTCCTGAACATAAAGTGCAAAGCCAAAAAAATTTTAGACTTCCACATGGATTTTTTAGAGTTCTTAAAAACATTATCATAAAATTTCCATGTATTTACAAATAATTAAACAGAAGTTCCTCGAGATATCTTGCCAAGGTCATTTGGAGATTATTCTCTGAGCTGCTTTGTTTGAAGTTAAAAAAAAAAATGTTATGTGAATTGTAATTACTTAGAACACTGTAGAATAAAGCTACAGTAAATTCCTTCACAGTTGAACTAAACTGTTTAACACATGGAATGTCTAATTGACAATTCTGTACCAAAGTGTAAATTTGTCAAGGAAGGATACACAACAAGTTTTTTTTAACATCTCAGTGAGTGCTGTTGTGATTTGGATCTATTACTTCTGAATATTGCATGAAGCTGACAAGCACTTGTCATTTAAAGACCACATGGAGGCATTTAGTTTTCCATTTAGACATAATAACACATTATGCAAATAAGCTTGCAAAGGAAAGCTGGAGGCTGACATGAAATAAACTGTCAAACACAAGTTGCTAATAAATGAACATTTCTTTATAGATTATCTTAATTTGGTGAGTTGAAAAATACATTTGGCTGTAGTAAATGAGGGCCTTACTATAGTGGTATTTAGCAGAGAATGCAATTTCTGACTTTACGTTTCTCCCCTCCAATTATGACAAGATGTTTTAGTTTAAGGAAAATGCTCAAAACTTAAATTTTATGACAGAAATTTATAAGTACATTGTTTCCACAGTTTTATGGTAAAACTTAGCTTGATTTATTCTCATGTGACTATTTCCTTCTCAACTAGATACTGTGTATAATAGGTCTAATCCTTTCAATTGACCTAGATAACAGGTTATTGGAATTCAGAGGAGTTTTGACACTTGTGAGTTTGACTAGACAGGATTTCTCAAAGAATACATTAAAATCTCCTGGATGCCTTCTTTTTCCTGGAAGCCTTATTAAAAATGCATATTCCTTCTTTTCAGGGGTGACGTGAAGGAAGTTTCATGAATTCAGAGTCCGCGTTAATGCTAAGTCAAATGTTAATACAGAATAAGTCCCAACCAAGATTCATCTAATCAGAATTTCTGAGAATGCGGGCTATGAATTTGGCATTTTTACAAAGCAGCATGGTCATCCTGATGATGAACAGAGTTTGAGACCCTCTGGGCTAGACAGTCCCTGAACATCATGATAAGTATGATTTCAAGATTGTTAAAGTGGAATTTATATTTCAAGTCAAGTGTGACATGAAGTTGGGGACTGAGTCATTCAGAGTAAATCTGGTTTAAGATAGATCATTTGCAACACAATGAGACTTTGTTTTCTTTGTCCACATGCTGTGGGAACTCCAATGAAGTAATGTAAGAAACAGAACAAGATAGAATTATTTCTCAGTGACAATGACCCATAGGGGCCAACTTGGTGGGGGAGTGAGGTATTAGAACTGGAAAAAAATGTCCACTTAAAGACGAAGGTCTGAATCTGGGAGACAAAGTGGCATTTGTTTAGCTTCCCCTCTCCATCTTGAGTCTGCCCAAAGATAATTTTGAGGGTCTTTGGTCATTTGTTTTCACAGAATTTAGAAAAGATAACAAAAATTTCCTCAGAGTCTCTCAGACCTCTTCTATAACTCATGTACTATCAGAACCAAAACTCTTCTCTGTTCCCTGGCTCTGTGGTGCTATTGGCTATTTGAGATTTAATGGATTTATATTCACATTGTTTGGTCGGACTCTTGAATTGCCTAATATTGTATTCCCTGTTCAGGTGCCTGAAAAAATGTTCTCTTCGTGGGTATCCTCTTACTTGAAGCCATCCTAATGGAGATTTCTAACTCTGCAGCATACCTGCTGTTTCTTCCAGTTTCAATCTCTGTGCTGCTTTAGGCCTCCCATCTACATATTGACAAAGTCTCTCCTATCAAACTTGAATTTGTTCTTCTGAGTTTCCTCTTGACCAAGTCTTCATCTTGGCCCTGTTCTAGCTAGGCCTGCATTGCTCAGTTATAACAAGAATCCTGCTCAGTCAATTTATCAAGAATCCCCCACTCTGATTTGGGATAGTATCAGATCAAACTCCTCACCCTGTTATGCCTTCAGCAAGAATGCCGTTAAGTTTATCAGCAAGAATCCCCTCTACCTTGATATCTCCTTTTAGTAATTTTCTATCCACTGACTTGCTCATTCTGATTATTGTCTATAATGCCCAGCAGCTTTTTCTCTATTTGGAGTGGAGTGGACCACCCGTGTCTCTTTCCCAATTGCTGTAATCTTGACACCTATTGTAATAGTGGTGAAAAAAGTCTTCCTTATTGTTTTTTACAAATATCAGAATAATTTTTTCTTTAACAATATGTCTATCCATATAAGAATAAAATTCCTATAAGCATAACGTGTTAGGAAATATTTAACCAAACCCTTTTGTTTTATAAACAATAAAAGTAAGACCCGATGTAGCTAAGGGAATTGTTTAAAGATATTTTCCTCTTGTTGCAACGTAAGCAAATTCCTTTTTGTACTACAGTGCATCAAATCAGAAAAGCTGTTACTTTTCACAGATCCACAAAATGTACTTAAAAACCATGAATGTTCTGGGTTCATCCTGTTCTCTCGGCTTAGTAGGTTGGAGGAAAAAAGAGCCATTTATCAAACTTATGAAATTCAAACTATAGAGTTAGGAAGAATTCCCAAAGAAGGTTTATACATCTTCAATATATAAAATACTGTCTTGAAGTCAGAATTCTTCCATTAAAAAAAAATTCTTTTTACCCTTTCCTCTTTGACTGCGTTGTTCTTTAACAGAAGTTTCCCAATAAAAGGCCTGAAGAATAAACACACGGCAAGCAATTGCGATCACTCTTCCTTGCCCTGGCCAAAAGCTTATTAGATTATATTGATTCACCAGCAGCTTCCTTGCTGAAATAGGTCTAATTAAATGCTTAGTACTGCCTTTGAAGATGAGTACAGCTCAATAGTTATTCTGGTCTCTAATTTTAGAAGCCCTCCCTTCTATGATTATCATTTTGGTAATTAGAATTAAATGTTGATGTCTTAAATTGGCATCCTTTCCATTTTTTAACATATTTCCTGAAGCAAAAATGTTAGTAGTCCAAGTTTAAATTGGATCCAATCACAGGGTACTTTTATCTTGAGTGGAAATATTTTTCTCTTGTTTACCGGGGAGTATCTAGGACAGTTGTAGCTTTTCTTCTTTCTTCGAAAAGTTATTTGGGGAAAATTTCCAAGTCATTCTCTTTTAAGCTTTGGAATGGATATTTCCTTTGTTCAGGATATTATTTTCTTTTGGGGGAGAATATAGTTGTAGACTTATTCTTTTTTGAAACAGGCATTTTGCTTTTATAAAAGAAAAAGACAATTTTACAGATCTTTTTTTGTTTTGCTGTAAAGCTACATCCTCTAACTTCTGGGGATAACTTTGGCAGTGTAAAAGGTAGTTTCTTAGAATGATTATTATGAAGTAGGAGGATATCACAGATTTGAAGTAGCTATGACTTTCTTCTCTTCTTTCTTCCTTTTCCAGAATAGCTAGGTTAATTCTTATGATATAAAAGGTTGGCAAATCTCAGTGCTGCAATCTGTGTTTAATCTGAGAGACTAAAATTTCATTTTCTTATAGGTAAATTTTCCCTGAGCAACTATGTGAACCCTTTTAAAAAGCAGACTTAACATCTCATATCTATCTTCTGGAGTTAGAAGAAAGTCTTTGAGTCTTTGGTTTATGATTGCTCTTTATTTTACATTGTCCACTTGAGAAGTTTTTATTAAGAATATTCTTTCTATACTTAAAACTTCCTTTTCCAATAAATGGTTCACCTAAATAAAAGTACTTAGAAGTGATCTTGAGAACTGTAATTACAATTGTACAACTGAAAAACAAATTTTAAAAGTAAAAACAAATTTTACTCCCCTCTAGTCCCACTTTTTTTTTTTTTTTTTTTTTTTGTCCCTCTGAAATATAGGATATCATCAACACTTCAGGGCCTTTGAAAACAAATTTCCTGTTTGGAAACCTTGATGACTATCACATAGGCTGTGGCTTTGCCATGCTTCAAGGAGCTGAAGGGAGTCTTGCTGGACACTGACATTTATGATGCGATACTGCCTCCATTTTCATTCAGAGCGAGCATTGTCTCCCGGGTTTTTACAGGGTTTCCACTGCTGCTTCTGATTTATTTTGAGATAACAATTCATTTCCAACTAGATAACCTTCTATTCAGGAAAGAAAAACAAAAAACAACTCAACTAGTTCCTTTTCTTTAGAAAGCTACCTGTTTCTTTGAAGGCACAGTTCAGTAAATCCAACACATTTTGAGACAGCATGACTTTACATTGGTTGGGTTCTATGACAAAATATTAAAAACCAATTCCTTTTAAGACATGTTTGGTACAAGAATTTTTTTCTAAGTTCAGAAAGTCCTTTCTCTCGATAAAATGTGACATTAGTGCCCAGGCATTATAGTCGTAGCCATGTAATTTTAGCTTCTAAGCTGTTTTTCTAGGCTAGCATGAGAGAGCAAAATAACTCATATAGTTGATTGGGTATTGAAAAGTTAAAAGGAATTAAAATTGCTGTTTATTAAGAAGATGCAGAGAAATTTATCTTAGAAACTGAAAAAATAGGCAGATGGGCTTTAAAAGTCCAACCTGAAGCCGTGTTTTAGAAGATGACACAGCTGACTGGAGCTGGCACACGTTCTCTGCTGGTGGTGGTTTGGGATCTTACTCCTAGGTGCTGTCTGTGAACCAATGATTTCTCTCATCTAAGGTAAGCAAAGAAAGTCATGAAAGCCTGGGTCTGATTGGGAAAAACAAAATTAAAACAAAGTACAATGTTTGCTTTCTCCATTTGGAATTTGAAAAGGGGAGTTTATTAAAAGAGCTATTTTGTCAACATAGATGGACTTAGAGGTGATTATGCTGTGAAATAAGTCAGATGGAGAAAGACACTGTGATTTTACTCATATGTGGTAGATCTAGCAATCAAATAAACAAATGATAAATAAAAGATACATAAACTTTTGAACTATAAGACCAAATTAGCAGATATTGGAAGAGAAGGGGTAAGAGAAGTGGGCAAATTTATAAAAGGGGCCCATTTTATTCAGACGAATAGAATTAGATTTTAGTGTTTCTCTTATTGTGTACACAGGTATTGATACATATTGATGCACATCTGAAACTTATAAAATATAATGGTATCTCAATAAAAACTATTTTTAAAAAGTTGCTCTAAAATTCATAACTTTTTGATTCTTCCCAAAGTCTCAGGCACATGTGAAAATCTACATATTTACAATATTTGTGCAAAATTCTGAGCAACATCTTTCTGGGATTTATTGCAAGTTCTAAATCACACCTAATAAACAGTAACACATCACCAGAAATACAATCAAATTTCAAGGTTAAATTTTTACAAATGCCTGGGGTACTCTTAGCTGATATAAAATTAAAATGGTAACAAATATTAATTTGGCACTTTAGTTTGTAGGATAAACATTCATTCATTCATTCAATGATTCACATGATTTTATTTCTATAAAAGTCCTGTGAAATAAGGCAGTTTGTATAATCTTCACTTTGAAGAGAGGGTAGATAATAGTTAAGATTTATTGATGGTCAACTATAAATCACATATTGTTTAAACATCTTTCACATATATTCACTCATTTATTCTTCTCCAACAACATGTGAAATAAATACTATTGTGCCATTTTGCAAATGAAGAAATTAATACACAAAGGTTAAGCAACTTACCAAGTCTGCATAACCAGAAGTGGTAGTACTAGGATTCAATCTGAGAAACAATTAAAATCCCATTTTGCAGATGAAAAACTTGAGGATTAGAGAAGTTGGAAACACTTCCCAAGATAAAAAATCTGGTAAATGACAGTGCAGAAATTCAGACAAGATCTGTCTGATTAAATATTACCTTTTAATTACTTTATATAATGTTTACTTCAAATCTTGGTTTTTCACTTTTTTATTTGAAACCAGGATATGTAAATTTATGTAGTACTTACTAATGGTCACTATATAAAAAGATGATTCTCTAGATGATTCATTCTCTAGATGATTAAAACATATTTTTTTCTATTTTGAAGCCTTTATATATGTGTCTAAAAGGTTTTTACTTGGGATATTGGAAAAAAGCTGAGAGTGAGATAGGCATATTTGGAGTACATGGTACAAGGTATATAGAATGTGCTAGAATCTGGTGAAACATTTTCAAAATACATCAGTGAAGCTTCTAAACAGATCTAGCATGTCAGATTGGGATGGGGTGGGGCTGTCAGAAGAAAGGCACCAAGATTTATGTAATTTCAGACTACAGCTGGATCTGATATTACCTCTAATCTGATTAAAAATTGTAAGAGACTCCCCATCTCTACACCTTCAAAAACTGGTTTGTGTCCTTAGAATTTTTTAATATTGGAGATATTGCCGGACACTCGCAAAATGCAATGTTATAACTGTTTTCCTCTGTCTGGATAATGCACTTTATTATTGATTTGTGATGTGAGCTGCACTATCATGATATCTGTGGTCATTTAAAATCCGTGGTCTTTTTTCCCCCTTACATGACCAAGATTAAAGCAGCCTTCCTCTTATGATTCTATTAAACGTATCTAGTTTAGGTTCACCATTGTCTGTGTTTAGATTTTTTTCAATACAAATTCAGTAATTCAATATATTAATCAGTTTTCCTCCCAAGTATGCGTCATATATAAATTTGAGAAGTGGATCTTAATAAAGTCTTTTAATTTAATAAATTTTAAAAAAAGAAAAGTGGAGCAAGGTAGGGTCAAATGTGAAAACTTGTGTTTATGACCTCTTTCTAGGAGAATCAACTAAAAACATCTATCCATACTCTTTGGATGTGATTGTTCAATCAATTACTAATATTTCTGACAATTCTGTTGTCTAGTAATACTTAAGGACATATGTTTTGAGTCATAAAGGCAGGGTCAGATCCTGGCCCTGCTGTTTCGGCTATGGGAAAGTTCTATAACATTTCTGAAACTTTAGTTTTCTTGACTGAAAATGGGGATAATACAAATCCTAAGAGCTGTAAAGATTTAGTATATATATATATATATATATATATAATATATGTATGTATACACACATATGTACATAAATGTGTATATATGCATAAGCATTTAAATATACATTTCATGTATGATACCTACTATTTCTCTTAGAATAGCATCTAACATGCAGTAACTATTCAACAAATGATAGCTCTTATTGATATTATTTTCTATGGAGATATTGTGAGACAATTTGATCAATATATGTCCTTGTATACTAAATTAATACCTGATTCAATAAATAAGATATATTTGACTTAGCTTACTTTTAAACTATAAGTAATATATTAATACTTATGTCTCTTATTTTTGAAATAATGTTGTTTTAATCTATTTATGTTTCAATCTGTGTTTCACAGTGTGTAAAATCTTTGAGATTTTCATGTTTCTGTCCACAGTGAAATAGACTAAAATCTTGCTTTCTTACTGTAGTGTCAAGTAAATCCAACTACCACTTGTCCTTGGTGAGAATCCAGAACTAAACAAATAGTAGAGAACATGGACTTTCAACTTGGCTTTCGTTATCTTTAGCAGTCACTTTTAAAAGTTCTCAAAAAGACTTATTTCCCCTGTTGAATTAAATGAAAGTTAGAATTCTGGCACTAAATTGAGGAAAATGGAAGGATTTTGTGGAGAACAAGGAAATGAATTATGAGATATGACAAGTACTTTTTTCAATAACTAATTTTGCATAGTTAACTTTTGCTTTAGATGAATGTTAAAGTGATAGTAAGGCTTGATTTCAGATCAAATGAGATATTAATGTATTTGACTCAAAAAAGTAGGGGTGTTAATGTTATCTCTAAAAGCAGTTTGAATGGACTTTAGAGAATGCCAAGAGATCACCTCTCAGGTTTAAGTTTATAAGTAGGACTCCTTGACCAATCAGTCACATTAGCTCAAAGATGTCTAATAATCTCAAGAAAATATATGCTATTTGTTATTTGTATTCTGTGTAATATTTTATTGTCACTTCAGACTTAAGGAAAAATGTTCTTTAGTTTTAAAACTCTCTGACAGAAAACCATGGGCAATATTAGCTTTCAAATCAATTAAGAGACTAAAAGAATGTCTAAACAAAGAACTAATAGTTATTTTCTTTAAACTAATGTTTGAATAATTAAATAGCACATGACACAATGTAAAATGGAGAGTCTGACTTTCTGTGTGAGTTCTGCAGAGGATATCTTTGGCAAATATATAAAAGCTTTCAATTTTATTCTTCTTTCCTTACATAGACATTTTTCATGGCAGGAATAATATGATTCATTATTTAACATTTATTTAGCACTGGCAATAGACTCAGCTCTTTATTGAACATCATAAAGTAGGAATAATCCCTTCCCAAGGGGTGTTGTCTAAAAATATGGTAAGCAAAATCCCAATATTAGGAAAAATTATCCATGACACAAAGCAAAGGGAAAACACTATACTAGAGCTCTGCTCTCTCAGAAGGCATCTTAATAAACAAAAATGGATGCAAGAGTGCCCATACCCGGGTGCTGTCATCTGGAATGCTGGTAAAACATCCCCCTAACACGCTGTTAAAAAGCACAGCCGAACTGAGCACAAAGAGAAACCCATGGACTTGTGGATGTTACTGTGCCTTCAATGAGGCTTTCTCTCAATAATGTGATGATTTAAAAGCAGATGTGATTTTCCTAACATTGCTATAGCTTCGACCACCCAGCTCTTTAGCTCCTTTGTGATTTTGAATGAATTATTGATAAGGAATACTTCAAAGGTGTGCAAAAATTTGTCTTACACTTAGCATTTCTAAAACAATGATGTTGATGGAAGGAAAAAAGAAAACCGCTGTCAATATTTTTTCTGAGACTAAACAATAACAAAGTGCCTTCAGGATTCGTTTTAATGAGAAATACTAGGTGACTCCATGGAAGTCTCAAGACAGACAGTGCACACTAGGAAATTAATTATAGCTTGGCAGCCAGGCAAATGTATGCGGCTTATGATGGCACTGGAAGAAAATAAATATTCTTTTAATCAGCGATGATGGTTTATTTCCTTCAAGGTAACATCACACTTTACATGCGTAAATCAGATTTGGGAAAGAATTTCAAAATAAGGTTTGCTTGGCTTTTCTAACTACTTTCAGGTTAATGTTTGCACAAGATTTCCTCCAAGTAGGGTACAACTGATCCCTTAGTCCAGTTCACTCTCAGAGAACAGGGTTATCATTACCGACAGCATTTTATCTAAGCCTGACTCTGGTCTGTGCTGGAGGAGACATTGACTTTCATGATGGTTTTATGGATTGACGATTCAGGTGGTTCTCCAGACAGCTCTCTGGGTTCCCGGGTCATGTTTGCCAGTCAAAGCTGCTTCTTCTCCCCCGGGTGGAATTTCTCAGCTCAAGGATTCACTTCTTAGCTGCCTCCAGCGCATGCAGTTGGCAGCTGAGGGGCCAGCGCTAGCAATGCAACCTGAGTCTTCAAAGTGACAGGAGATAAGAGACGCTGGGATTAATTCACAAACTTACTGAGCACAAATGATAACTTTGGTACAATTTCCAGTTACAATTAGGCGGGGACTGCATTGTTTTACAGGATAAAGGTTATTAGTGCCTCTTCTTGTAATGTAATGTGTAGCATACTGGTATCTTTGAGGAAAAGCCAGTTTCTGGATGTGTGAATTTGCCTGTGACCAGTTCCTGAAATGAATGCAAATTAAAATGAGTGATTTCTGTGATAAAGTGCGCCGTAGCATAGCCTCTGTACCCAGATCCCTAAGAGGGGACTGGCAGAGTCTGAGCATTTCATTTTGCCTGAACTTTTATCCAAAAGCAGCATAAACAATCCTTGTCTAAATGTATCCCAAATGTTTATTATATTTTGAGTTCATTCAGGCTTTACATACAATCTGCATTTTATACTTCAACCTGGAAACTATTTCAGTGATTCCCTTCACTATCAACAGATTCGAGACAACTAATTCCTGAGTTTATTTTGAGAACATAATCATCCATATCATTCCTGTTCTTTCTAGTGTTTTACCCCAAAATGATTCTAGTAAAAAAAAAAACATACAGTTTTAATTCTCAGAAAAAACAAGTTCTGCTTTTTTCAGGGTTTGATTGGCATTGCCAGAGTTTTCAGAAAGGAAATTGTGTTTGTATGTGAATAAATGAGTGTATATGCTAATGTCTTTTTAGAATTATTTACTATCATTTTTCTCTTTCACATTGTTAAACTACTAAACGTAATCAATAAAATCTATTGTTGTTACCTGTAGAATGCTCAGATAAGTACTAGGTATACATACTAATTAAAAAAAGAGCATTTGATGATAATAGAGGTGATAGATATAATGATAAAATACTCTTTCAGATGACTAACTTATGCTGAAATGATATATTCATTTGATACAATGAATATTCAGTGAAACCTAATAAATATTCATTGGACACCTGTGCTAGGCCCTAGGGATATTAAGATGAGAAAGATTCAGTATTGGCTACTTATTATGGTAGATTGTATTGTTCTCAAATATTCACTCCTCTTCCTGTAAGAGGATTATACCATCTTTTCCGTGAGGATGAGACATCTTGCCAGTGTGTCCTGGAAGGACATAGGGAGGGAGTATACACTTCTCTATCCCTTGGCAGTGTGACTTTAGCCAAGGGCATGTGAATGGTCAAGATCCCATTCTACATATGAGCAGGAGATTTGAGAAGTATCATGTGTTTCCATCAGTACCCTTGCTCTTTTCTCTTGACTGTGAGAATGACACATTTCAGCTAAGAGCATCTCCTAACACTCATCTGACTCCAGGAAAGAGAAGATTCAACCATGCTACAATAGTTGACCTGCAGTTGCCAGCATATAACACTTTTGGTGTAAATTACCAAGATTTTGGAAGTGGTTGATTCACCACAATGAAACTAGTGAAAACACTTTGCATGGAATTAAACTACGGCATGTGAATTATAAGACACTGAAAGTTCTGATAGTTTGCTCAGAAGTTTATGACCAATAATATAGACTAGTTCTATAAGAGTATCATACAAACTAAAGCTATGTTACAATCCTGAGGTGGGCTGCGAGATTATGTCTTGTTTATTCTGGCCAAATTTAGATACTGATGAATTATAGTGAATTAGATGTGTAACTATCTTTTAGGTCACTAGAAGAAATAATGCTACTGCAGTTTAATTGTTCTAGATGTACTGTCCTGGTCCAGGTCAATTGGTAGTTCAAGGTCAAATCTTCCATGCTTTGTTAATCCAGTGGAATAAGAGTGAAGGCTTTTTCTTTTCAGGGTAGTAAACGTGTCGGGGGTATCTATCCCTACTGTGATGCTGTCTCTCAGTAAATGTAAGATATCAAGAAGCATATGTAACTCTCTTTTTCCTTCTAGGGTCTAAGTTAACATGGGTGGAGATGATTCTTATCTAACCCAGAGTAAGAGGTTTGTGTGTCACAGAGAAGAGGGGAGAAGAAGAAGGGAAAGAATGGGAGGGGAGGAGTGGGGAGAGAGGAGAGAGAGAGACTAAGCATTTAACTCAATTAATACTGTGCTGTATTTTGCTTTTGAGACCTTTCCTATGCATCTGTATATAGCAGATAACACATGAAACTCTTATACTATTATGAATGAAAAGCTAAATATATAGGATCATTTAAAATATTCGTTTTTGTTGATTTTTTCCAGGGTGTATTTTCTTGTACATCCTTTGCTATCTGCCTTTCCTTACACTTCAGTATTAGGTTGCATGATATAGCAGATATTACTGGTATTCCTCTATGTTTGGTTCTCCTCTCCTTCCTTGGCACAGAGTAGATTCCATTGCACATTCCCCTTAAAGAGGTGGGTCATGTGATTGGTTCTAGCCACTGGCTATAAGTAGAGGAGAGGTATGTCACTCACAGGCTGAGGTGCGTCTCTCCAGCTCTCTCTTCTCTTTCCATATTACCCTGGAAAACCCATGTTGAGAGGCAAGTACCACCAGATGGAATCTAAATGGATTCTGGACTCACTGCTTAGAACTACAAGGGACACTTACTGAGCAAAATATAAGTTTGCATTTAGTATATGTTATTATAGCATAGTTTAGACCAACATATGACTTCTGAATACTTTTCATTCTTTGACTTGGAATTAAGAGTTGTTTTATCTTTCAAAGTATCTCTTCCCTTCTTCTATCTTCTTCCTTCTTTTCCTTTTCCTTTTTTTCTTCATTGTAAAAATGCGCATGGAATGTAAAGCAAATGCTGAGATCAGAGCAATAGATAGTAAAGCATAATCCCTGCCCTCATGCATTTAAAGAGAAGTGAGAATAACTTAAAAAAATTCCTTTATCTTACACCAGTCACTCTAACTTGCTTGATTTTCATAATAATACTGTAATCAAGGTTTTATTATTATTCCTAATTCATTGATAAGGAAACTGACAGAGAGAGAGAGAGAGAGAGAGAGAGAGAGAGAGAGAGAGAGAGAGAGAGATGAATGACAGACCCAAAAGCATAGAGAGTGGCAGAATTGGGCCTAACATTGAACTGATTGTTCCTGAAGTCTTGATGTTCAAACCAGTATTATAACAAAGAGCAACTTTGCTTCTCCGGAGAGTCTGATGAACATTCATTATCATTATTAATAGATAGATGTGTCAAAATTTGAGATTTCGCTCCTCTTTGGGTAAGAGTATGTACTTTGATGTTTTGATCATAATAAAAAGGGTATCAAGAGACTGACACCAGTAATTTCCCTCCCTCTTACTCTCTGAAACAATGCCAAGCTATATTCTGATAGTGCCTCAGTGCTTTTCATCCCTCTACTGAAGATGAGGCTCCTCATCTGTGTGGGCAGCCTCAGGATCTGCTGCTGGCGGAACTTAGGAGGTGGTGCAGGTGCATGCAAATGGGTTTTCCTCTCAGTCCACAGTCAAGAGTCTTTGAGGACAATCAGGCAAAACTGGAGGGACTCTGAAACACATCAAGTTTAAGTAAGGATTTTTGACGTCACTGTTTACTGCTGACATAGTGCTAATCCTGTTGGGAGGGGCACAGAAAAATTTGTCTTCGAGCTTAAGAACATTTTATCATTGAAACTGTGCCTCTCATTTGCTTCCTGTAGTAGTAACATTAGATGCTGTCAGGCCGTTTTGGGGATCTTGCTACTTCAGAGTTGCTGAGAATAGCAGCATTTCTCAAAGTGTGGGCCATTGATTGCATACACCAGAAACAGGAATCATTATTGAAGATGCAGCTCCTGGGTTGAACTCATTAATAAACTGTAGAGGAGGAGGGGAAATCTCTGCTTCCTTTCTGGGTTCTTCTTGACTGGTCAAGCAATCAAAGTAACTCAGATTAGCAGAAGAAAAGGACAAAGGTAATACGTATGTCTGGATAATTTACCAGGATATAAATTATAAAGTAAATGGAGTCAGAATTTTAGGTTTTTATCCTGAGCTAAAGAATAGAGTAGGAGTATGGGGTTTCAAGAATCGATGAGGGGCTCACATGAAAAGAAGAGGGTGAATCATGACAAAAACCACATGCTCTGTTTTTCCTGCAATATCAGCTGAATTCTCTAATAGAAAGGTCATTTCTGGAGATAACTCTAAAGCTAGGTTAATCCCCCCTCCCCCCAATTTTCAGACATCTGGGTATTTAAGGGAATGGTATAGTTTCTTCTTCTGAAACTGCAGGGCCTCAATTGAGCTCAACTAGAAATAATCCATATGCCAAAGTGATATGTCATGGGAAGGTCTGTTTTGGACACCTTGGGAAGGTACGTCCTCCAAATCTCTGAGGGAATTCTCTCACATTCACTAATGCTTAAGAACAGTGGATTAGAGCTGGGAATTTCCTCTCAGGTCTTAGAGAAAATCTTGCTGATTTTCTATTTTTTTTTTTATTCCTGTCCCTCTCTGACTTTATTTTTTATAATCATAGAAAACTCCTATTAATAACTTTTCTGCTGAAAACGGTCCACTTAGAATGGATTAAATATTTCCATTTTAGGGCATTCATAAAAAATACAACCTATAATACAGCCTTGGAGAAACCATAGCTTTCTTTTTGAGAATCTACTATGAATTTTCAGATAAAAACTTTCTCCTTGAAAGAAATTTCACTTACAGCCTGGAAACTTTCTGTTTAAACAGTTTAAAAAGTTAGAGTCACTGCTTGTGTCTTTACATTACCTCCTGAAGGCACCCATGAAGATACAGCATGGGACGCTCACCAGACGAAAGTGGAATTTAGGCCCATTTTGTCCATCCTTCATTTCTGCTTCATTACAATGATTCCTTTATTGGAATTTCCTTTTCCTGGCATATTTTTTTTAGGCTTGTTCAACCACCTCCTCACATCTTCTTCCTACATTTATTTTAAGCAAATATTTGGGTTTTGAGGCTGAAATGCTCCTCAGGCTATTCACCGTGAAGCCCTTGACTCAGAAGGGTTAGAAGGGGAAGGAGGAGGGGAAAGCAAGCTCTCCCTTGTGCATTTGGGAAAGACTGGGTTTGCCAGAAGAAATGTAATGCTCTGAATCCACATCCCTGTGGGGAGGCTCTGCAAGAAAACACATTTCAAATGTTCAGTGGATAACTTTCTCAAAGTTACAGGGAAAACGACCACCACCACAAAACCCAACGACTAGTTGCAGCAAGTTATGTAGGCTATGAATTGTTTTATTGAACAGCATTCAGTGCTTTCCTGTTGGAAAAATAAGGAACTTATTAATTATTTTAAGTTTGAAGTAATTAAGCCAGGCGCTGTCAGGCTGACACGGTTTTCTCAGCAGGCGGCTGGATTCTTTCAGCAGTGAAGGATTTTTCTAGTCCCATATGTTGAGCTACAGGTGAGCCAGTTGGTAAACATGTGACACCTTTTAATTATACCTCGTTGCAAGCTGTAGCTTGTCTTATGGATGATTTGATCATTTGTTTCTCTCTCATGAAGCAAAGATTTTGGTGGGTTTCCTAGGAAGGGGTGGGGTTAAAAAGGGAGGCGTGTCTGAGTGACTGGGAGGTTACAGGAAGAGCCACACAGCTGGGAGCGTTGATAAATCATTTCAGGTCCTGCAAGGACCTTCGAGAACAAGTTCTGGAAAGGTCCTTGCCTCAGCTGGCTGAGCAATTTCGAGGATGCAAAGAGAATTGGGCAAAACGGGGATTTGGAGCACATCTGCTCAGAGGTGTGTGTTGAGACAGACTGGAAATTTTCCTGTGTCTCTTCTTTCGCAGCCTTTCCTCCATGCTTGTTCAAGCACCAGCTGCCCAACTAGATTGCAGGTGCCTCACGGAGAGCTTTTGCGCTCGCATTTACTCCTAAGAGAAACAGGAGGAGAAAAAGATGGAATGAGGGGCTGAAAGGAAATGTTTCAGCTGAAGAAATAGACTTCTTTTTGGCTTTATTTAAAAAAACTAAAATTCAGAGGTCCGGTTTTATAGTGATGTGTTTCCAACCTTTCCTTGCATTGCTTTGATAAGAATCAGAACAAATTTGTCCTTGGGAAATGCCCTCCAAGACCAGCACATTCCTATTGAAGGACCATGTTCAAGCAGGTGGCTGGTCCCCATATGCCTACTGAGCCACAGAGCGTGTTTGCAGCCCAGGTTTAAGATTTGTCTTCTATCTTGCAATATTCCGGAAACTTTCTTTTCTGGCCTCAACAATACTTGTTCTTACTCTATGCCTTGTGCTGGATAATAACTAGCTAATTTAATAATGACACTTGACAAGTGCTAATGTGCTGATGTGGTCACTTACTTTTTTAGCCATTAGTGACTGACTGCCTACTTTATGCCACTGTGGAAACAATGCACAAGACATATGCTTCTCCCTCCTAGAACTTAGTTTCTAATGTAAAGGAAATCCTTCCTGACTCCCTTATGTAATGAGCCTGAATGTGTATCCCTCAATTCAAGTGGGTAAGAAATAGTATATTAACTTTAAAAAAAACTCCATTTAATTTCAAATTCAATACTTTATCTTGTTGGTCTAGTGGAAAATCTAGTCTAAGTGAATTTATTTTCATGTTCTATATGGTTTATATGTGGAGATGGGAACTTGGATGCCCCTGCCCCCTGCTATCTTTCTGGAAATAGAACACTCTCTCTACAAAATGGGGGCCCTACCCCTTTACAGCCAGCATGTGTCGTAGGGAGAAAGGGTACCAGGTGAAAGGGAGAACTTCAAGCTTTCTTCCACCCCTCCTGAGTGGGAACAGGAGGTAGGGGCAGAGCAGGGAAGAGGGTATGATGGCATCATCAGCTGTAGGAGGGTAAGTGACAAAGTGAAGTCTACAAGCGGGTGATTGAGTCTGGGGGCCAAATGTCGGGAACACCAGTGTGGCCTCTTAGGTCAGTGTTTGTGAAGAGCAGAGTTGCTAATCTCGAAGTCTTATGTACAGAAATAAGGCAAGGACTAGGGCGCTGGTGGTGGTAATGGTGGGGTTGGGGACCTGAGACGATGTCCTCAGGAACCCTACAGTTGGCTCTGAGGAAAGGGGTGAAGGCAGAGGGGATACAGGAGAGAAGAAAAAGTGAGAAGCTATTGGAACCCTCTTCTTTCATGGGCTAGTGTCATTGGAAGCTCAGAAACTAATAGGACAGGTTGAGAGAAAAGGGTCAGCCTGGTGGTGGGACTGAGAGTGTGTGGTAGGGGACTTCTGAAGGAAAATAATTTACCCAAATGCCCCCAGCCCTAGGCCCAGAAAGGTGCGTTCTGTCTTCATCTCTGTCTCTATCTCTTCTCCCTTTCTGCCTCATTATTTTTGTTAGTGAGGATATGGAGTAGACAGCCTTACCCAATGCTCCAGGAAAGAGCTGCAGTTCCGATCTGGCCATCTGGTCATTTAAACACTCACAACGCCCTTTGTCCTCTGTTCATAGATGCAGCCTGGAGCCCCCTGCCGGGTTTGCTCCTATTTTCTCACCTGTCTTCAGGCCTATCCTTTGTACCTCTGGGCTACCTGTTTCCACCCCTGGAAAAAGCAGCAGGCAGTATGATAAACCTCAGAGGAGAGGATGGTCTTCAGCAAGACCCTGGGTAGATGATTAGGAGGCAGGACTGGAGCAGGGAGAATAGCTGTGCATGCTCCTGGGGGTGACTCAGTCTCTATACCTAGTCCAGCTTCTACCCTCTAACTCACAGCTGGGTTTTGTTGTACACCATCAGTGAGGTGGAGATGGGGCAGAGCCAGAGCTACGAGGAGAAGTGGTACCGGTGAAGGGCGAGGAGAGTAACAGGTTCACGATGCGGAGCAGGTTAGACTGCCCGAAGGAGCAGCAAGAGGCTGATTAAAGGAGATGAGTAACATGGGGTGAACTGCAAAAGATGATAACTGAGTGACAATTCAAGTTCTCTGAACTCAAAGCACAAATCACAGCTCCAGAGGATATACTTCCTTCATACCAGTGCCTACTATGTCATTTTCATTTTGTATTACGTACATAACAAAGAATGTTGGTAGAAAATCCCGCATAGTTCAATGCAGTTGTTTTTTGTATCTAAGTTGAATGTAGACATCAAGTTAATAGTCCAAATTTGTGACTTCACAACAATGATGCCATAACTCTATTTTAGCTGAAGAAAACTGCCCTTATATCTTGAAAGATAATAGTAACAGAGTATTTTTCAAATAGCAAAATTTGGTGAGATTTTTTTGTTGCTCTTTACATACTGTCTAAATTAAAAACTTCATTTTACTTTATTAAAATACCTTCTATTTCACATGTACATTTTGCCCAGTTCCATTTATTTGGCAGCCATTGCTGCTATGTCCTATTATAACAGTCCATACATATGTAAAGCAAAGAGTGAAGTTCTAGCTTTAAAAATTAAACACATTCTTCAGGGAAACAGCACAAAAATTAAATCAGAATGGGAAAGACTCAAAACCATTAACATCAAGATCAAGAGGTCAGGAATTCTTCAAAAAAACAGAAAAAAAAAAAAAAAAAAAAAAAAAAAAAAAAAAAAAAAAAAAAAAAAAAAAAAAAAAAAAAAAAAAAAAAAAAAAAAAAAAAAAAAAAAAAAAAAAAAAAAAAAAAAAAAAAAAAAAAAAACCTCCTAAAATACGAAGATCTAGTTCTGTAGAACACATTAAGGCAAAAATACAAGCAAATACAGAAGAAGGATATTCTCATTCCAAAAACATTTTTTATCAAGCATGCTTTCACAGAGTAATTTGTTTAAGCTGTATAATTTATTAAAAAGTAAAATATGCTATTTTTCTGCCTCAGATACAAATAAAATTTGCAACATATTTTTAGTGAAACCATACGTTATTATGTCACCTTGCTGAATGTGTTTTATATGATTAGTAGGATACTATTTACATCAGGATTTCAACTCAAAACAACCAAACTCTTTGGTCAAAACCAATACATATAACCAAACCAGCAGTGTTCAGAGTTGGGCTATACATACAAACATTATATGGATAAGCTTCCTGAAGAGCATAAAAGTTTTAACAGAAAGCATAATATTGTGCATTTTTATGGAAGCTCAAAGTATGTTTGCAAAAGTTTCTGTCTGTTGAAATAATTTGTATGTACAGGAAATTTGTGCATAAGGACCATTTGTGTCTCGTACTAAATACCTGCTTTATAGATTTGAAGGCATAAGCTTTTATAAACAAGTTCAAGAAATCATGATTAGTTGTAAACATCCAGTAAAATGAAATTAAGATGAATTATTTTCTACTTGATACGTTTTGAAGTATTTCCACATTCTGCAGTGGTTCTACAAAATAAACATCTTTTTTAAAAAAATAATTAAATCAACATTGAGTTTGCTTGCTTGACTCTGTGGAGAAGCTCACAGCTACTGAAGACTCGAATGAATGTGACCTTGGTTGGGCACTGTCAAAGACTAATGCACTGATGTGTGAAGCAGACTCTCGTCCTTTATTCTTGCCTTTCTATCATGATATCTTATTTTATTAAAGAAAATGTTAAAGCTTATTTCATTTATTTCTTATTACCATTAAACAAAGATACAATGTATGCATAATATTAAAAGGAAGCCACACTAAAAAGAGACTTGTAATAATGATATTTCTGATATACATGTTTATTTTGGAAACCGTGAAGATGCCAAACCTAGAACTTTACGAAGAAAATTAGTCACCAAATAAGCAGTTTATTTTTAATGTAATACCTATGAAATCAGTTTGGTACTGAATAGCACACACATACACATATATGCACAAACACAGATATAGTAGGTGTACACATACATGCATATATAAATATTTCAAAAGCACCTCATTAATAATAAGCTAGTTATATGTAACTATATGCACAAGTATGTATGTATATGTGTATATACATATACCTATATATACACACACACACATACACACACAGGGAATCCACATGCTAAGGAAACTTTCGTAGACCAAAATATTAACAATTATTCTTGTTAAAGAAAATTAACTTCTCTCAAACTTTTTTTAAGGGGTTGTGTGTGGCTGTCTCTAACAAATAGTGGGAGTAAAACTAGAAAAAAATTCTCTTTTACATTCAACTTTACATAATTAACCAAACATTCATATTTTGCCTTTTCCTCAGGGCAAAAAACATTCTTCCCAGAAACCTTTTTCACAAACATCAAGGATATTTGAGAATCTACCAGATAATGATCAAAGTTTAAACAGTAGTATATCACAATTCACTAGATGTCCCTTTACATAGTAAAAAGGCACTACTATTCCCTGAAGAAGAGAAGAGATATAAACTTTTGAAAATTGTAAATAAATTTCATAGTTGTAAAATGGGTATCTTTTGTCAACTTTCTCAGGAAGTGTTCTCTGGATCCAAAGGAAAGGGATTCTGAACGATTGCACGTTGCAGGGGATGTGATTATTGGTCATCAGTTTAAAGGGGCTACTTTGTAGACAGTTGTCATCTAGTCCACAGGATGCCTTCATTCATCAAACTCACATATTATTTGCATCTATGATGTTTCAGCTCTGTGAGGTACATGATTTATAAGAGAGGAATTTTATAAAATAAATGGTAGAGAATGTTTAATGATTCAGATACAAACCTAAGGTATTTGTTTATGATGCTGTTGTGATGCAGGAGAAATGCAATCAGGAAGATAATGATAAACCTATTAAGGAAATTATAAAATGTTGAAATGCTGCCCTTCTCTTGAAATGGAGGAGCCAGTGGCAAGCATGAATAAAGGTCAAAAGAGAATCAGAGCTGGGTTGAGAAAGACAGCTTGGTTGGAGGGAACTGAGACAAGAATTCCTGTGAGAGAATACAGTAAACCCAGAGCGGGGAACTCAAGTCAGTTCTGAAAGCCTCCAGAGAGAAATTCTTGGGTTCTTACCAAATCGTAGTCTATAAGTTGATGCTCTTTCTGCTTACACCCAGAACAGGCTTATACCTGTGGAATTTGCACACTTGAGAAAATATATCTGAACTTATGGCAGAAAAAAGCAGCTAGCTCTCTTTAGAGGGAAGAACCATGCTGCGTAAGTCTAAATGCTGAAAGATAGGGCATATATCAAACCTGATAAGAATTCTGAATACCTTTCAAAAGCAAGTATTTATTTTCTGTGTTATCTATGTAGAATATTGTACCTGGTGGGTTTTCTTTTCCATGGTTTCATCTTCATTTTGAGTCATTATTTCCTTTTAACAAATTAAATTGCTTGACTAAAGGAATGTAGAGGGGTAGAAAAAGTCAATTTGTAGGAAAAGCCATTGTTCTCATATCTGAATTTTTTGTACTGTGCTGTGGCGCTTTGGTAAACAATGATCTGTATTTTATTCAACAAGTGAAGTTCCAATTTCTCTGAAAACTGCTAGTGTTGATTTATAGAATCAAGATAGAGCCACCCAACCTCAGAAATGCTCTCAAATCCAGGCATGTGCTTGTCATCCCACATAGACAACACTTACAACCTTTCTTCACTTTCCACTAAAAAGGTGGCATCTTAGCACATTATTTGTTTTTCAAAAATATTAGAAAGAAATTGACATTTGACTAGGCATTGTCTTTTGAGAATTGACCCAGGCACCCATCAAGCTTAGCATATCCTCCTTGGCTTAAAAAGTGGATAGTCATGAATATTGTCAAGTTAACTTTGATTTACATTTGAAAATCTTTTGAAGGCACTGTTATCTGAAGAGTGACATCTCTTTCTATGTTTGTCTGGGGGAGGTTGTCATTGTGTGTACTATTCGCCTTTCTTTGGGTAGATGTATTCATGTCTTTTATAAGGACTGCACATTCATATCATTGAACGGCATCTCTCTCAGCTAGAGAGCTCAAGAGCAGCTTTGAATTGAACACATCATATAATAGGCTAAAAATCCAGAACCACAAAAATGATTTTTGTAATTTCAACTGGGAAAAAAATAGCCATTTGCCACAAAATTAAACGTTGGTTTAGTTTGGACCCTAGTGGATAGTATTTCGCCTTCATGTTAATTTGCTTCACGTGGAATTTGCTTAAAAGAGAGGTAGAGGCAAATGGCCCTAGAGACTAAATTGCCTTTTGTTTGGGGAATGGAATTTAACTCCAGCCAGAATTGAGATGAATTTGTGATGAGCTGACACAACATGTGGAAACATTTGCACACTTGGTACCAGCAGTGCAGATAGGTAGAAATGCCATATTCAGATGATGAATTTCCTCCCATTCTTAGTAAACTCAGAAAAAAATGATTCGTTATCAAATTAATACAGGTTGAGTATAAAGGTTTGCCATTTTTTTGTTGCCTAATATTAAATAATCTGTTGTTATGCTTTTATAAGAAAGAGTCATTTTAACAAGCTAACCAACAACTGGACATGTCCAATTTAGGGACATTTAAAAAGCAGACTGAGGAAAAAGGGTATCAAAGTTTGGGCCTGTGTGCCACAGTTCTGTGATGTCTGTCATCTTTTAATCCAATGAAAGTGATGTGTTTGCTTGTGATTGTAGACTCTTCTTGACATCTAGTTTTCATCAGGTATGTTCAAGTCACTTAGGTTTTGGGCACTTGTAGATTCTTATCAGTATTGCAGTAGAGCAGCAATGTGCGGGGACAGTGAACAGTGCATCAATAAGAGACTCCTATTCTACTTCCAATTTTGACCTTATCTATAATATCCTGTTTTATATATATATATGTCTATTGTCATGCATATTTAGAATAGTGCACATATGTAGTATATATATGCAGATACACACCCTACATATATACCTTAAGAACAAATGAGTTCAAAGAATTCTTGAAGAGTGGGATTTTTAAAGAAGTCAGCACTATCTATTCTATAAGAAAAACGAACATAGCACTCTGAGTAGATTGGATTGTGTGACTTTACTCTTTGAACCTGCCTTGATGTCTGTCTTTAGAGCAACATAAGCTCCACAATTACACAGCAACTGCTGTCTCAAGAGCTACTTATATGGAGGAATCTGCATTCACCAAGTGTTTAGAGTAGAGTGCCACCCACACAGTTCTGAGCTCTTACCAAAAAGTCATCCAGAAAACATACTTCACAAGCTCTAGTGTGCAACATGCAATTACAAGTTTTATCATGAAACATCCAAGCAAGTTTTATTTAATCTAGGGAGAGAACTTTCTACCAACTCTATTTTTTTTTCCTGCAGGATGTATGTTCGTGTTCTAAATCTTAACTTACCAGTGCAAATCTTGAAGTTTGATGTGTGCTAACTGTAGAACTATAATAAAAGTCAAAGTGATTTGTCAAAATTTGGAAGAAATGTAAATGGCTACATTTCACTTTGTGTCTGAAAAGAGTAGGTACTAGTAATTGCTTTAGGGAACTGACCTGAATGAAAGATAGTAAAAAAAATTAATTTCTTCTTTATGGGATTGTTAGAAAGTCACTGCTTTTGAGTGGTACCTCCCCCTACCCTTGTGTATTGTGCTGAAACTCTATTAGAGAGTAAGCATGCTTTCTTTCAGTAACTGCATCACACAGACCCTGTTATGTGAAGAGCATAACAAATCTGCATAGTTTCCAATCTCTCCATTTACTTCTTTTCATCCAACCTTAGAGGAAAAACAATCTCTGATAAAAACAAATGCAGCAGTACTGTAATTTTTACATAGTCTTATGATTAAAGAAAGAAAGAAAAAAAAACTCTCTAGGTTGTAGTTGGGACACAAACAAAATGATTTATTTGCTTTTGCATATCCCTTTATTTTTACTTTCTGATCATTCTATGGAAACTGGATTTCACTGGAGTCCCTGAGGTAATGGGGCCTGGTGACTAATCCACTGAGCCCTACAAACCCCATCTGCTTACTCACTTTGACATTTTAATAATATCCCATTTGGACCTTTGTTCAATTTTGCTTTGTGTGCTACATCTTTGTTTAACATTACAGCTGAAATAATTTATTATAATGAATACTATCAAATCTCCCTAATTAAAACACAGAGAGACTTTTGCTTATTTCGACTATGTATACATTCCATGTGAAATGGACCTACTAAAATATGTCAATGGACCATCAAATTGCCTTCTTAATTACTGTTCATTGTGTATCTTATTTGAGATGACGGGAAAACATGTCATTTTGAAAAAAGCAATACCCTATTTTATTTCCATCTTACTTTAAAATTCCTATATGAGATGTTTTTCTTGGTAAATACCGTAACAGATTATTCTAATGTTACAGTAAAGCGGGATGACTGTAAATAGCATTCTGATGATAGAAATAATGTTAAATGCTGACTTATTTTGTTTTATAAATATGTGATTTCTTCAAATGAAGATTGATTATGACCTAGTATTTACATACATAAATCATACATATTGCGACAGATTTATAACATGCTGTATGTGTTGCCCTGTGGGACTTAATTGTATTAAGCATATGTCACAGTCAAAAGCTTATTAATTATTATTGATTAATTCATATACTCTCTCATGCCAAAATATTGAGGAATATTATAGAAAGAAAAAAGAAGACTTAAACATGCATTAGAAGATCCGAAAAATATTTAGTCAGATCTTTGTAGGACACTAAATACACAAAATCCTATAATGTAACCTAGATTTTGTAGAAGACACAGATGGTAGAGCAAGTGATAAATCATTTGCAGGATGTTAAGTTGCAAACAGAAAGTTAAACATGATCCAGACTGTAAAGCAATGTAGGAGTCCAAGTGTGAAAAGATTTAAATAATAGAACAGTAACATGCAACATATTTTCTCAAGTAGTTGCGGTATCATAGAATTTATTGAATGCGCTCTTATGAAATAATAATTGCAACTTAAGTTTTTGAATGCCTTTCAGAATATAAGACCCTTTCACACACATCATCTCATTTAAACTTCCTGACAACATGCTAACATCAGTATCCCTATACTATTATTAAACGTGAGAAAAAGAGGCTGGGAAAAGTTAAGTGGATTGTGCAGTGGACCATATCTAGTAAATAGTGAAGCAGAGCTGCCTTTCAGCCCCGTGAAGACAGTTAGTGATCTGAGTTTCATCTACATAGAAAGCTGGGAAACACTGCCCTGTGCCCCCGTGTTGGAGTGGATTCATTCATTTCAGCCATCTTTACAGTATATATTAATGACCACTCAGTGATCTATACCAGTCACTTAGAGAGTAAATAAATGGATTTATTCTGGCAAGTGCATTAATTCTGACACATATTAATAATCTATGCAGGAAAAATGAGGTAGAGATTGAACTATTAATCAGACATTGTAAATACTGAAGAAATGGCTTACCTGTATAATGGAGAGGCAGCAAAGTGGAAGAAAGAAGACTGGTTCCTGAGCTGCAAAAATCCAGGTTCAGATCCTGAATCATCCATTTATTAGCTGAATTTGAGGAAATTAAGTAGTCTCTATGATCTTTATCCTCCTCTTTAAATCAGTTTTAAAAGAAAATATTAAATATCTGTAGGGTTTCTACCACACAATAAACATGAAATAAGAGTTATCAGTACTATTAATATAACTCAGAGAGTTTATCTAAGCACCATGCTACCTCAACTAGAAACTTAGAAAGGGCATAATTTTAAGAATAAAATAATAAATAAAACTAACGCCATTGGTATCAACTTGCTAAATATTTAAACTACTTGAAGAACTAGATATTAATCATGCTGTTTTCTTGGTAGTCTGGACAATCATTTGTAATTCATATCTAAGTTGTTCTTAAAGAGAAGGAAAATTACCTAGAATTTAAAGGTCAAGAATAAAATACGTTCAGTGACAGAATTATAATATTTCATAATATTTGAGAACAGAGAGATGTGATAAGACATCTCTATAAAAGTGGCTGAATCAATTTATAGTTGACATCATCAGCATAACAATAAAAGTTAAAAAATTTTAAATCAACAAACATCAGTAGGTAGTCAAGTATCTAAAAGATGTCACTGCATAACATTTAGAAATCTTAACAGATGATCATAAAATGAGAGGACTCAAATAAGCAGAGTAGGGCAATAGCTATCAGAATCATGACAGATACTTTATTTGCATATATTTAATTTAAAAATTTAAGAATGGCATGTAGAGCAAAATCTCTTACTATGAGGAAACTTCAGTTTTCTCATGAGAGAATCCAGATGGCAATTGATGATAAATCATTCAATTTTTGTGACTGCATTTTTTGCTAGATTATCTTATGGTGTAACTTCTGAATAACACTATATTTGGGTTAAATTGTGTCTGTGAATAAAAGGAAATCAGCTCCATGGTATGAATCTAATATGTAATGACTGATTAGGCCAATAGAAATTTTTCCTCAATTCTTTAATATTTTTCCTTGCAGATAATGGGGATGACTGATGGATATTTTCATGGACAAATCTAAGAAATCAAAGGACGTGAAACATTATTTGCTAGAAGATAATATATAAGGAGAAAAAAGTCTATCAAAAATACCCCATGGGACAAGATCGGAGACACTAGAAGTTTGACCTCAATGATAAGAGTAAGGATAGCATTCTTGGAGACCATGGGATCAGAAGAAATGAAAAAGATAAAGAAGACAAGGAACCAAAATGTAACTCTGGAATCATAGGCAAGCGGAATTTTCTTGGGTTCCATCAGTTTATCTTTTCAAATTCACCAAGCCAGAAGACTGGTAGAGATTATAAAATATCTCCTGAATTCTAAATACGAATGAAGTTTAACAAAATTTTAGAAACAGTGTTGTGAGTCCATATAAAATCTGAGATAAAAGAAACAACAGGATGTCTTCTTTATAAAGATCTCTCTCTCTCTCTCTCTCTCTCTCTCTCTCTCTCTCTCTCTCTCTCTCTAAACTAAAAGAAGACTCAAAAAGCATTCAAGTCAACACAATTCTAGATAGTATCTACAATTCCTAGATCCCAAAAGATGTCTGGTCAGAATGTCAGAAACTTGGAAGTTACTATTCCATCTTAAGAACAAGCAAAATACTGAGCAAGGTTTAAAAAAATGATCAACTCTTATAATATCCATAAGAGAATCAAGGCCATTAGGTGAATCACTGCCCCTCAAGATGGAGACACCAATGGGTAAGTACAGAGAATCACAATTTACCAATGCTGAAACCCATGAGTAGCAAACTTCCTGGGAAACAATACCAATGCAGAAAAACCTAAAATATGTTTGCTAGTGCCTCAGTGTACACAACACTGAGTGTTAAAAGGTCTAGGATAAGGAAGTTTTCACAGTATTTTAAGTTTGCCTTTAGGAACTCAACCTGATTCTCACAACCAATATCAGAGAAAAATCCTCTTGTGCTTCTGGCAGCAGGATGGGGAGAGTAATCAGGTTGACACATACCAGAGACTTCTTTTCTTCCCAATAATGTCTGTCCTTAGAAGAATGATTTAAGCTGAACCTTTTGGAGTTTTATTAGAGCTCAACCAACTGAAATGAGAAAAGGGTAATATACAACTGAATTAGTCATTCTGTGTCACTCAAGAGGTAGAAGAAGGGAAACTGAGAAGTATGTAGTGAGTTCACAGTCTAGCAGCAAAAGACTGAAACTTAATCATGAGACTGTAAAAATATTTTTTCTCCACCTGTGCTTTCTGACTCCATTACTGAAGTTCTACTTACAACTGTTCTTTTTACTTAGTATAGCATGTGCAACTATTGAGAAAAAATTACAAGGCACACTAAAAGGCAAAACAGACAATTTAAAAAGATAGAATAAGCATCAAAACTAGATTCACATGTGACAGAGATGTTGCAATGATTAGATAAAGAATTTGAAACAATTATGATTCATAAGCTGGAAGTTCTAATGGTAAGGTAGACAGCATGCAATAAAAGATGACAATGTCAGCAGAGAAATGGAAATTCTAAGAAAAACCCCAAAAGAAATGATAGGATCAAAAATAATGTAGCAGAAATGAAAAATGCTTTTATGAGTTTGGTTGGTGACTGGACATGTCTGAGGAAAGACTCTCTGAGATTAAGGATATCTCAATATAATTTCCAGAACAAAAAGTGAAAAAGAAAAGAAGTGGTTCTGAAGAAAAAAATCCAAGAAGTGTAGGACAACTATTAAAGCTAGAACATAGGTGTAATGGAATTTCCAGAGGAGAATAAAGAGAAAAAAAATACCCTAAAACACAAGAAATGCTTGAAACATTAATGATAGAGAGAACAGATTCAGGTAACTAATGCTCCACCTACCTTGTGGGTTCTTCCACACTGTGTCCCTACTCCTGCTGAGCCTGGACTCAGTGGGGAGCAGGAAAGGATCCTGTAATCAGGAGCATAAATGCATAAGAACAGTTGGCCGAGAAGACATGGGAGAAAGAGCCATGAGCAGACTCTTTGGTTCACACAATACGGTTGTAAGGAGAGATATGACAGAGGGGCACAGCAAAACCCACAGGATTCCAGCCCTGGAGATGATGAGGTTCCATCAAGCTCCAGCAACACAGCTGGGAGTTTTGTGACACATCTTTCAGGATATTACTTTGATCCTGAAAGGATAAGGTTCTTATACTTGCTCCCTGGACAAAACAACTGCACCACCCTCCTGAAGAAATGTGTCTGATAGAAGGAAATGGAGAGCAAAAGACTCAGCTGCTAGAGAAAGAGGACAGGCAGGAAAAAAAAAAAAAAGCCTGCAGGGGATTTAATGCATCTTGCTGCAATACAGCAAGATAGGTTTTTTCAACGTTAACAGTTATTGCTTTTAGCCCATGAGCTGTAAGTGAGCTGCATGCAGAAGGAAACAGTTCTAATTCAGAGCTTGGTGTCCTCTGCTTTGACAAGTGTTCGATTTAACCTCACACCTTTGGATATTAAACAGCAATCTGTTCTTCAGAGTGAAATGATGTTAAAATTGGAGGCTCCAGGTATGGCATCATCAACCTGCATGGTCTGAAGAGCCCCTCACTCAGGGTTGCAAATGCATGAAAAATCTCTGCTTCTTCAACAAAAATGTGAATTCTATGTGCTGGGACTAGTCGAATCACTTGAATTCCCACAATCTGCTGTGCCTCATGGGAATCACAGAGACAAAAGGCTATGCCACCAGTCTTCAGTAGCCTTCAGTAGCCATCCAGCAGGAGACTGGCCTGGCATGCTCTGTAGTTTCCAGATCTCTGGGGCCCGTTTCTGTTCATGGTTTCTAAACATCCAGGACAATAACTACTTCAGTACAGATTTGTCTCCGGGGTCCAGTTGACCAATGTGGTGATGAGACATTGGCAGTAATTTGGGATCAAAGTGATATTTTGACCCAGAAGTTTGTTTTCATGACTCCTTTGCTCTTCAATGATTGTCATCCCAGGGACATTTTTTTTCCCTTTGTCTTTGATATACATTCTTGAAATCAAAGCAAAGCCTGCAAGGTCATCTGCCTATTCCAGCATTCAGCAGAGACCTCTGCAAGTCCTCCAAGAAGAGCAATGCTTAATAGCATTCATTATGACTGGAACAGTCAAGTTATGGGACCTGAGGACCATTAAATGTATATGGCAGTGTATAAAATCACGTGACTGAGCATGCCTATCTGTCTCAGCATGTGCAGGAGGAAGCAAGGGATCATGATGGCAGTGTACCAGGACTGCTGCATAAAAATCTGGAAACTTCATGATGCTTACCAGCTCATAAACATGCCTTACCTCCAAGGTCAATATTCCCAGTGTTGTCTTGTCTTCCATACTTAGGGGTTTCTGGGAAACACTGGAGCTTCTCAGGAAGGGTCAGATAAGTTTTTACTATTTCTCTTCAGTTAATTTTGTAGCCTGCAGTCTAGAGGAATGTGGAGTTGTCTTAAGGGAGTAAAGAATAGCCATACTTCTGCCCATATAACTGCTTCTAGTGCAGGCATTTTAAATGGCTGCTCTTTGTGCAGATCCCTGCCTTCTAACTGCTGGAGAAAAGTGCTGTTTTGTATGAAGACACTTTAGTTGTTTCAGTTAAGTTGTGGGCTCAGAAAGTTTAAACAATTTTTAACAAAAGTTACCTGTACCTATTTCTGTTTAGTGTTTAATACCTTAGAATAGTTACTTCCCTCCACCTTTTGTAAAGAATAATGCTTTTCTAAGAATTGAAAATTGGAAATAACAAATTAAAGCTTCTTCTTCTTCTTCTCTCTCTCTCTTTTTTTAACCAAAAGCCTTTCTGAGAAGTCTAACATGAGACTCTCAATCCCAGAATGACACACATCTGTACTTGAAACCAATTGGAGATAGGAGGAAAGAGAAGTTACTTCTCTTCATCTCCAGAGATTGATGTAAAGCTGAAATTTGGAATCATTAGACTGACTTTCTCCAATAAACTCACAGAGCAATGACAGAAAAAAACGGACAAAAAACAAACTAACAAAGAAAAAACCCCACACCAACAACAAAAAAACAACTGGGAATTTCCCCAAATTTATGTGTCTCCAGCTCCAGGAATCTCAATGAATACTAAAAAGAATAATACACCAAGGCACATTTAAGGCATAATTTTTTGACCAGAGAAAATAAAAAATGAAAAATTCCTGAAAGAAGCTAGAGGGAGAAAACGCCTTATCTATAGAGGAACAAATATGAGAATTACAACTAACTGTGCTTCAGAAACCACGCAAGCAAGAAGCGAGTGGAGTGAAATATTTAGTGTGTTGAGAGAAGAAATCACCAATCTAGAATTCTGTCCTCTGCAAAACTATTCTAAAAAAAATAAAGTAAAAATATAGTTTATCTCAATCACTGCATGTCCAGGTTATTGAATTGATTGCAAGCAATTTAAGCATGGGTAGAAAAATAATTTCCTGTAAGAGTCTAAAGAACAGAAATGATAATTCTTAGCTCAGTTTCTCAAAATTCTAGAACCATTTGACGTATTTCAAAGTGTAGTAAACCCTTAATTGAACAATAGCATTAACCAGCCAGAGTTAATTGTCATCCTAAAAAAGGTTTAATAGAAAGCATTAAATTTTAAGCAAATAATCTCTTACAGGACTGTATATCTCTTTGATTTCTGTATGCATTTGGAAAAATCAGCTATAAGCAGCTCCAGAGTGTCTTATTCAAGTGTTTATCTCTTAGTTGATTGCTAGATATTTGAAGTATTTGTTTCAACAACATCAGTATAATAAATAATGGTTGCATATCAAGCTCACGAAAGACCACGATGTATTTGATAAATAATAAATTTATTATAAAAAGAAAGCTATAGGGTTGCAATACCAATAGTTAAGTAAAGGCAATATTAAGGGAGTAAATCTTTAAGTTACTATATTAATACACTACCTAATTCATGATAGATCTGGGCGTTTCAGCTTGTGCAAAGTCCTTTTAAAGTCCTGGAATTCAATGTCTCCTTTAAAGTTTAATCATGTTTGCTATGGCAGGATATTAGTTTCAGATAAAATGTATGAGACAGCAATATTATATATATATGAGATGTGGATTCTCTTTATAGACAGTAGTATCTATTCAATATTCAAATATGCAGTCTACTTAAAATATTTTAGTACTTTAAAATTTTATGAAATCTTATTCTGTATATTTATTTTTTTAGAAAGATTATGGTTCATATTTATAGTTTATTTGGTGGCAAAGTCCTTCATTATATATTATTAGTCATCCAAATTGCAACATTATTTCCAAATTTCTTTATAACTCAGTTTTCAGCAATGTATTGTGGTAGATAAAATAAATAGTAAATTCTGTATAGTTAATTTGAATTTAAGCAATAGTTGATCAGGAATCTGTCTTTCTATAATATGTAATTTCTCTCTATATATATAGCTATAGCAATGTTAAAAGTTTTAGAAGAAGATGGAATCCTATGGCAAAATTAAACATGGGAAATGCTGAATTAAATTTGTTAAAGAGTATTTTTACAAATAAACGTCATAAATTAAATAATACTAAAAGTGGGGTGGGGAGAGAGGAAGAACACTGCTCCAGACAACAAGGGACACACACTGGGGTGTTGATGAGTTGTACTGATGAACAAGGTCTGGAAGCAAGAAACTATATTGCAGTTTTATTTTGACCAAAGCTGGCAGATGACACCTACTATGGTATATTTGCTGTCTTATTGTTAAATCTGTGGCGTTTCTTTATGCTTTATAGAGCATCCTTTAATATTTTTTGTAAAGCTGGTTTTGTGGTGATAAACTCCTTTAACTTTTGCTTGTCAGAAAAGGTTTTTATCATTCCTTCATTTCCAAAGCTAAAATGATTACATAGCATCCCTTCAGTCCTTACTTTTTTATGAGCACATTTTGGGAAAATATTCTTTTGAAACTGAAGGAAGCAATGGTATAGATAATAAAAAACTATGAGGATGAACAGAATAGTAAGAGAGGAAGGAATTAGTTTTGGAAGACCAATCATTTATAGGGTAATAGAAAAGATGTAGTCTGTTGAGGAAGATGGCTTTAGAATTAGATCTGAGTTTGAAACTCACTTAAGCCCTTTCTAGGTGTATAAAATTCATCAAGTTGCATAGTCTTTCTGGGTCTCAGTTTCTTCATCTACGAAATAAAGAAATAAAAATACCAATCTTGCAGAATATTTTTGAAGACTACAGTCAAGTTATTGAAAACCAGAAAGGAGACTTTGATCTGGAATTGAACTGTTTATTCATGGTTGTATAAAGAACCAGAAAAGCAGAAGAAAAGCAGCATATGTCTTGGTTTTGCACAATGGGTTTCTACAAGGGAGGTCTGCAATAGTAGGAGGAGTGAAGAAAGAGAATTCCATTAGACAGACTGATCTTCCTGAAGAGCACAAGTTAAAATGTGAATTGTACATGCATATTGTGGTGGGCTTTTAAATATTTAAAAATAAGCTTTTTAGGGAAAAAGGCCCATTCTGTTTACGAATTTTCATGGTGTAAATACTCTTACTCTAGCTGATTTGAAGGTATTAACATGATATCACTGAATTGGGAAGACATTCAAAAATTCACTCTCAGGAGTCAGTACAGGTCAACTTCAGCATGCCACTGCTCTGTGTGTGTGTGTGTGTGTGTGTGTGTGTGTGTGTGTGTGTATTTCATATAAATATATATGATCTCAATATACATGACCTCAAATACACGGAAATGCTTGAAAAATGGTTTAAAGTTATATATTGATGCTGCTTTGAGGTTATTTGCTCATGATTTTGAGCTTTGAACTATGCTGTCTGTTTGAGCTACATATGATCTCCTGGTCAACTTAATCATAGGCTCTTGCAAGTTGGGAAATCTAATCAGAGACCATAGTCTCTTAAAGAAACCCTAATGGCTACTAGATGTTCGGTGTACTCAGAAATAATTTCATCCCCTCCTTTAGTCTGTGGGAACTGAATGGAAATTCGTTAACAAGCAAATTGGATCAGGAGAAAAAACAAAATTGCTTCTGAGAAGTTTTAACTATTAGCTAGCTGTCAAATGGATTGGTTACCCACATGAGTGGTTTAAGCACTGTTTAAATCTTAAGTGTCCCTACACACTTAGCACAAGAAAATGCAAATTATCTCTGGGAGAATGCACCTTCATCTCAGGCCTCAAAGTATACTCACACAAATTTTGGAAGGAAAGAACATTTTTATAATAAAAAACCCTATTAAGTATGGAAGGAAATAAAGTACTCCACATGAGACTACATGAGACCACAGAAACAACATAAAGCAGCATAGGTCCCTAAAGACTTCAAATATTGGAATAAAAAACAAAAATGACTATTATGTTTGAAAAAATAAAAAACTAACTTAAAAATGGTCTACAAAACAGGAAACAAGGAATTACCAAGCATACTTTAAAAAGTATCAAACAGAATTTATAAACGAGAAATATAACACAATCTGTACTTCTTATCATTGAGCAGGCATAGAAGTGAGCTGGGTAACTTGTCAAAACACAGATTTCTGGACTATACTCTCATGTATTTTGACTTAGTCAGTCTGAGTTCAAGCCCAAGAATCTTCAATTCTAACAAGTTCCAAATGGTATCAGTGCTGCTGCTCTGGAAACTACACTTTGAGCAACATGCCTATAAATACTCAATGAATGGTTTTGACAGCAGCTTAAATTAGCCAGTGAAAGAATTAAAAGACTGGATGATAGGTCAGAAGATATTATCCAGACTGCATCCAGGAAATACAAACAGGTGGAAAATATAAAAGAGAGAGAAAGAGTAATTGAGTAAAGAATATAAAAAAAGAGAAAAAATGGAGTAGAGTACATATGAAACATTTTTCTTGGAAGTGGTGAAAGTTATAATTCTTTCTGATTCAAGAAGTCAAATAAATCTCAAGTAGGACAAGCTGAAAAAAAAGAAAAATTAAGGAAAGGGAGCAAGTTTTGCTCCTCAGTCAACAAACTGGTTGGTTAACTTATTTTTGAAGAAACAAACATGCATCATGCTTCTCCTCAAAAGTTGGTCCAGAATGTTTTCAGCTGCATTATCAGAGAGGTCAGAAATCTTAGAGGGCTGGGACATTGCTTTTTCTCTGGTATGGGTAGGCAAGGGGATATATCTTCTCACAAGTTACTCTATAGATAGCTGGAATGGAAGACTGTATTGCTTATTAGGAGATGTTGTGAGAGACTATTCATTTGCTGCTGCAGTTAAACGTGAACTTGGGAGAAGATTTATATTCATTTCCCTAAGGCTTCCGTATTGGAAATGATCAGAATTTGGTGCAGTCATCATTCAGGGGAGTTACTTGGACATTTTCCTACTCCCTCTAATGTGTTTCTCATATTAGTTACTTCTGGACTGAATAGAATGAACTGGGACACAGAGATGCTGAAGAAGTTCATTTAGCTCAAATTTGATGTATGCTAAAAAGCTGTGTCTTCTAAAGGGAAGTGCATTTCTTTATTTCAAAAACAATTTCAGTAATAAATACTAAAACAAAGAGGAGTTTTTGTTAACCCTCACTTGGTGGGAAAATTACATTAACAAGAATTCCATTCTCTGAGGTACTCCTGTTAACCTAGATTTTTACTTTAATTTGCCTAAGCATTTATCTCTCGAACATCAAAGGACTAGAAAATTGTGTTAGTTTTAAATAAGTGGCAGCCACTGAAAACTAGTCAAGAAAATTCTCTCTTCATCCCTCATTAACTTTAGTAAATTAATTTTATGTCATAATAAAATCTATTTTGGTAATCTCATAGCATTATAAAACATTTCTTAAATAGAAGAGCATAACACATCAAAAAGCATCATTATATCAACACTTTGTTAAATAAAGATTTATTTATTATTGGAGTTGAACTATTTTCTCTATACTTATAATTGCCAGATGTAAAGATAAATGAGAGTAGATTTCTACATCTGGCTGTGCTACTATAACTGATATACCAGACTATGTTTTTTACTACACTCAACTAAAAAATTGGGCGAAATGTATGCGGCAACTATTTCCGTTCATTGGATAACAACTAGTACAACATTATATGCCAGAGACAAGGGAAATAAGAGATGAGCCTCATGTTTCATGAGGGGACATGAATCTTTGTACCACTCTGTGGCTGGGGACATTTTCCCGATAGTGGTTCAAAGTGCTTGGGTCTGAAAAGAGCTAAAGAGACTGAGACAAATGTTTGAGTCAGCTGAAGTGCCTGAAATCAGCAGGCAAAGCATCAAAGACAGGGAACTAACCATGCATAGTGTAAGTTCCAGAAGTTTCTAGTGGTGTGTTCTTTGAGTTTGTGACTGAGGACTGAATTGTATGCATGCAGGGTAGAAACACGGAATGCTTACTAAAGAATGGATAAGGGGCAGCTGAGAATTAGCATTTGTGGGAAGAACAGTGCCAGGGGACATTGGAATTCTGGCCTTGCTGAAAGTAAAGAGGTCTTCTCACACCTCGATAATCCCCTCACACTCAGATGAGACACTGGAAGGATCATGCCTAGTAGTAAGGACCACAAACCCGAGTAAAGCCTGCACAAGATCTTCCCTAAAAAGGCCTAAAACCAAAATACTTCAGAGGAAATGCTTCAGAGGAAGCAGAATTTGGATGCTGAATTACTTGAGAGACACATGAGATTTGGCATGGATTCAGATCACAACATAAAATCAATTTACTCCAGTACACAGTGACCAGTCACCAACTCAGCTATCTGCTGACTCAAATATCAACGCTCTTCAGAAGATGACAGAATTGAATCTTTACTATGTAGTATGAACAACAATAAGTAGAATTCAACAACAAAAAAAATAAATATGAGACAAAGAACTTATGATTTAAGAAACAAAATCGTAGATAGAAAGTAGCTCTGACATGTTTTGTTTAGTGGATGTTTAAAACAAGGGTTTAAAGAAAAAAAATGTTCCTACTCTCATGGTCATGAAAACTTGGTAAAGAAAGACAAGATTTTTAAAGAGTTGTGAAGTATAAGATGAGCAATATTAAAGTTTTGTAGTTGGTTGGTGGTATAATTTTGACACACAAAAAGTAATCATTAAATATTTGGGGTGGATTCAAAAAGAGCACATAAGGCATCAGATATGGGGCTTAAAAGTTAAGCAGAAGTTTGTAAGAGTAAGTGCAATGCCAGTTGAAAGCCCAGAAGGGCAATATGTGAAGCCATGATGACTGAAATATTACCCCTGGACACACAGTAATGGTTAGAACATAATTATTCATCTGTAAAACAGAGATAACACTAATCTCTAGCGGTTTGGACTTTTGTAAGGATAGTCCAGGAATAGTGCTTGACTCGTGGAAGCACTCACTAATATTTGCTATTATTTTAGTGAAATTGCTTAGTTTATTTACAGAGAAGCTATGTCCCTCAGTATACATACAGAAAGAAAACTTAAAACTTAGCAGTGGACCAAAGCTGGAAGAAATAGGATATAAAAATTCCTACCAGTATGGGAGCTCACTCAGCTCAGGGTATGTCAGCTTTTATGGGTTGACGTTGGAGAAAAAAATGAAGAAGAGAGAAATGAATCAAATGCAATGTCTGATCCCTACAGGAATGACAGTGGGTGGAGAGCAGGTATACTTTCCCTACCGCAATAATGTCAGTTCTCTAAAACACTAACAAGTTTTAATGACCTTGAGAGCAGGAACTTGCTTTAAACCTTTGCTTTAAATGCTCACAAACCAGACCATCTCTGAAAGGCTAGTAGACAAAATCAGGATCACTTTCCAAAAAGGTCGGAGTTTGAAGAGAATAATCTCTGCAAATGAGCAATAAGGTCAACACAGAGTAAAATTGCCAATTAGCTCAATACAAACCAGATTAATGTACTCTTGAGAATACAAACTGAATATTATGCTACGAAATATGAGATAATCAAGGAAATAATAATTGATAAAATTGGAGGTGTAAGTACTGCCAAATTCCCTTAATGGGTAAAATAGCAATGTATCTTTCTTTCCCCAAGAAAAAATGTTTTTAGATAACTTCCTAAAATGAGTTTTGGGTGTTACTATTTTTATTTTCCTTGATACTTATACCACAGAACTTTACTAACAGTAATACAGCATTCAATTACAAGTGTTTCTATTGCAAACATATACCCACTTCTCTCCATCCATCAAATCTTGATTGAATGCCAGGGCACTGCATCATGTCCTGAAACATTTGAAATTTGTCAAACAGGAGAAAAATGAATCCCTGAGATATGGGCATCCCTTAAAAAATGACTTGTTCAAATTTACTCATCATCTGGAGAAGGACTAGCTTCTTTATCTATGCCCCCACTTGCTCATTCATCAACTCCTCTCACTGTGCTGTGAGGAATTAAAAAGTAAGTAAATAAATGAGGGGAGTTCTAGCCTCTGTCTTTAAGAACTTTGGTCTTTAGTAATCATCCTACTAGTATAAAGTATAAATGAACCAGTTTGATCGATTGTTAATAGTGCACTTTAAAGTATAGAAGTAGCTCAGATAAAAACAACTGAGTCTGTTAATCATGAAATAATAACCTCACCTAAAAACTATATATGTTGAATAATGACCAGCTTATTGCTGATAATAATTATTATATGTATATATGAATACAGATGCAAATAAGAGAATAATTTTGAGATTACAAATGTATCTGCTTATTCCACATATGGTAGGAGTAGTTAAATAGCAAGACCTTAGTTTGTAGAGGCAAGGAGTACTTTGTTATGGATAAACAGAAAGTACAGAATCAATGACTTTGGCATAGAGGGAAAACAATTTCAGTTAGAATTCAGCTTGGAATGTTTTCTCTATCAAAAAGCCAGAACTGGCTATAAAGCCCTTTCCATGCCCACACTACTCTGAGAGAGACAGTAGTAAGTACAACATAGAAAGAAAGAGATGTAGCTAGAAATTGCTAAGGTAGAATTCAAAATCATGCCAAATTTACTCAGAGTCCACACTCTTCCTCTGGGTTCAGAAAAGCATGAGGTTGAATCCTCGCCCTTGGGTGAATTTCATAACTTTCTGTCTTTCATTTCCTTCATCTTTAAATTTCTAGTTCTTGGTAAAGTATTAGTTATTAGTTGCTTAATAAATATTTTTATTTAATACATATATAATGAATGAATAAACAAATGGAATAAATAGTAGCTAATTATGAAGCTGTGAAGATGAAAAGAAGCATCATTTCTTTTTTTATATTTGTGTAAGGTTTTGCACACAGCAGGTGTCAAATCATTGCTCCTTTCTAGTCTCATTCCTTAAGGAAAGAAGTTGTATTTTAAACTTCGTTGGATTAATCATAGTAGCTCACATAGTACTAGAACAATAAAATACATCTTTATTGGTCATTTAATAGCACTCATTTTATGTAACAGTAATAGGAACCTGGGATTTATATCAGGCAGATGTATGCCAAGTGTATCATAGAAATGTAGGCAAGCAGTGTTTAAGACACAGGCTGTAGGCTGAAGACCTGAAGACTTTATCTGCAGATGTGTTTGCTTTGATCATATATAGTGCTTTAAAAAATGGGAACACAGTAAAATGCCTTTAGATGGGCATATGCCCTCAGGTTCTACTATAGCTTCCATAATTCCCTGCTATCTTATAGACTAAGTTTATTTCTATCACCTGCTCTGACTGCTATAGGTATTTAGTGTGCATCTCAGGTTTAACACTGATTACTTAAATGAACAAAAGAACTAAATCAAACAACAGTTGGACAAAAAGAGTTTGTGGGGAGGGAAAGTGTGAGGAGGAAATGGGATAGAGAGGATTAATTCTAAGTTGAAGGAAAAACTGAAATGGCAGTAAATTTATAATATTGTATACAGATGTTGATTTGCTTTGGTGTACATATTGAAGCTATTTAATGTTATAATGCAAAAGCCTTTCAGTAAAATTAATTAAAAAAGACTAAGTGAAAGTATTGAAACTGAACAAAGAAATAGGGACAACACTTTCAATGAAGCACAAGTGGATAAATGCTTTACTGAATAGTGCAAGCTCAGAATATAAGGATTGCTGAATATCTAACTGTATTCTTATTATTCTATAATAATTAAAAGTGTAAATTTTAGAGAAAATAGGGAAATTTTGATATTTTTTGGTCATAGCATAAATCTGAGTCAATGATTTTTAGACAAAGTATTAATTGATTCAAGATTACATTCATCCAAGATTTCATCACATGAAATCTACAGAAAGATAACATTAACCTCAGAAAATTGATGACCAATAAAAATAAGCTCCAATTTGACCAAATGCTGAAATGAGAATAATAATTTAAAAAACATATTTTGATTATAGAAGCATATCAGAAAGTGACCTAGTCCAGGTTCAATAGATATATTAATAATATTTGGGTCATTAAAACTTCTCAGTCAGAAATATAGTATGTATATTAACACAAAAGGACATGGAAGCTAGAGGTTTTAATGTTATCAAAATAAACTATTCATACATTCAGCCAGTTGAGTGTATTTGCTAACTTCAGCCTTAAATTTACTACTAAGCTTAGAATAAAACATCTGCGTTTCCCTTTAATTTTAGTAAACCCTTTGTATTTTTTAAATACAGAGCAGGTTTGTTTACTCTAAGGCCTTCATTTAATTTTAGAAGAAAATTCTGAGATTCAATGTGGAAAACAGATTTTGCATTTCAGGCTAAATTAATCATAGATTTAACTTATTTTTCAACATTTAGAATGAGGGCAAGAAGCTTTTATTTACTGTTATACTCCAAAAGCTCAGAGAAATTCTTGAAATGTGATAGGCGTATTTATTGGATTGGTGAAATTACTTCCCATTGACACTATTGTAAGACTTTCCAGATTATAGCAAGATTGATAAAAAGCAATCAATGCTTTGAAATGATTGCTTTTAATTTTATAATTGGTCCTGTCTGACTGTTTGTCTCTCCTCCCTGTCCCCTCCATCATATGTTTACATTCTAATTTTCAAGGTAATGATACTAGGAGGTGGAACCTTTGGCGATTAGGTAATGAGGAAACAGCTCTCATGATTAAGATTAATGTACTTATAAAAAAGGCCCCAGAGAGTTTCTCAACCCATTCTTCCATGTGAGGATACATGGAGTCTGTGATCTGAAATGGAGCCCTCTGACCACGCCGGCACTCTGAGCTGAGGCTTCCAGCTTGCAGAATTGTGATAAACAAATTTCTACTATTTATAAGCTACCGAGTCTAAGACATTTTGTTGCAGTAGCTTGTATTGAAAAGGCATTAATTATGTACTGTCTTCTAATTAAATTTGGTAATAGACTATGGTAGGATTTATTTGTTTGTTAGTTTACTGATTGTATTTGGAAAATTAAATTTGGCCATCATGTATAATTTGGAGGGAACCTCATTGGTTTATTAAATCACAAAGTCTAACTGTCACTGTTCTCGAGCAAAGAATGCAATGTGCTGTCCTCTTTTCTCAGACAACATTGCTCTTGATCTGTTAGCTCTTTGGGTAACACTTGCTATCAGCTTTTAATTTTTTTCCCACCTATAACCCTATGCGATCTCAGAGTCTACTCTATGTGTTTGAAATGTCCTCTCAGATAAAACACCTTTCATTTCTATTGAAGATTTTATGTTTTTTCTATTAGTTTTATATATTGGAGAGTTCCTGAGTTCTTAAACAGTTTTTTACATACTGTAGATACAGATTGAAAGTTTATTAATTTAATGGATTAATTAATCAAAGGAATGGACTGAACAAAGAAATAAGAAAATGGGGATTGGCTTGTTCAGTGCTGACAACAAAAATTTATTTTTAATGACCCAAGCAATCCTATACAGTTAGAAATAGCATAATTTCCATATTTTATATGTGAAAACTGAGGCACTTAACTATAACTCAAGAATATAAGAAGCTAAGTAATTTGTAGTAAAAGTAGAAAAATCTAAGGCTGGAATTAAAATTTTCTTACTACTTGTCTAATTGAAACTTGGAGCTTGGTATCCTCTCAACAAAAATGGAATTGAAGTTATGCAGAGTCCCATGAATAGTGGAAGGGAAGTGAGGAGAGAATATAACCACTGTTGGTCAGTAAAATAAAAACAAAAACAAAGACAAACATCTGCGTTAGAGGTATATATTATAGAATAGCAGAAAAGAACACAAAAGTAGCTCCTTGGTTCTGGAAACAAGAGAGATCCGAAGAAGAGAAAATGACTGTTGTCTAACCACCAGAATGTCAGAAATGGACATATCAGTCCCAGACTACGGCTGATTTGCATTAATTCCCCAAAACGTACATTCTCTGTATTTACCTTTATTTGATAAAAGCTGTTTTGACTATATAAAACAAACAACACACCAACTGAAGAAAAATCTGATGAAGTTTTAGGAATTATTTGGAAAATAATTCCAAAGTATTTCAAATATCAGAAAAATATAGAGTATTTGAATAACGTGTACCCACTACTCATACTCAATATAGGCTAACATTTTGGCACATTTCAGACTGTAAACCAATCCTGCAAACACTAGATTTTCTGGATCCCTGAGCTAATTCCTTAAAATAAATCTCTATATTTGTGTATCTTATTTTGTTTTCAGTTTCTCTGGAGAATCCTGGCAAACACAGTGTCCCTTAATATATGGTTCCGCCTTTCCCACTATCAGAGCACATCACGTGTCTCTTGGTACAGTTGATGTGTTGGACAAAACCATACTCATGTGTTCTGCTTCTATTTGAACATGAAGATCTACCATAATGAAGTGCCTATAATTGCTACAGATTTGAGGTAGTTAGAGTCATAAAGAAGGTAGACATCCCAAGAATTACTTAGATCATGGTAGAATCTTTCCTCATACATCCAGGCTGCAATAAGCATTAAAATATGCTTGTACTTGAGGTCAGTTTTACAAATAGGTATCAGTTTCAGTGCCATTTTCTGATTGGTGGTGATGATCACCAGGAAGGCTAAATTGAGAAAAATTCTGTGGCCATCTAGGCTCAGTGAGAAAAAAACGGTAATCTAGTAGTGATATTTTATTTTCAGAGGCAAAGGAATACATATGCTCTGCATTTGCCATCTCTGGGATAGGCCTTAGGCTAGCAATATAAAAGAAATTATTCTAACTCACCTGTGAGATAGCCTACCTCTCCAGGGACTCAGGACTGGCAAAGCGTTAGTTAATATTAATCAGTCTGTCTTTGTCTGAATGTCCTTTGAGAATGTGCAACAAAAAATAAAATCTTGGTCAAATATTTTACCGTTGAACCGCAACTATGAGAAGAGAGAATCACCTAATTTATTCTTGTATCTCCCATTTGCTGAATAATTACATTATCATTATTATATTCCTATAGTAGATATTTTTGCTTTAAAATAAAAGTACTGGGAGGCTTTTGAATTTACGTAATATTTATAATATGATCCATAGCACTTAAAATATGTTAGGTTTTTTTATTCTGTTCATGGTTTTATAGTATTGGGAAGATTCAAACTACTGAAAGGTGAAGACTAAGCCTTTTGCTTCTTTTGTGTACTATAATAGGAGCTCAATAAATAGTGACTGGATGAAACTACTTCTAAGGAACTAAGGAGTCTCAAGTCTTGAAGATTCTGTATGTAGTTGCAGAATTAAAAAAAAAAAAAAAAGGCCAGAGTGTTCTTGGCATCACCAAGAAGTGTATTAGATTGAAAATAGAAAGTATAATGTTACCCTTGAAGAAGAACATGTTCTGGTCACTACCCTTCCAGCTATAACTGACCTGGGAAAGGGCCAGAGATGGGAAATATCTGGTTGATAAAGGTGCTGAAATTGCTTCCAATGAGAAAAAGTTAAAATGACTAGCATCATGGCTGATATAGAAGACTTTGCTACCAGGGCAATATCTATAATAGGGCATAAAGAAAGAAGATTCTGGTAAAAGGAATATGAGGACTCCAAGGGTGATCCCTTCCATTGCTCTAGGTTCCTGAGAGTTTCTTGAATCTGTCTAGGAAAGTATCCTTAGGTCTGCTTTGCACAGGCAGTTTTATTTACAGATACAGCTATCAGTGATACTGAATGAGTAGGGAGATTACTTCTGCCTTTAAAGACTCAGGTCTGCAATAACAAACTCTGGTCTCCTAGGATGAACAAGACCTAGGTTACCTCTGAGTAATCAAGTCTATTTTGCTTCATATCTTTGCTAGGGCCACTGCTACCTCTGGAAATTCCTACCCAAATTCTTTTAATCTACTGACCTCGTTAAACCAGGCTTAATGGTAAAACATAGGTGCATTTAGTCTCAGTGTCTTATCTGTTATTCCTAGTGCAAACATGACCTGAGCCCATCATACCTATGTTAATGTTACTATTAATTTTGATCCCATGTATTACCTTTGACATTGCCATGGACTTTATCTCCTTTGGTCCATTGATGTCTTTGGTCACTCAGCTTTGTCTTTATATGGAGAAAGAAATTAATATTCATTTTTCTGCAAAGAGAAAGGAAAAGTAGCCTATGGATAAGTTTATAAAATTGTGAATACATTTGCCAAGTTTCTAAAATTTAAGAATTAGGTGTATCAACATTATTCTCCTTTTATAACAGGTAGCAGATTCAAGGAATATTATTATCCCAGATTTGTATAGAATTAAAATTGAGAGCCCCAAAAGAGCCTGAATCAGTTAAAGAATGATTATCTATTATTTCCCTAAAAAGACTTAATGTTTATAACCATTGAAGATGATACTTAAGGGCAACCAGGCTTGGCTACTACTTGCAATTGTTGACATTAATCTGAATAGCCATTGGTTTAAATGAGGCGCCTATAGCTTTGTTGTTTTTATGTTTATTGCATCATTGGAGGAGTGGGTTTTGGAGGGGTCTTTTTCATGTTTTCTTTGGCCAATTTCCAAAGAAGAGATTAGCTCTACACGTTCATGGCTTCACAATAATAATTATGATGATTATAGTAATAATAATAATAATAATAATAATAATAATGCATGTTTACTAAAGATGTATTGTGAATCAAGTAAGTTCTCCATGTAGATTTTATAATTTAGTCCTCAAAATAGTCCTATGTGGTTGATGCTATTATTTCATGCATTTTGCAGATGAAGAAACAGAGGCATATAGAGGTTGTAAATTGCCTAATTTCTCATGGTAGAAAATAGAACGGCAGAATGTAAACTGTGCCTGTCTGAGTACATAGCCTGCACATTGAGTCACTTCATGATACTGTGTCTAGGGGCTGCAGGCCACCCCTCCTGCCTGTATGCCTGCTCTAGAGGGTCCACCCCAGGAGTCAGGTGTCTGTCTGTGCTCCAGGCCTCGTTGTGTTGTCAGTATCCAAACATTCTCCCAAAAGGATGATTCCCACTGGAACCAGAAGCCCACAAAGTAAAGTTAATAAATCTTCTACTCATGTCCCAGAACTTAGTAGACTGAATGTGAAAGAGGCCAAAGCAGATTTAAAGTGATTGAAATGACAAAAGGTGAAATGTGACTGAAGTGAATGAATTACAAAAGCGTGTATGAATAGTATTACACAAGTGAAGCAAATTCAATATCAATTCAATTTCTGACCACGTGCAGAAGGAAAACAAGGGCAAGAGAGCACAAGAGTCAAGGGTAATGAACAGTTTTATTACTTTTTTTCATTGTGCTACTGCATATGGGTTTCTGCTGCTATTTATTCACATGCAGAGGTTAAAGTTTGTGTAAAATGCCGATCATAACATGGAAGGCTAAGTGCCACCCTGCAGTGGAGGATGTAGTTTCAAGTTAGATTATGAAAAAAAAAAAGAAAATCCCAGCTTTTTTCCAGTATTGAGACATGCTGAGGAGATTTAAGAAATTAAAAATAAGGAATTAACAACCAGGCTGGGTCCTGCTGAGTGAGCCAATTGTTCCTCTTCTGTGAGTGAATCTCTTCCAGGTTATGCAAGGGGGAGTGAGCACAGATTCATATCAAGTCTTCTCTTATGTTCAAGGTGTATTATACTCAGCTTTGAGCAATATAGAGGGGCTAGGCAGACTAAGCAGATGACACTCTTCTCCGGAAAGATAGTGATGTCAAACTTTGACTGACCTGGGCTTGAGCCTTGGCATTCCATTCTCAAGATTTTTTCATGGGTCACTTGTTCAGTTTCCTGAGCAACAGCTCCCTTTCCGAAGATGGGACAATTTTTATCTTGGGGATTTAGAAATGGCACAGTATTTGGAAAGGGATTGTTGGAATGCCCTGTACAGAATAGGCCCTCTGTGAATAATAATAAATATAAAATTATGTACAGTGCACAATTCTGTGCCAAGCACATGAAGGGGCTATGAACATATTGCCTGAATGAGTTTAAAAAATGAAGATCTGTAAACTGTCCTCAGGCAATAAATCTGCTTTTGAGTTGTAGGTTTCTTTTTCCTTTTTCCTTTTGTTTTAAAGTGAGATTCTAATAGTGACAATTTCACCTATGCTATTAATGATGAGGGAGTGGGGATAAGGCATGATCTAGCTGTTCAGGAGATTCTTGATGGATAAGACCAATTTACATTGGTCATTAAATCACAATGTATAGATAGCTATTTTTTTGGATTATTTATAGAGCCAGATTTAGATGCAGGTACCCTATCAATCTTTTAGATCAAGGGCTTGATCAAGTTAACTGTAATTGGGTGCTGTGGCCATATATAAGAAACATTGTCATGTATACATTCTACTTATAAAACATGTGAGACTGTCTTCCCTTATACACAAACCTATACGCACAGACACAATGGTCTCTCTGTAATACACAAACTTCTCTATCTTCTGTTTATTTTCCAACACTCAGATGGAGACAGGGATACAGAGGAAAGTTTCTCTACTACTAAGGCAATATTAAATAACCTTCATGTCATAGGGAATACTGAATGCTCCTGTGTACTGGAGGATGTTTGTCCTTTGAGGGAGTTATGGTCCAGCTCTAACTGCTTGTTTTTAGGAGGAAATTTGAGCCAATATTGTGAGAGCTCTGCTTTTTCAAGAAAAGCTAGAAATCAGGTGTTTTATGTAAGGTTTGCCAAAATATAAGGTGGACATAGATATTTTGAAGATACTGTATGGATGAAATAAAATGTTCCAGATGAATTATATTCATATATTCATATGTATTCATATATATATATATATATGTTTTGAACAATATAGAAAGTCTAGGCAGATCATAATCAGATGACACTATTCTTTGGAAAGATAGTGATGTTAAACTTAGACTGACCTGGGCTCAGTCTAAGTGACTCAATGGTTTATGTGATCTCATTTCTAGGTCTGATTTCTCTAAGGTACTTCATTGCTCTTATTAACTGACAATGAGATTCCCCCATACCTCAGCTGAAATCTCAGTGACTCCACTGTCTAAACCTATATTCTGAGCTTAGTAGGCTGTGAGACAGGATTGGTATCAGTGCTAATAACTATAAACTAAGCACAACTCCAAGGATGATGATGCAGTGGGTGAGTGCAAATGTAATTGCACATAGGCCACAAGTCCTAAAGAAAGTTATTCAAGTCATGTCAGGTGTTCAGCAAGACATAACAAATGGGAGAGAAGAGAGACAGAGAGCCAGTGTGACTCTAGGCCTATTCATACAAGGTTAGCAGCAGAATTATTCAGAGAAAAAAGGGGTTGAGAGGAGACAGATGTGAACCAGAAGTATTAGAAGGGAAATTGTTTTAACTATGCAATAGATGCAGTTTTAGAATAAATGGCATGACGCAGAGTCACTTGGGTTATTGAATAAGGGCTGATTCTTCTCACTCAACAATAAGGACTGGCTTAGCCCCAGAACTCTGGATAAAATTCAGCTGTGAGCAAAGGATGTGGAAGGTTAATATGTCAAGAGTGCAGGATGGCTGAAGAGGTCACTGATTTATCTTTTCAATGAGAGAAGAACATATTCCTGTTGAGAACATCTATCACTGGGAATTTGTCTCATGGATTAGCTCTGGTCCAGATCCTATTGGAGTCATACAAGAGTCCCATGAAATGCAGAGGATTTTTTTGTTTGTTTTTGTTTTTTAAAGCCTTTAAAAATGTTTCGTCAAATATTCTGGCCACATCTAACTGTCTGACCACACATCAGTGCAGTCCACAAGAGCTTTCCTGCCTTGCAACAAACATTGGAGAAGCTTTCAGATATTGGAGCCCAAATTTGATGGCAGCAGTACTTAGTGGCAGATCTGGGCTCTTGGGGTAAAGGCAAGCAGAGCAGTAGAAGAAAAATAATCTTGAAAGTCCAATTGAGTGGAGTTTTCCTCATGGATGAAGCATACTCTGCAGACACCGAGAACCATTTGGGAGACACATGTCTCGCAGGAGAATCTGAGATCCTGCCTGAGTAAGAATAAGGAACAAAATTTCTCATCACGTAACTCCTGGGTTCTTACTACTAAGGCTTGGTTCAAACTTGTGCTCCATTTTTAATTCAGAGCAAGAAATGCCATGCTTTCCATTATCAAGTGAGGGTGGTCAGTAGATCCTTGTTACATGTAGAGAGAACTGAGCTGTTCGGACAGCACAGGTATTCTTTCTAAAGTTGGTGTACTTAGGTTCACTGACTGGAGAATCCAATTTCTTTACTTAGGAAGTGAGTAAACTAACCTGTTTTTATCAAATCCATTTTAATTAAAGACAGAGATACACACATGCATGAGTATGTGGGTATGCACACACACAGATAAAGAGAAAGAAAGGACTATGTAGAAAGAATTAGTATGTAGAACTGCCGGTCACAACCAAATATGGACTGGCAGTCTGCTTTTCCACACTATGAGCTAGTGCCATTGTTTGAGATGCTAGGTCTCATTTATCTCACTGAAAGTCTTTATTTTTAAAAAGGGACTTTGTGGGATCACAGATGGAAAGGGAAAGGTGTAAAAATTGAGACAATTGTTTCTTGTCCTACTGAAAGACTATGCTAGAAATTAAGTGACTCGGTTAAAGGCTTATGTCAGAAAAAATGTGCCAGCTTTACGAGAAAAACACTGTGTATGAAGCATGCTATTATTATTATTTTTATGCTGCAAACCTTTTCTGGAATGGCGTTTAGAGCAAAAAAATAACCAAAAAAGGAAGAGTAATGCATTGTTAGGTAATTATATTATAAAATGTTAACCCATATATAGGGTTTCTTTGGCAGACATTTGCAGTCTCGTGTTTTTCATTGCAAGTGGCTTACATCAGTACTGACATCTTCCAGATGTTAGTAGCTTTGATTTTTTTCCCCCCGTGTTGCAAACGAGTTGGCATGGAAACAACTCTTTGCTGGCAACATGACATATGATTCAAGGCAAAATGCATTTTAACACAGATGAATAGTTCAGGAATCTGCCTTTAACAAAAGTCATTTTGAGAGCTGTTTTGAATTTGTTGGTGTTTCGTGACAACTTTGTCTACTTAGATGGGGAAAATCAAAGCATTTTGTGTTATGTAATGTAGCTATTGCTAAAATGATTTGGCTCTCTCATTGAATAAAACCTTCAAGTTTAGAAATGGACATTAGTATAAGGAACCTAAACAAAAACACCTTGCTTCTTGGAAATTACCTATTTGTTTAAAGAACGAACTCTTTAGAGAAAACCAAATATGGACTGGCAGTCTGCTTTTCCACACTATGAGCTAGTGCTATAATTATTTCAGATGGCTTGAATTTTTTCCCTTAAGAGGATTGTGGACAGAGGGAATATAAACACTTTCTCTTTGCTTTGGCTTGCGAGCTAGCATTGTTCACCCACTTTGAAATCTCTCTCTCAAAAAGGTTAGGGACACAGCATGTTATTGCAGATACCCTGGTGTAGTGCCTTCTGCTTGCTCCAGATACTGGACGTCAAATGCTTGTCCATTTCATGTTCTCCTATCCTGAGCACATGGAAACAGTGCGCTTCTCTGTCTCCTTGCAGTTTCTCTGTCTCCTTTCATGAAAGTGAGAGGCATGGCTATTTCTGAACGTGGGTTGTGAGAAGAAATGACAGATCCCAACTCCATGAAGGCATTTATCTGTCTGTGCAAAACCCTTGAGAGTCCTCTTGATCTTGGCCACGATAGAGTGCACATGTTCCAGATGGTACAGTTACAAGCAGTGGAGCTTGTAGTAGCCGGGGTCCTAGGGATATGTTGAGCAGAGTATTCAAAACTCGGAGGGACATGTAGCTGAGTGTGAGAAAGAAACTCTTTTTATGTTTGTCAAGGAACTGCGATTTTGAAACTATTTACTACCGCAGCATAACTCAAAGAATTTTTGAGTCCAAACATACTTTGGAGATACTAGATGATGACCCACCCAGGGAGAAAAGCCATCTCGAATGCATCTTTACATCCTCAGGGTCTTGGTCTGGGCTGGGCGCATACTTGAAAGAATGAATAAAATATAAACACAGTAGTTATGCTTCCCACTCCCTTGCAGCACAATTTGAATCTATTTTATACTGAGAGTTTTTTAAATGCAAAGTACTACTTTCTAGACTATTAAGATGTCTAAGACACTTCTCTTTTGCCTCAGAGCTTATCATTTTCATTTTAAATGAAGAGCTTGTTTGAACTTTTTTTTTTTTTGGATAATAACAGAACATTTCTATAGCATATACCTGACTTCATTTGCAGAGTGATATGTTGGCATTTGACACTCTGGTCATAGTCTCAATAAGCTATGTTAGGTATGAACATGTAGCTCATGTACTACAGATAATTTCTTATCCTGAGCAAGTCATATGATCAGGGAAGCATAAGAAAATTACAGTCCCAGGATTTATAGTCAAGAAACATTCGTGAGTCAGAAGATCATTGTTGGCATTCTCCAGACATGTCACTCTGGTCAAATCATTTAACCACAGTGAAACACCGCTTAATCATTTGCAGTTAATAATACAGCTATTCTGAAGATTGAACGAGTTAGTAAAATGGTAGAAAAGCATGTCATACATAGTAAGTGCTCAATAAATTTTGACTATTACCACTATTTCACAAATGAAGAAATAAAGATCAGAAAAGTTCACAAGCTTCCCAAAGTTTGCACAGCCAGAGACAGTCAGGTTGGACCGACACCAAAATTCTCGTCAATGCCTCCCTCTCTTTATAGAGGCAGATTGGCTCAATAAATGAAAGCCATACATGGTTTATTCAAACTGTAGCTTGGTTAGACCATCTGATAATGTGCATACTACCTTTAGCTGCCTCTGCTTTCTCGTATGCAAAAAAGAAAATGATCCAAATCACCACTAGACTGTTGTCAGAATTTAAACACTGTCTTTAGCCTGCAGCTAATAAACAGACAGTATATACAGTGGAAAGACTTTGCTCTCTGATGCTGAAACTCAGTTTCTTCATCTGTAAAGTGGTAGTAATAGCCACAGACTGGATTTCTGGAGGATTAAGAATAACACAATGAAAGCACTAGCATAGAGCTTGACATATAGTAGGTCATCATTACTGTCATCAGCACTATTAAGTCTAGAGCGGTTCTCTGCAAATTCACTCAGGAAAAAGAAGAGTTTTTCATGTGCCCAGGGGCCACAGCTCAGTGAGCTACTGCTTAGCTGGTTTATTTATGAGAGTTCCTTATTCTATTTAGTGGCTGGATTGTGGCTTTAGGGCAATGACAGTGCAGCTTCTCGGTGGTAATTTTAGAGCAATGCCGCAGTCTGATGGAGCAGGCGGCTCAGGCCACCAGCTGTACGGAGTGATTCCCTCTGCCATCTGACTGTGAGCTCAGCACCAAGAATTCACATAAGGAGAGAGAGCATGAGGGGGGCCAGCTTTTCTGCTCCCTGCTTGAGAGATGTGTTTCCCTGCTACAGAAGGCGAAATGTGGTGAACGATTGGAGTCCACATTGCTAAGGCAAAGCAGAAAATGATTTCTTATTAGTAGTAGCTGTCGCATTAATAATAACAATAGCCAAGCAGTAACAAAACAGTCTCTGTCTTTGAAATATAGGAGAGAAATAATTGGCCCAGAAAGACATTATCAGTTGGAATGTTCCATATTTGCTTGATTTACCATCTTCAAGCAGTTCAAACAGCTTTGCACAATAAACTTAAATGCCTAAAATGTCCTGCTCATGCACTGAAGCATCTTTTATATACTTGTTTCTGCAGTTTGGAACACTCTTGTTGCAGATATAAGAAATCAGAATAGACCCAATTTATTTTACTGATATTTGAAGGTAATTTTTCCCTTAATGAATGCATCTGTTTGGATGATAAATTGTCCATTAGACAATGCTCAAGTGTTTTTATGCTTTCTGTTTTGATTACGGAGCTTTTAATGTAGTGTTGCATCTCCTCTTTGAATTTTCTCTGTTATTCAGTCAAACACCAAAGAGAACAGACCGGAGAAAATGCCAGACTGACTTTCCTTCCTTAAGTATTTTAATTTATTAAATAAGTGACAAAATAGATTGCATCAAGACATATTTCTCAGCTTTGCGCTGACCTTATGGAGAGTTAGTCAGATTCATGATGCTAATTAGATGTCAGCATTACTGTCCTGTGCATACAAGGAGATAATGCTCCAGGACACAGCTCACATAAGGTCCAAGACTCAGTTCTGCTTCTTGTGCCCAACACAACCACAAGAATTTTGGAATTCACTCAACTTTTCAAAGGGGGTGATATACTGATTTTTTCCTCAGACTCAGGAGGGAGTGTGTTCGATGTAGTGTGAGCAGAAGACACACACGATGTGGGGAATTAGTTACACAGTTACTGTTTCTGTCATACTGTTAATGGGAATTATACATCTAAATCCCCCTGCAGCAACAGTTCACAGTGGGCCCTGGGAAAATGTGAAAACGCATGAGAGAATCCAAATAATAAATAGTATGGTATTTTAGTTTGGTTGAATTTTAGACTTCCTTTGGAAATGAGTACATCTTTATCTTACATAAACACTCTACATATTTGGGCTTCCTGTCAAAATTGGTGTATGTTTTACATCAATGTGGGCTGGGTTTCCCGTGTTAGGAAACGGTATTTGACAGCGATGCTCAGTTGCATTGGATTTTCTTGGAGTAAACTAGGTAATGATACCAAGTTGTTTTGACAAGTAATTTTGCATTTTCTAAATGTTTATTCCACTGTATTGCTTAGCAACTCTGACCTACTAGAGAAGTAATCTTCATGTCACTAACTTGTATAAATAAAGACCAAAAATAATTTTAAAAAACCCCAACACATAAAAACCCTCAACAACCCCAAACAAGACAAAACGCTTTCCCTGGCATCCTGTAGTGCACATCACTGAAATTCAGTATGCTTCTCAAACAGAAATAGATAAGTCGCTGGGCATAGATTGCAGTTTTCCATTTGATAAGTTATTAGCTTGTACATGGTATAAAACTACAATATTGGGTCTCTTAACCACCCAAAATCACTTTCTTTAAGAGTCTAATGGTGATTTAAGGGAGCTTCTCAAGTGGAAGCATGGGCTGCAAGACCAAAGACTTCCTGAGACCCTCCAAGGCCACCTGCTACCATGCGGGCTGCATGTCAGACTCCAAGAGCTCCGGCGACCAAAACTGTAAATCACAGTTTCAAATGATCCCATGTGAAAATAACATTTTAACAACTCTTGCTCAATAAAAGAGGGAACAGTCAGTGAAACTGACCTTTTGAATATACCAACATCAAAAATAAATAGCTAATTTAGTCCTCCTTTTACAACCAAGAGCATTCATTTTCCAGTAAGCCATTTGCTGGGAAAATCCTCTACAACGTAGTGGTAAAGAACACAGCTTCCTCAATAGGTTGAATATAAAAAGTCCCTTGTATCAAGGGCGTGTGTTCTGTGTCACTCTTGCTGTGCCCCATGTGTACCAGTTGGCATGGTATAGCCTTAGGGCAACTCTTTAAATATAGTCGGCTTCCCTGAAGAGGCAGAGACCTAGCGTCCAGCACCTGGACTTAACTCTGCGAGCCCTGGCCTCTTGCTGGTATTTTTCTCCACTCAGGCTCCTGTAGTCTATCCACTGGGTTATAAATATGTCTCATTTTCTGTTTTCTTTTAGTTGATTCCTCATTGGTACTTGGAAATGTATAGTTTCCTCCCCTCATTTAATATTGACATGTGTTGAAGTTCCAGGAATAAGATTAGCAGGATCAGATGGAAATAAGATTTCCTAATTTTTATGATTTATAAAAATAATTCATGAATTTGAAGATAGGATCCACATTTCCTATAGTCTAATAGTTTAATGTTTTTATAAATTCATGTCCTTATCTCTAGTAACATGATAGGATAGAAAATATTCCAAGTTAAACATTCAGATTAGAAAATTCCAAAATTACCAATCAGTAGATGAAAAAGATTTTTATTACCTGCTAATGAGTCAAATTTTATAGTCTCTTCTATGAAAGAAAGTGAAAGTGATCCCGACTGGGTTACTGCCATAGAGTCAAGATATCAGAGCTATTGCCTTGCGTGTGTGGAGCTGTAGGATTTGTGTTCAGAAAATTCTTCCTCACATTGTTGTCATGGCTTCTGGTTTTCAGCAGCCATTAGACACTACTTGTCACTCATTCTCCATGTCAGAACCTTATCAACATCCTGAGCTGTGGCTGCCTCTAGCGGATGAAGGGTTTCCCAGCTTACCTAAAAGAACATCAATCATTCTTCATTTTCAGTGTTCAAACTTGCTCATCAGTTAGTAACAACACTTCCTGCAGCCTTGAAAATTATTTCTGAATAAATACAGGGCCGAGAACAGCTGAAATGATTGACAGCTCATAACTCCTTCAGTGCTTTATGCTTCAAAACCAGTGTGTATGTAGACGTCTCCTCATTAGCAACGTTTGCATGTCACTTAGTATAGCTGCTACTGAGAGAGAAATGGCATGGGTTAGATTGTCAAGCGTCTTAATGGGGTTTTTGTGCTTGTAGCAGGCATTCTAGAGATCTCTGAATCAGAATTGAGATTTGAGTAGGAGAAGAGCTATCACTTGAGAATCAGGTGGCTTACAAAATTGTGATGTGGGAACAAAGAATGTTTTTCTTTTTTTAATGTTTCTTTTCCTTATTTTAGGAATTTTTTTTGTCAGATCCCTACAACCAAAGCAAGATTTCTGACTGAGATAAGTACAAGACTTCTAGCACAAAAGCAGGTGTCCCACTAAGGATTAATTACTTTCACCCCACTTTACTCCCTAGTTCTGAACTTACAGTTCCTTGAACAGAGATGGAGGTGGACATAAAGGTACGGGGTTGGAAAGAGGGAAGGTATAAGTTAATTAAAAGAGTTAAATGTCATATCAGTTGTAAGATCTGAACATGAGTTTTTCTTTCCAGGCATCTGATGACTTAATCTGGTGTTGTGTGCCAAGAGAGGCATAACAAATTTTGTAACTGGTTTGAAGGGAATATTTCTAGGACAGGATATTTTTTGAGGCTCCTTCAATCATTTAATGGAGGTATGTATGCCATCTGCCATGTTTATAGACACAGAAGACAATGATGGCTGTCTGCTTTATTTATATTTGCTTCTGTGTTGAATTTCATCAGGTTCCATCACTGCTTAAGGAGTATATTTGGTATTCACTTGGGCAGTAGGAGGAAGCCTATTGGTATGGAAAAATGGATACAGAGCTCAAAAATGTATAACTAACAGTCAAACTCATGGCTCCAGTTCTGGGGGATATCACCCATTATCAGTTATCCTTGACATGAGAAGAACAGCCTGAGGTCTAACAACCACTTCGGTGGTATGGTTTTCAGGGCAGTGAAAACAGTAAGTTACTAGGTTTGTATACAACTGCCACCATTATATTTTTGACACTTTGAGACCACCATTCTCTCGAAAGGAGATAGCACAGTACTGGGGTTAGAGTAAGTAAATGATAAAGAGTGGTTATATGAACAGCGAGGCTTTTCCATTCTTTTGATTCTTCTGCTCCTATTCTTCTTCCTCTCATTTGTAGCTCTTAGTCTTGTTCTTACTCCCAATGCATGCACTCGCATTGCCAGAAATAGTTGAATGGCGCAGAATTTCAGTTAGTAGATATTCATTTTAATGAAATTCAAAGTTTTTCTTTACTGAAAGTACAGTGATTTAACTACATTCCTTCTTGTGGTTATTTGGAATCGGAGGAAGGAGGTAGATGACAAAATAAGGACAACAAGGGATAGAGATCACTATGTTAATGAAAAATAGTAGGGCCATCACTCAATGTCTTGTATTCTGAGTAATGGGGTGAACCCAGAAGATCCAGATGCTATCAGTTTTAAATTTTCAGGTTTTGACTCCTAATAAGATGTTTGTATAGTTATAACAAAGGTAATTTGTTCATTCATTGATCATTTATTTTTAAGTATTGAAACCTTTCTAAACATTAGGCACCGTCATTAGACATTAAGACAGAAAATGAGTAAAACACAATACCCCTCTATGAGCTGTTCAAAATCGAGGAGAACAAGATATGCAGTGTATTACCAAAACAATAGCCCAGGAGGAAAAAGGGCATCACAAATCACAGCCTATAATCTAATTTGCTTTTTGACCTAACAGTTTCATGTTTTTTGACCTAACATAAGCTCAGGTCAAGCCTCCGTTCTGTCAGTCAGTCTGCATTTAATTCTAGTTGTCTGACCAAGATCATTAGTCTTTGAAGATTGTATGAGAATGAAAACGCAGACTCGTCCTATTAATGAGCAGTCAGCAACTGGAGCATCTGTTTTTCCTAAACTTGGTCAAAATTTCCTAAACCTTAACTTGGGTTAATTTTGGTGAATTCAGGGTATTAGAGAGATGATAGAAGGGACGTGATCATAGGGACAAATAACAGAAGAGTATATAAATAGGGACACATAAACCAAAGCATACACAAAGTGAAATGAAAGGAAACACATCTCTAGCAATCAGAAGTGAGTCTTACACTTTAAATGTCTATCAGGACCCTATCAACAAGCTCTACTCTACTTTCTATTGGCTGCGCAAAGTCTATTTTTCTCTCTAGACCTGTTTCTTTAAAAAGAAAATCCAGATTTCCAGGGTTGGGCTGAGTGTTGGGAAGGAATGACAGGAGGCAGGCACTGTCAAGGAAAGACGTTCTCTCTGGAAGAAAGTGAAGAGACAGAAGGGAAGGCTGGCTCCTTCGGCAGGTTTCCTTGCTGCCACTCCATGTGTCCTTTCCCTCCCACTCTTGTGGGCACTTTCTTTCTTGGCACAGTGAGAATTTAAGAAAAGTCACGACAAAAATCCTGTCATGTGCTGGAAGAGGAGAAAAAGTTTTAGATCTTTGCCTTTTCATCAACGAGTTGTTGCATAGAAGCTGATGTGCAATTTTAGATGGGAGATTCGCCTTCTTAAATTTACTCTAATATTCTCTCCAAGAATCCCACAGTCTCTGTTTCTGCCACCTTAACAAACAAAAACAACAAACGTCCCCCTGCCTTCCCCGGCTTCATATACCCACGTGCAACCTAGTTGGCAGGCGGCACCATCCACTCCCAGGCTATCTCCTAAGGACTGTAGATTTATCTTGGACTGACTTCAGACATTTCCCCTCTGATCTTCTACTGGCGACGTTTTTCTCCAATGTTTCCTCACTGTCTCCCTTGGCTCTCATTAATTAACTGCTCCTCACTCTGTGACTAAATGTGAGCCCTTGCGTTTGGCTGTAGAGAGGATTATGACATTTCACACACACAGACACACAGACACACACACACACGTGTGCAACTGGGGAGAATATCTTGGGTAACATACAAGCAGAGGAGGTCAACTAAGAAAACTCATTTTTAAAAACCTGTTGAAGCAAATAACCTAAAAAGAAAAAAGGGGAAAATAGGCTGATTTTATTTGGTGACATTTACTTATTTCCAACATGATATTTTAAAAGGCAAATACAGAAACTGGAACATGCTATTTAATTGAGGTTCAGGTATTTCAAAGCTTGCTTATCTCTCCAGCCCGTCTGGTGTTTCCATGGTGTTTCTTTTCTGCTTCTATTAGTCTGGAACGTGGGTAGCAAGTTGATGAATATTTTTAATGAGTAAATCCTTTTCTACACCAAATTTTATAGATAATTAAATCTGATTTATAGGGCAGGTTTCAGCAACAGTTAAAGAGAGAGGAGAGGAATGCAAAGGGGAGGGAGGGGGCCCAATTATTGGAGTGCAGAGTGCGGACTCTAAGTGGGCTTTGCTCTGTGTACATAACCTTCCCAGCAGGTTCTCTGCAGGACTGGCAGTGAGGTCTCGATGCACAGGACTCAATGATGGCTTTGCCATAGTTGTTTCCCTTTTATTTGTCTTTTGATTTTTGGCAAACCAATTATCTTTTTCAAGAAACAGATCCTGGTCATTGTTCATTGCTCCTCCCCTTTTGAACCAAGTTATGCTAAAAGCAAAAGTCATGTATAAAACACTTCAGAGTACACCCCTAAAGAATTGCCCTTTGTGTTGCTTAGTTATCAAGAATTTTTCAAACATCATCCCAGAAGCTGCAGACAGAGCCACCAACAACAGAGAGAGTTCAGACTCATTGTGTATGATGTGAAACAGATTGAATGGTAAAAATGTAGATAAAAGTCAATGTACCTATTACAAGGAAATTGAGACCAGAGAGGGAAGGCAGACTGGCTAGCATCACACAGCTTATCTGACATTGTTGGAGGCTGGGTCTGGAAGTCAGTTCTTCTGTCTTTTAGGCAAGACTCTTTTTAATGCATTGTGTTCTTTTAGCATTTGTGGAATACGTTAAAAGCAACAAAAAAGGAGAGTTATATTTTGACGCTTCTAGCACAGCGCTAGGTAACAATATTAATTGACCTTGAAATGCTATGTGAAATAGTTGTTAGATTCAATACAATCTCATTTTTAACGGCCAAATAAGTTGCTAAAAACCTTTCTAGCCTCATAGCTGTTTATATTTCATTAGCAAATTGAAATTTGCCATTATGACTTATAGGTCCAGAAATATTTGGTGCTGTTGAAGCTCAAACACATACAAGATTTTCTCAATCACAATTCCATATCTTGATTCCCCTCTGAAAGAATCTGTTCTAATTGGTTTTAAAATCAAGATCACTTCCATCATCATCATCACCACCATCAAAAGATTAATGAGTGATATATGTGTTATACATCTTACATAAAAAATTGAAACGATAATTAGTCCCGTGAAATGTAACTTAAATTGTACACTGCCAAACTCTGCCCTCATACTTAAATTAGATTAAGATGTCAAGAAGCATATATGTCTATAAGCAGCTTGCTTGAATCTTAATTTTCCTTTGAAATTTTTTTTTCTGATTGCAATTTGTATCCAATTTCAAATAACAAGAATTATCACATATAGAAAATGAAGTCTTAAGCCCAGAAAGAATCATTAACCATAGCATGATACACAATTTTCCGACATTTTATCTCTATATCCTAATATGAGAACATACATATGGTGCTGTATTGTGTAAAAGCTACTCACTTAATGATATATTTATGATTGTCTTTTCCTGTCAGACATAGAAATCTACATTCAAAGTTTTGAATTCTGATGTGTCATTTGTATAAGGTTGAATGGCAGTTCACTTGTTATTTAACCAATCTATATGCAATCTATAACCAATCTATAATTAATATTGGGATTATTGATAGTTATTCCCTAGCAAAATAAAAGTTATAAAGTTTATTATTGACATGACATTTATGAATTGTTTTCATTAATCCAGGATTCCATTTTGCTTTTAGATCTAGTCAAAGTAGTAGATGGTCTGATATACAAACACATATGATCTGTTATAATGACAAAATCGATACATCATACAATAAAATTAGTAATCATAAAATAATTTGATGAACATATATTGATGTATATTATATGCAGTATATGTATAAATTTCTTCCAATACTCAAAGAACCATTGTACTTGAATTTGAAGGCACTTAGCAAACTCAAAGAAATCTCAATTTTCTACATGTCTTCATAAAAATCTGTAATTAAAAAATAAACCCTCATTTTGTATCACTTGCCTGGATTATGTTATTTAGGTTAGGAAAGCTAGGTGGTGACTATTAGCAAAACTGATTTAAAATGTAGTGTAAGTTAGAAAAAAATCTCCATGAATCAAGGTGCTATTACCTAAGTCAATTAAACTAACCTCCCTCAAGGAAAAAACCTAAGGACCTAAATTCCTTTATTAGAAGAATGTTATTAAAATGTCTCTGTGGTTTATTGATTTCTTCAGTTCTGTGCCTTTGTAAATATGGGGATTACAACAGAGTCCAATACTGAATTTTTAGAAATACTAGTCACAATTGTATTTGGAGACAATAAAAATAGTGTGCCAATATTCAGGAGTTGGTTAGAAACTTTTCTTTCAGAGCGCTTCTCATTTTCACCTGGTATTCCCATTACTTCTACCTTCAACCTCAGGTTAGCCCCTATTAAGGATTAATTTTTAAATTCTTGATGAAGAAAGCCTGGGGTAACAATTCAGTGAAGTGTTCTTAGATCCTTCTTACAGCTGGTATCTTGTCACTGTTATACTTTCTTTTTGTTTAGGTTTTGGCTTCCTCTTTGCTTTCCCTTAACCTGGAAAAATGGGACTTTCATGTGTTGTCCCAGTCACTTGTGTGATGCAAGCCTGATCTTCAGTAAAGGCTTCTCTGCGTACCAACTCTGAATTCCTGTCTCGTTTCTACTTTGTCAAACAGACATACAAGCATAAAATGGTCTTCAAGGAAACTTAAAAAAATTAACATAAGATCCTAGTTTAAAAGATGAGGAGTATGCCCTGCGGCTCAGACGGGTGAAATGCTGAAGTGTGGACCATGTAAATAAAGCTCAAGGACCTGGGTTCACGACCTTGGGCTGACACCTGGGGCCAGCGTGAAAAATCAAAATAAATCAATTAATTAATAGATAAATAAATTTCCTTCCTTCTTTCCTTCCTTCCTTCTCTCCTTTCCAAAATGCTGCTTCTTCCTCACCCTTCCTTCTTTCCTGTCTTAAAAAAAAGTGAGGAAACTAAGCCCATAGAAGCCTTATCTACAGTCTTACCAGAAATAAGAATTAGAACCCAAATTCATATCTCCATTCTCTCACTTCAGAACCATTTAGTACACCTGCCAATTTCTCAGGGTTTCATGTCCTTTTCAGAGCTGGGTTGGTAACTGTACTTACATCACCTATGTTCCTGGCAGAATTGTTCCCAAATCCTAGTCTTTATACTAAGATCTACTGCTGCCTGTAATATCTGTCCAAGATTTATCAACTACTCCATACTGTGGGATGAACTGGACAAGAGCATTAGGTTTCTAAGATATCTATTTAAATGTCAACATTGGTCCTGGGAATATAGCTCTTCTAGCCCTTTGGTTGATAACCTCTATCTTTTTGAGGCTTTAATGCTCTTGTGGGAGATAAACCCTAGCTTGACTATTTTCTGTTTTAGCTAACTTTGTGAAAATCCAATACCCTTAATTTAGTTAATCAGAAACACTTTTTTTAATAGAAGTTGGTGCAAAATTAACAACTCTAATGGCAAAATTACATGCTTTCTTTTTAGGCTCAGTGTTTGGACGTTCATTACTATGGGGTGTTAATAGTATGGTTTTTGTGGTCAGATGGATAATGGCTTGAAGCTGCTTTTCACCGTTTACTAACTGCTAGTTTGGACTACTCACATAGTGCTCAGTTTACCATCAGTGAAATGGGGCTGCTGATCTCTGCTCTGAAAGGTTGCTATGGGAATGAAATGAGACTATGTGCTAATTCTGTGCCCACTATGGGTTCCGGCATTTGTGTGTTCCAATCGATGTTACTTTGCTTTCTTTGTCCCCTGTCTCCTTTCTATTTTTACCTATAAAATCTGCTGTCTCAGAGAAGGAGGGGGAGGAAATGATCAACATTTAAATGCATCCATTTTAGTTTTTCTTTTTTTTTTCAAAGCTAGAGTTCTTGCTGAAAGTGCTGCATTATAAATGAACTTCTCAAAAGCCACTTGTATCAGTAGTCTGGTCATTTATTCCTTGATGAAAAATATTTTGGTCTATTAGCAAGAAGAAAGATTAACCGAACATTAATCAAAAACTTCATGATGAATGGAAGTGAGCATACATCACAGAAACTGCCAGTGAGCTGCCGCCGCCCCAGAGAAGAAAATGTGTGTTTTGTGTATGGACTTGAGTCTCAAGACTGCTGACGTGGTGCCTGACTATTCTGTTAACTGGGCAGCCTTAAATGTTCTTAAAAATCCATATGTGCTTCTCGAAATTTTTTAAAAACATAGGCTTATATGATTTCATTTTGCTTACATTTTCCCCTGTTCCTAGACTATTAATTTCTTGTTGGTACTGTGCCTGGAAACAGTAGGAGAAAATGAGTTGCTAGAAGTATATTTCTAAATTAGCAATCATCACAGTGATGTGTACACTTAGTCAATGTGTTTATTTCTTGGTTATTGTTTGTTTCCTTAAAATCCCCAGGGAAGGTTAGATGCATCTCGGTCATTCTAGTTCCCTGGGTGCTGAACCAAGCATGAGAAAGGCTGCCAGAGTGTGTCCTTCAGACAATAGAGCTTCCTATTGTTTATGGGGTGAGGCAAGGGGCTATCTTAACAAAGTAAAATGATTTTGTCACCCACTGGAAATCCTTCTCTCACTGACATAAATATTTACTCAAAAACTTGAGTTAGAAAGTCTAGTCAGATTCAGGGTGTCACTACCAAAAAAGAAAAAAAAAATCCTATCCTTGAAAGCTTTGAAGGGAAGACCTATTGTGAGCTCAGGACCAACAAAAAAGAAAGGAGGCTTCATAGGGTGTTCATTTCCTATCAGGGGTGGAGAGCTGTTGTTTAGCTATTTACTAGTATGTCATTATATCAGCATATAATGGGACAAAGTTACCCAGGAAACAGTGCTGTGGGGACTCTGCGCTGTGGGTAAGGAGGCCCACTGAGCTCTCCACCACCCACCGTCAGACTTCTCTTTCCGCAGGTTCACCGTATACTGAGCGCGGATCGAGTAGCTTTAGAGAAACAGTCAGGGATCAGAAAAAGGGGAGGTATAAGTTGTGAGTCTCCAAGGGGAGTTGTACTGGGTTTATAACCCATTTAGAAATGTAACCACAATTTCATTTCATCCCAGAGACCCCCATGGAGCAGTAATATGGGAGAGTAGGATGATTCACCTAATTTCTTTGATGTAAATTTAAAATTTCTCCTGACAGTTCATTTTGGAAGAGTGGGGCTTAAATGCATCATCCTGAAGAATTTTGCAGTTGCCCAGAAATGTGGGGCTGGAGAGACCAGATGCTTGGAAATGCCGTTGACATTTCCAAGTTTTTATAGCCCTGGTACATAGCCCACTAACTCCAGCATGCTTCACACATGGAGAAGGATCATTTGTCATTTTGATGCCAAGATGATACTCACAACTCTAAATGAAACAGATTACTTCTTTCTACCTCCTGCTTGGGCAGCCAAAGTAGAGGCATTTCGGGCATTTATTGGTTGCCCTGTGTATGTCTGAATGGCAGAGTGGTATCAGTATTTTCTCTGTGGCAGTGGAAATGAGACTCTCCAAAAACTGTTCATTACAGCAAAAAGGACAAGTTTCTGCTGTGCTCAATTAGGGCATGATTTATTTTGCAAAAATGGCTTCATTGAGAAACATACAAATAATAGTCATTAAAAGTGCATTTAATTCTAAAACAATTAACATTCAAATAGATGTTAGACACTTAAACACACCATTCTTTGTGTTTAAACAAAAGTAGTTACCTGGGCATCCTAGCCACTTGCCAGCACTGAAAATCTGGCCAACTTCCCAGACAGTAGATATTTTACATTTTGAGTTGTAGACATTGCAGTCAGAAAATCTCTCTGGCAGGTCTCCTTGCTTTCAGGGAACTTTTCCTTTATGGTAACACCCAACTCTGCACATCACCAAATAATATATTGCGGTCAGGATTCTTCCTATGTGGCTTTACTACATAGCAGAGGGTGACGGGAGACGTGACTAGAAAAATAGGTTTCTGCTTCCCTGGAAATCTAAAAATAATGGCAATATCAATCCATTTCCAAACACTTATCCAGCTCTCATGCTGACCAAAAGCCATCTTGAAAAACAAGTCATGTTGGTTTCTGTGGCCTAAAGAGCACCATCTTGATTTGCCTTGTCTGTCAAATGCATGTGAAATGATCCTGACGGGGCAAATTTAGTTTATTTATTCCTAGTGTTTATACCAAATTTGCTGCCCTATGCCTTGGGTTTATGGGTTTATAGTGCAAATGCCCCTGGGACACTGCCATGGCAGGAAGGCGGGTCTTTGCCGGGAGGCTGGCATCTGAGCCAGAGAAACTTTCATAGGAGAACAGGATTTTTGTCAACCCTTTAGTCCCCAGAGGCAGCTCATGCTGCTGATGCTGTCTGTCCCCTTCACAACTTTCTACCGCTTGTGACTCACCCTGTAATCTGATGGCTCATTTGCTTTGAACTGGAGATCTGGGCTACTTAGCTCCCACCTGGAATGCTGATTCCATTTTCAACCCTTGGGACAATCCTGATCAGGGCAGGCAGAATTTGAGTGTAGACAATGACTCAGTGGCTCAGCTTCTGATCAGTCTTCTTGATGTTCTACCATAGTTAGAAACTTCTTTGTAAGAAAACTATCTTGAATCTCAATCCTAGTCACTGGGATAAATCCCAGTGCTTTTTTGGGTATCAACTACCCTGCTTAATACCCTAAAATCCTATGTTACTACAGTCGTGTCCTGACACCTGAGTCATTTTATAGACATGAACTTAAGTGCCTGTGGTTGGCTCCTTTAACTTGTTGCCAGATTTCTCTGATATCAACTCTGCCTGCTGCCAAACTGACTCCTGATGCTGCCTTTGCCTTTGTTGCCAGCACACCTGTTGCTCACTGCTGACTCTCCCCTGATGCACATTTGCCATCTGCCTGGACTTTTTCCTGTCTGTTTCCTGCTGCTGGGAATGCGTCCTGTCCTATGTGCTTGTAACTACAGTTAGAACATAGTTTACTAACAATGAATAAGCAAAACTTTCAAAAATCAGAATATACCTTGAGTGTGTCCAACTTCTACCAAGCCTGAGCTATGAAATATATTGTTTATGACACCCTGTAACACTGACAATATTTTTATAAAAATTCAAGCTTGTGAGGTAATTACCCTGTAGGAGCAAATGAACCAAAGAAGCAGTATCCATATCCAAAAACCATGGGTGAAAAGTTCTAAAAGGTAAATGCTGTTAAGTGTGCATGATTTTGATATTTCTAAGGGTGTTCTCTGATGAACTTTACTGGAACCAGGTGGTGGCTGTCTTGGGATGGTGGTGTGCCAAGAGAGCTATGATGGTTCCTGCTGTGGGCAGAGGATAGAAGGGTGAAATGCCATAACTGGTTACATGTTAAGGGGGTTGCTGGTTCAGAGTAAGAAAGGAAAAAGCGTTTACAGCAAACCTGTATGTTTACAGAGAGAAGTGAGAAACAGGCTTAGAGAAGAAGGGAAGTATTGGGCAGGGATTAAGGGCCTGAGGAAAGAGCAATTTGAAAAGAATTAGAAGGAAGGATGTGATTGACAAAACAAAAAAGAAACAAGATTGGCTGGTAACAGGACAGAAGGGTAGGCTACAGGAAGGGGAGAGAGACAACAGACACTGCCAAGGACTGATTATAGTGGAACTCACTTTAGTGAGAATAAATAACAGGTGAGACTTCAAAGTTAAGAGAAATACCCAATGGGTTGAGCCAGCAGGGTCTCCAGCTAAGTATCTGAAGCAGTTCACTACAAATACACGCTTTTTCAAAATTAAAAGGGTTTGGACCCAGGCAGGAAAAGATAACTTTACTATAGACGGAGACATTAGAGGAGAGATCTTGACTAATGCTTGGCAGAGATACCAGAGGAGACTTAGAGGAAAGCCAATTAGGTCTTAAGAGGGGCCAATGAATGAGAGGGAGAAGCAATATGAACACACACCAGGAGCAGACTGTTAAACTGGAGCTCATACCAAAGTAACCAAGAAACAGAAGTCCATGTTAGTAAGTTAGTCTTACTGCTCTATGCCTCAGAGCTCCTTATGCCTCAGATGCCTGTGAATAGATGATAGTAGAACAGAGCAGAGGTGTTAAGAGTTTGAGTTTTAGTCATAGATATTGGTTTGAGTCTCAGACTCTACTATTTATGAGCTATGTAACTTTGGATAAATTATGTACTCTCCATATAACTTAGTTTCTTCATCTTTGAAATATGACTAGAATCTACTTCTCCAAATTTTTGTGAGAATTAAATGAGATAATATTCCTAGCAGTATAAAAGAACTTATTAACTTGAGAAAAGCAGTCTACCCAGAAAGGACAGCTTTTATTCTTCTCTGGATTTGTCAGCAGATAGATGAAGGGATACCAACAGTAACTTTTGGGAATGCAATTTGAGGAGAATTTTATTTGCATTTTACTTTTAGTTTGGGAATGGGGCACATGGGGCAGCCTGTTTGCTGTGGAATGCAAGGGATTGCTCCCCTCAAGATGAGGGAGCCAATAGTTCAGCTAAGCCTTTGAGCTTGTGTTATTTTGAATTTTTGGGCACCCAAATGGCAGAATCTATCAAGGTCATCATATATTTATTTCAAGACTTATTCGACTTGCTGAATAGAACAAATTATAAGAGAATTTCACATAGGCATCACACTTAATACCACATCCAGCAAACATCCACTTGAAAATAAACTGGAATGTCCATGTTTGAATTCTGCAAAGGTAATGTCATGTCAATGATAAGTAAGATAACAGATGGCTCTGAAAGAATTGCATGATGGTAATACACTTGAGGTGCTAAGGCAATTGACTAATGGAGCTGGGTTGCTTAAGAGATTCAGCCTTGGATATATTTTAGAGGTATGGATTTATTTATAATATTGTCATTTATCATTTAGCTTGTTCCCTTCCCAATTCTAAAGCCTTTTATGGAGAATGAGGACAAAGAATATTGAGCACCAACGATTCAGCATTTTGACCAGCTCCTAAACTCATCTCAAATGGTTAGGTCAGTTTATACTACATGACAAAATTACTTCCTAATGTAGTCAAAGCAACTTCAAAGAGTCTGTAATTGACTCAGAAATCTCTGTCTGGTTATATACTTACACAACTATAAATATTTTCTTAGAGCAAAGAGAATCTTTAAAGTGACTGACTCTCAGGTGGAATCCATGGACACACCCTGTTGGAGTAGCAGTTGGGCCTGCTGCCTCTGAAAGAGTGCAGTCCACATACATCCAAGGAACCAGGTTTGTATCTTGTGTTCAGGGCAAACAACCCAAGTGAGCAGCTAACTAAAAATAAAATAATATAAGACGTTTCTTCCTCCTTGCTCTTCCTACCTACCTGCCTACTCCCCTTTATTCTTGCCTGCAATTTTCCTTTAAAAAAATAAAATAAAGATAGAATTCATGGAGAGTACCTCAGAATATCTGTTAACCAGTTCCAAAAGTTAGGCTGCTGTTGTGGTATAAATGCCTTGACTATTGCTTGGGGCAGGGTATAGTTCCTTACTAGGAGACTTCTAATGCCTTTTTAGAAGTTGATGGAAGATTTCTCTCTAAAAGGAGCTGTGCAGCATATTCAGCCTGTAGCTGCTGGGGATGCCATCTGTGTAATGATTGCCATCTTGAGAAGTGAGTAGTGACCTCCACATGCTGGCAAAAAGCCTTGTTGTTGGTGTCTTTCCTGACTGACACAGCAGAGCGATATTGACTCCCATCTGGCACGTGGGTCATTTTCTAATTCTATGCAAGAGGCTGCTGTTTCCGCAAATATCTTTCCATGAATCCCCTGAATAGAGCCCAATTCCTGGGTTTGCGTGTCATGATTACAAGGTAAAGTCTCCAGTGGCTGATCAGGTGACTTTGCCATAGTCCGTTTGTAAAACAATATTTTGAAATTTTCTAAATACACTTTCACATGGTCCCACCCTTCATTTTCTGAACAGGGTTGATATGTGAGACTGTAGGTAGAGATTTCAAGAGTATACATGCTGGTAATGGTAGAATTTATAGAATGTTGTTAAGAATATCAAGACTTTTGCAATATGGGCAGTATATATTTGCTTTATATTTTCAGATTCTATAACAATTTGAGTAGACACACAGAACTTTCTTCTCTAACTCCCCTCACATTTCTATCTGACAAGCAAGGAGAAATAAAAAATAAATAATTATATATAATAAATAAATAAAATAAATAAAAAATAGAATGCAGTGAAAAATTCCAGAAAAATCTTCATGAGAACAGAGAAACTAGGGAGTATTGCCATACCTGTACTAGGTACTTTGACTGAGCTAACTGTAATGGCTTAAAATGGAAAGAAGTCATCAAAACTGTGAGAAAAAACTTCTGTTATTTTAAGACACTCCACTGATGAATTGTTATAAAAGCAATTGTTATAGAAAAATTTCTTCAAATCGATTGGCCCTACTCTGTGTCTACATTTCAACTAAGTGCTTTGCACTAATTTTTCACCTTTAACTACAGCAAAGCATACTTAAAAGGGAGGTCCTATTATCTTCCTAAACATACAGAAGTTTGGAATGTCTTGCTCCATGTCTGCTGCAGAAAGGTGAAACTTAACTCAAATTATGTTCATCCAACTCTGAAGCACATGCTCTTCCCATTATGCCACTATTTCGGCATTTAATAAAGTATTTAAAAAAAAAAATAATAGAAAGAAGTCATGCAGGTTGATGTACAAACTTTCGTTAATATTCCAGAAAAGAGTAAAGCAGCTGGTAGAACCCAGTAACCCCTACCAAATGCAGTGGATCATGGGATAAGCGGGACATTTTTCTCAGAATGTCTTTTACTTTGGTGGCTACACCGGGGACTTTTGAGGTTTATGCAGATAAACACACCACAGTTTTACAGTAGCAAAGCAGGAATCAGAGTACCAGTGAATATGTTGCCTGACCTGTGGGCAATGCCAGAAGGAGGCATGAAAAGCCCCACAGAAGAAGGGAGAATGGACAATGGCAAGCTGGGTATGGCCAAATGTGGCAGCTCTGCTGAACAACTGCTTAGGGACTGTGGCATGGGCTTCCCAGGACTTGAACTCTCCTAATCCTCAGGTGGTTGGATCTCATATCAAGTGCTTCCATCTATCCCCTAACATGAGCTCTGAGGAAAGTCTCACTACGAAGATAAAATGGAGCTTGTGAGATAACGCACCCTCCGGTTTCTAGGTAAACAGGAGATTAGGATAGCCAAATTTTCCTTCAACGGTAATAACAAGGGGCGGCAAAAAACCTTTTCAGCATAAATGATCAAGGAAATTCAGTGCTGCAGAGTAGAGCGACATTTTAAAAAGATTTTTGAGATGAGGTTGAAGTAAATTGATAGCATCTTTGTGAATCCTATACATTTCTACACTACAGAGACTATAAACAAGAAGAGATCAAAGTTGAGAGGAGAGAAACGGTCTCATGTGCCTAAAGAGCAAGATGAGGAAACAATATCATAGTACTGTGGCAGAAGAATAAAGCAGGCACTCAAAGCAAGCAAAATCAATAGATAAAGTCAAATATGACCGTGAATTGAGAAGAGCTCACAAAATTTAGGACAGTGAAAAATAGTGGATTGGTGAAACAGTGAAAAATCTAACACATGGATATTTTATGTTCTATAAGAAAAGAAAAAAGAAAAAGCAGCAGCAATAAATGTTGAAATGGAAGAAACTTTTTAAGATTGCAGCAGGAAATCAGCAGACTCAACCCTTTACCATGTGACCAGCAAATTTAATGAAAAGAGAGCAACAGTTAGATACATTATTGAAAACTTAGGGATTTCCAAGATTCAGAAATGATTCTCATAATCATCCTGTTGGATACTTAGAAAGGAATAAAAGACAAGTAAATTAATGAATTTTCTTTGTAATTCTGAATGCCAGAATAATAATGATGGTGATGATGATGAATGACAATAAAAATGATAGCAAATATTTCCTGAGCATGTTAATAATCAAGAATATGTTCAATCTGCTTATACGTAATAGAAAATTAAAAGCTTATGACAAATATGTGATGTAAATGCTTTTACTCATAGTTTTATAGAATGTTTTTAATATACTTTAATTAAGACTTGCTAATTATGACAATAAATATGATAAAGCTAAATTCCCTATTTAAAAACAGATTCACATTGAGTGAAAACAAATTAAACAGGGTCAAAAATTAAATCCAATTTTATACTCTATACAGCAAGAGCAAATATCCTCTCGCCTAAAGTAATTCAGGAAGCTTAAATGAAACAGAACAGGTTAAAAAAAAGAAATAGAAATGCTAGTATTAAAGCAGATTTTAATGCAAAGTAACTTTAAATGAAAAAAAGAAGCTAATTTCATATTGAAAAAGGGAGCAATGCTTCAGAGCTGATCAATATACAGTTATGGTGGGAGACAAATATTTCATATTTAAGAGGTTAATTACAAAAACAAAGATGCTGAATACAAGATTTAAATTATTTCAAAACTGATCTAATATATCTAATTAATATTTAGTTTCCTAATGTGCATATAATATATTTTATGCAGGAGGGCAATACATATTTTAACACATCTCAAAGTATATTATGCCTCCAAACTGTTTAAATGAGTAAAGTTGAAAGGCTGTGCAGGACTCATTGTGTGACCACAGTGCGATAAGTTAATTATATTCATATAAAAGGAGCTCCTTGTTGCAGCAATTTTTCAATTAAACAACAAATACCACAATTTTCCTAAATAATTGCTGAATTAAAGTAGAAATCAAGCTATAATTTCAATAATTAGAACATAGGTATGTAGAAGCATAAGTAACTTATCAAAGCATAAGTAACCCAAAGTTGTAATCACAGGCACAATCAATATGCGTTATTGATTTACTTAGGAAATTTATTAGAATACCAATCAGGTTAATAAAAAGAGTGAGAAAGCCTACGCTTTTATCTTTAAATAATAAAAGCAATAACATTTAAAGTCCAGTTATACACAGTATCTTGGTAAAATGAGAATACTCTCAGTATGGTAAGTGGAAGGGCTTTTCTATTCTACTTTATGGAAAATTCTGTTTTGTTAGTTAAGAAATAAGCCAAGATGTCTGATCTCATTACTGTTATTAACAGTCATCAGGAAGTTCTAGCAAATGTAACATGTCAAGAAAATGAATTCAGATAAATAAGCATAATAAAGGAAAAAATTTATATATGATATAAATTATCTGTGGGAAATCAATAAACAGAAAAACATAAAATAGAATGCAACAAATAAAATTTCAGATACAAATGAAATACAGAAAATTAGTGATCTTGCTAGGTATTAACAATATCAGAATGCAATATAAATAAAACACTAGTTACTTTCAAAACATGGAGTCTGTTTAATTTCATGAATAAATCAAGACAAAAGGAACTCATTAAACATTTAAAAATGTATAGGGAAGGGCACACCATGCTGGTATAGGCCACTGCCTCTGACTGGCACAAGGACCTGGGTTTGTGTCCTGGGGTCAGTGGGGGGAACAAAAGAAATGAACAATTAAATAAAACAAATAAATGCTTCTTCCTCCTCTCCCTGCCTGCCTGCTTATTCATCTTCATTCTTGCTTTCCTCTTTCCCTTAAAAATATTTATATATATGCACATGTATTTATTTGTTTATATTTATATTTATGTATATATAAATATATGGGAAAATAATGCCTTACAGGGAACTAAATCTACTTTGAAATAAAAAAGCACAAAGAAATTTGTCTTGCTGCATGTTATTATGTTATAGAGTTACAGCCACAGAATCTGTTGCAGAGAAAATAGACCAACAGGACAGTCTAGTGTTCTCAGAAGCAGATTCATAGTTATGTGGAAAATTAATATACAAAAAAGGGAGACCAGGGTATTCATAGGAAGGAGACGCAGTGTTTAATAGATGGTATTGCTGTATAAAGAAAAATAAAGCCTGATGTATAGAGGATTCTAGATGGATCAAAATCTAAATGTGAAGATAAAATCGTAAAGCTAATAGAAAATAATGAAGAAGAATAACATAGCATGCCAATTATGGAAAAGTAAACACTCCAGAATCATGAAGTGGAAAATTGTTGAATTTGATTACATAACACTAGAGATTTTTATTAATGCTGCACGCTATAGGGATTTATATCCAGAATATACAGAAACCTCATATGAACAAACAAGAAACAGATATGAGCCCCAATAAAATGATTTAAAAGATATGCAGAGACAAAGCATAGAAGAGGAAGCTCAAAGGACAAGTAAGTTTATAAAGAGATGCTCAAAATCATTAGTGATTACATGAATGCAAATTTAAAAACAATGACATGTACCTGAAGATTCTTCTGAGAGATAAAACATTAGCTAATACTGCTAAGTGTTGATAGTTGGGTGGGGGGAATACTCAGTCAGCACTGGTTGGGGGATAAAATAACAGAGAATCTGCAACAAACTGGCAATTCTTAACCAAATTAAATAAAATATGCCTTATAACCAGTGAGTCCACTCAACCCATAAATTGAAACAAATTAGCATGGTTCTTGAAGCATTGTTTGTTGTAGGGGGAAGCTGGAGGTAATTCAGTTATCCTTTGCTAGAGAATGGATATATACACACAGACACACAGACACACAGACACACAGACACACACACACGCACACACACACACACACACACTAATTTGAGCTGGTTTCTACTGGCGTGAGCCAATGAATGATATATAGATATGTACTCACAGCAACATGGATAAATTCAAAAAACTTTAAGTGGAATGAAGAATAAACAAGAAATGATGAAGTTTACAGCACATGAAAGCATTTATGTAAATTAACATATACGAATACACATTTCACAGAAGAATTTGTCTTCATCTGAAGACAAAAAAGATATAAAAACAATTAAAATTGTTACATTTTAGGGAAAGGAAAGAAATGGGAATGGGCAAAAAGGGTCAAAGAAAATAAGTAAGTAAATACATAAATAAGCAAATACATAAATAAATAAGGGAAAGCCTTGCAAGGGAGTGTAAAAGAAAAAAAGAAAGAAAAAAAGAAAAAGTAAACTTACGACATAAGTAGGATATTTTTGAAGGACCAAAAGGAATTAAAAGAAAATGCACATTATGTTCTCGAATTTGAAAGTTTAGAACTACAACAATGTCAGTTTTCACAGAATTTGGTCACAAAGAGCATTCAATTTCATTAAAAATTGTAGGCAACTTTTTCTAAGAAAACAAGGTGACTAGATGCTGGATGCCTTTCATTTAAATCCCGTCTGTTTTCTTCCTCAGTATCCTATAAGGCTGACCTCTAGGACCTGTTTCAAATGGCTCCTCCCTTGCCTTCTGGTTCTAGGTGAGTTAGCCTGGCAGGAGGAGAGTTGTTGATTAGGATTGGTGTTTATTCAAATTCCTGCCTCCTTTGAGGTTCGCTGTGCATTGGGTGAGTCCTCTACTCTCAGGGAGATTTTCAGACAGCTCTCTGCATCCACAGGCTTAGAGGTGATAATAGTAAATGACCCCAAGATGACGCACTGTTTAGTCAGTTTCTTAAGAACAACTATGAAAGTTTTGAAACAGAGTAATGAGGAGTGACTTGTATTATAAGTTTAAACAAATATTAAAACTACAATAACTAAAACAAAGTGATAATAATATAAGAATATCAAGCTATAAGAAAGTCCTGAAATATAGTTCTATACGTGTCTTTATTTGTGCATCTATAAATATGGTTAAAGTTAATATTGATGGTGTAGGGAGATTTGGTCAATTATTTTGAAAGAAAAAAATTGAATTCATATGTCATAACACATTCAGATAAATTGAAGGTGGATTACACAGTGAAATTTAAAAAGGAAGGAAAGAAGGAAGGAAGGAGGGAAGGGGAGAAGGAGAGAAGGAGGCAAGGAGGGAGGGAGGGAAGGGGAAGAAAAGGATAGGAAAGAAGGAAAGAAGAGGAAGAAGGTGGGCATGGGAAAGAACAAATTGACTAAAAATTATAATTAATTTGAAATTTAGTTGGAAAAAAGCAGAGAGAAATAATGACAGTGATTATTTATAATTTATCAACTTATTAGTTACAATATATTTAGCCTCATCAGTACTAAAATGGATAAAATTATATGATATTCTTATCACCTGCAAATATGATGAAAATATAAAACCTAAAGCTGGCAGGCTTTTTGAAAAATGGAGGTATAAATTATGAAAATAATGTCTCATAAAACCTTTTCACATGTTTAAAGAATGAAGGAAATTATAACTTTTCTTTGGTTAAAGGGAAAGAATGGCTACTAGGATTTTAATGTTTTACGAGCGCAAACAAATATAAAGGGAATGTGTGTTCTTGAAAAAAACAACACAAAATAAAAATGCTAAATATTAAAAATTGTTGCATCTGGGTTATTACTAGAAACATGGTCTTAAATTTCTTCTTTATGTAGTTCTTCTATTTACCTAAAATTTGTATTTAACAAAAGGAAACTTTTTTTAAAGTTAGAAGAAAAGTTTAAGTTTAAAAAGGGTTATTCATTTAATTGTATTACATATGACTTTGGCAAAGCCGTGGGCCACTTATAAATGCCAGGTTTGATTAATGAATAGTACTGACTAAGGATATCATACTATATGATTATAGTAAACAAAAACATTTACTAATTTCTTAAATTGCAGTGATAGACCTAATGATACAATTGCTATTTATAAGATAATGATTTCACAGGCTGATTATTCCAATGGCAATTTAAAATATATGAATGATAATAATGAGAAAAGATCAAGTTTAAAGCTTTCTACGTAGATTACAAAATGCTTTGTTTTGTAACAAGTCTGTTAGAAAGATCAATGAAAGCATTTTGCAAAACTAAGATTATTTGAGCAAGATATTATTTGAGCATTATTTGAGATATTATTTGATTATTCAAACTGGGCAGCACAAAACTGGGAGTGTTTTGGGGTACTCCATCCTCAGAAGTCAGAGGCAAAACTTGTTTAGAACACATTTGGAAGAAAAAAAAATCATATTTGATTCACTGTGCTTTAAAGATAGCTGATCTAGCCTGGTTGTTTGTGATTGGTTGTCCTTAGGTTTGACTTCATAACTTTGAGGCATTTCCAGACTTAGGTTTTGATGTACTTACTAGGTTGCCAAGTATTAAAGTCACCCCAGTCTAATGGGTTCCTCATTTAATTAAACATAGGTAATGCAACTACTATAAGTCCCATTATGTGGGTCAGAATATAGATTCACTTTTCTGTTTTCTGATGAGCCAGATCATTAGGTGATGATAATATAAAACCTGGGTACTGGAATCCTTCCACTCATTGCTCTGCAGCTCCATTACTCTAGCTTAAATAAAGACAGAATGAAGGGATTGCCTTTGGGAGTCAGAGTATTAGTTGAACTAGTGCTCTCTGCCAGATTCAAGAACAGAACGATGTACCTTAACCTTTCCCCTTAAACACTCCAGTCTTCATTCCTCCTTCACTCTCCCTTTCTAAATTTTAACACAGCTACACCTGTTCATTATAATGGAACAGTTGAATTATGACAGAGATTGCTGGGTATGACCAGAAAAGGCTAAATACTGGCGATCTACTCTTAACAAAAATGTTTGTTTGTTCCTACTGTCTAGGAAAGGATTAGCAAAATGAAAATGAACATCCTTTGAGAATATTTTTAATTGCCTCAAATCACCTTGATTTTTTTGTTGTTGTTGCAGGAATGAAAGCCTCAAAGACATTGTACCTTTCAGGCATATGCTACAAAAAATGTTCTTAAAAAGAGCAGTTTTCTTGAAAAGTAGCCACACAGTCATGAGTTACCCTCTTTAGAGATGTGCTGATGGAATAAAAATGAACTGCCCATTTTTCCAGTAAACCTTAGAAACCATTTGAGCAGGTAATATATAACTAAACCCAATGAAAACTATTGATAAGTCAATGCAGATACACCTGTGATTTGGGAAGTTACTTGTGAATGAAGAAGCAGCAGTAGAAAATTTGAACGTAGGTATGGAGAATTTCTGGATGAAACGGAAACTTCAGGACCTTCAAGGGAGGGAGACATAGGGTATTTGTCCCAGAAGCAATCTATGGATCCCCTGTATAGGGCCTTAATATCACGACTGTGAGAAAGATCTGTGACAGTCATTTCATATTACGGTATCTCTAAGGGGTGAGCAGGTCCTTTTGTCTCACTATGGCAGAAAGTAGAACATGGTATTAGCTAAACGCTAAAAACTCTAGTGTCTTAATGGCTTCAAACCAGCTATAAAGATTTTTCATGTTGGGTTTGAAAAAGAAGATTGAAAAAGATGGCTGAGTTTGCTTCAACATGAGATGGGAGAGAAGTGGTGAAGACTGCTGTAGAGAAGAGAGAATATGGAGGGGAGTTATTTTGAGAATCCAATAGGATTGAGGATAGCTGCTCTGTAGAGCATTCACAAATAAGTTGGACAAATCACAGTGGGAGAGAAGATGGATAAGAGGTCAAGAAGGACCGGCAAGGTGAGAGAACAATAAAAATGTAGAAGCTAGTGGATAAAGAGAATGGAGTGAGTAAGCTGAACAGATAACACATGTAACCGGGCACTTCCTCCATTTTTAAAGATTTGATTCATCAGGGTTATAATGGGAAAACATGGATTGTAACACACTGTGCTTTCTTTCAAGGAACTGACAATCTGGCAATCTGGTGGGGGTGGTGGGAGAGAAAATGTATATATAAAGATTAATAGTACTCAGCAGCAAAAAGAATATAATCTACAGTCATAGCAGGTGGTTTAACTTATGCTGATGTGAACTGTAAAACATATTTTTCATTTCTGATTTCTTTTTTTCTAAACTTCTCAGATTAAAGATTCAGTTAAAATCTTGTTCCTAGGGCAGTAGCTTCCATTAAGGTTATCCTGAGGGTCAAATCCAAGCGGCATAGATAATCAAAACGACCACATATATTTGCATTTAAAGTGGTATGATTTACATGTTTTTGAATATCCACACATACTCGGCATATAATTATGTTCACTATAAAATCTGCACTTACATACAATATTAAACTTTAAGTTAGTAAATTGGAGGGAGTTAATTCTTATGTTTTCTTGTCTTCTTTCTCACTCAGCCTCCATCATTAATCTAGCTATCTTGTGGGGGTCAAGGAGGAAAGGTGCCTAGGAATGGGCCAAGCAAAGGTTTGAGTGATAATAGATGTTTAAACAGGAGCCTAGATCGGAGAGCACTGAATCCAGTTAATCAGGTGCCATGTTTCCACAAAACCGTATGTGGCTATGTGTTCTGGTTCAGAGAGAAGCTCTATCAGCACTTGTAAAAAATTCTAATAATGTTAATAAAATTAATGAGTATAGACACATCTTTCTCTTATCTTTCTGTTCTATCTGAGAGACATAGTAGCTGAGACAGAATAATATCAATGCTCGCCAATTATTGAAAACTTACCATGTATCTGGTACTGTAATGGCATTTTCTATATGGCCTTTCATTCTATTTTAAAAAAATTTTGAAGTGAACTTGCAAATTATCTGTTCATGAGATGAAGATTTATTTAAGCATACTTATACTTTGAGAAAGTTGCCCTGGGCATAGAACCGTACGTACTGACATTACAGATGTGGTATTTGTAGACCTAGATATTTTCAAAAGAGGTGTCATTGCTCGGGAATAGATCTGTATTAAAAAGAGCTAATAGGTAAAGCTCATTCTTTCCTATATATAGCACTTCTACTTGGAGATAGAGGAAGAATTGTTTTGGTCACAATGATCCCAGATATCAGACTGAGAAAGAAACCTAAACCTTAGAAAACACAACAAATCAGTCTTAGATATTTTCTGGCAATGAATTCTTTACACTCATATCAACATTTCTCCTCTCTCACTTCCCAATGTGAAATGCATCAGCCACAGTGAATTTGCATTACTTTAATAAACATTTACTATGAACTGATTTCGTGTCAGGGGACTAAAAAGTAAGCAATATATAAGCACTGTGGATTGGAAATTGCTTAGTAATGCAAAAGCAAAACCTTTTCCTTTAAGTAGATAAAATTGACATATCGGTCTTTTAATGCTTGTAAGGTGTTTTACATAAAATCTCATTTTGTAACCTCGTTTTCCTATCTATTGTTCCCATTTTTTGACAAACTAAAAATAAAAATATTAATGCATTACTCAGAACCAGAGGGTTAAAATCTACGCCTTCTAATGCCAAGTCTTTGCCTTCATGCTGCCCAGCTATGAAGAAATTAACTTATTTACTCAATAATTCATTAATTAAAAATACTTATTGAATAACTAGTCTGTTCTAAACACCTGGGGCTATCTCAGTGAACAAAACAGATGAAGATGTTCTCTTTTAGTGTACTTTGTTCTTGGTTATAACTTAATGAGCTGGAAATCTCCTTTTATATGAGAAGGCTCTGCCTATTGCAAACTGAGGTTTTAGGATTCTTAGGTTTCTCCTTAAGTACAGTAACTTACTCTGTGGAGCAAGTGTCCTCAGGCTCTCATCACTGAGCATTGCTCCTAGGATCACAAGCTTTGGGATTAGCCATTTTTAATTACATGTCATGATTTGGCTGCTGCACGTATCAGTCACTGCAGAATTATTTAAGAGCACAAGGCTGTTGCATTTAATTAATTTAAATATAAACACAATTTTAGGAAAATTAAGTAGACAAAACAGTTTCATGCATCATAGGCATTTTGCAAACATATACAGTGTAACCTGTTAATTACATTTTCCTTCACAAACCGTTTATCTTTTCAAAGCCTTGCCTAATAACTTGATGCTTACATTTTAACTGCTTATGATTCATTTTTTTTCAGATTGTTTCCAAAGGGATTTCCAAGTCCCAAATGAAAAGGAATATTGTAATAATATGGTGCAATCAAATAGTTTATAGTGTTGCATCTTAATCCAAAGACCTTGTGGGATCATTAACACATTCATAGAATTTGCTTAGATTGGATGACCATCTTTTAAAAAGGGACAAAATGGGGACGGAGCTTTTTTGCCCCCTTGACAGATTGTACCATGGCCACTCAAATGCCCCTGCTCTCCTGTGCTGCAGATGGCCCTGGTTTATTAAAAAACAGAACAAAAGTGATAGTTGAGAAACATGAAAACAAATGTAGCTGTCTCATTTAAAATGGACATACGGTCAGCCTATACTTAGATAAAACAATATTATGAATAATTTACTAATTGTGCTTTCACAATTTGAAGGAAGCTCACCAAAATGTCTATCACAGAAATGTCCATAACATATATACATTTATGTATATATGCAAAAATGCATATATACATAAATGTATGTATAAACATAAGTCATGTATATGTCAAATGACATCACCGTTCCTTTATTCTGTGAAGTAATAGGAAAAAATATGTATAGAGTTTTTTCCCCCAGTTCCTGATTCAGAGCATTTAAAATGTATGTAAATGTTGCAGTGGTAAAAGTTCTAGGAGTAGCTATTGTTTTGTTGAGGTACCTTGGGTGGGCTCTTAAATGCCTCTTATGGGGCTTGGTCATAAGAAAGATGAAACTGTGATTAGAAAGAAGTTTGAAAGTTTCAGACTCCAGCTAGAGGGACTGGAAATAGGCTTAATAATTGGTCACGTCTGTATGAAGACGACTCCACAAAATTTCAAAATTACAGTATTTGGAGGAACTTCCAGGGGGCTGAGCACACCCACATTCTGGGAGAGTGTACACCCCAATTCCATGGGAAGAGAAGCTCCTGCGCTCTGGACCCTCCCTGACCTCAGTCTATGTACCTCTTCATTTGACTGTTCATTTGTACATATCCTGTAATAAACTCATAAATGTAAGTGTTTTCCTGAATTCTGTGAGCTGTTGTAGCAAATCAAATCCATGAGGTGGAAGTCAGGGAAACCTCTGTTTGTAACCAAGTGGAAAAGAAATTGTGAGTAACCTGGGGGCCTACTACTTATGGTTGACATTTGAAGGGGTGAGGGCAGTCCAGTGGGAATGAATGTAGAAGTTGTGGATTTTAATGCTACCTTCAAGGAGACAGTGCCAGAATTTAGTTAAATGGAGACTCAGCAGGTATCAGAGAATTACTTGGTGGGGAAAATCCCCCCATATTTTGTGACCAGAAGTGTCAGAAGTGTTGAAGTATTCTTTGTGAAAGCAAAGGAGAAAGACATGGGAGGCGGTTTTTCAATACAGACTCTTGACTTGAATCCGGCAACCATGTCATTGTGTCCTTTCCCTTACTCCCAGCAGACAGTCAGTGAATATAAAGCTGGCTCATTTCTAGTCTTAGCCATCCTTGCACTTGCTTTTTCTCCATTCCATGTGGATGTTTTCTGTTTAAATGATTGTAGTAGAAACCAATATCATCTCCAAGATCCACCACTGAAAATAGGTGTGTAGTAAAGAGTACCACCCCGATCGCCAGACATAGAAAATTATTTGCAGTTTCCTACATGTGCCCATTTTTTCAGATCTCCATGCCTTTGTATATGCTATCCTGTTATTTTTGTTGTTGTTGTTTCTAGTAAGCGATTTCCTTTTAGTCTTCCTAAAATTCCATATTCTTTTCTCATACTCTGATCAGGCATCATTTTTCTTTCCAATGAGGCATTCTCCCCCCCCCACCCCTTTTGCATTCTCCTCACTCTCTTCACTTGGTTTAGATAAAAACAGCTTTACTAATTGTCTCTCTTTGCATGTCTGTCTCTCTCTCTTACACTGCTTGCTCTTTTGATAGCAGGCATGGGGCATGTCTTTCCCTAGGGTCTAACAGAGAGGCAATCAATGAATTCAAGGAATCCTATTGGATGAATAAGCAGCCTTGTCAGTAGGGAGGATATGTCTCCATGTTCAGGTGTAGTGTCATCTGAAGCAGCACAGCTTACAAGAGGTTGCAGAATGTTGTTCCTGAAGAGTGATAAGAAGGGCACTACTTCCTGACCTTTTTAGCTTCTTCTTTCCCTTTATGACATTTTCCTTCCTTCCCTAACAGGTACAAAATTTCTACTTAAATAACGTTTTCTATATCTTAGTAAAATAAGAATTCTATGTACTGTTTTCAGCACTGGAAGTGTGCCTGCCACTCCTGGGTATTTTCTTGTAACTAGTTACACTGGTACCAGATGGTGAAAAATGTGTTGGTCACAGTGTCCAAACCACCGGCCATATGCTGTGCCTGCAATCCACATGGGGGTTCTTGATCAATCACTCTATGATACACTGTCAAGAATAAATTCCCCCACTTAAACTATTTAATTTCCCTGTGCTATTTATACTCTCACGTGTCCCGTAACAAGTCAGAGGGCTTGATCTTACTGATCTGTGGCCTGTCTGCCTTGGTTGTATTTTGTATATTGGTTTAGGTACACGGTGAACTTTGAGAACACAAAGTATAAATTTAATTAAAATAGGTAAATTTCATGTCTTTGTTTTTTAAAGGACAGATACAGGCAAGGAGAATGAAGGCACGTAGACAGGCAGGCAGGAAGAGAAAGAAGAAAGATGCACTTTATTTTTCATTTAGTTGTTCAACCTGAACCCGGAACTTAAACTCAGGGTATTTGGCCTGTGCTCCTTTGGAGGTGATTGACTTAAACTTTTCCCCACCAGGGCAAGCTAATTTGATCATTTTTAACAGGTGAGTTCACTTGTTCACACAGCATAACCCTTGATAACTATGATATCTGACAATACCAGGCAAATTGATCTGTATTAACTCATTGATAGAACCTACGAAACTCAAATATCTGCTTGCAATGATTTCTTTGATATCACTTGATATTTCTTGACAGCCAACAAAAGTAGTCTATAGTATACATAATATAGAAAATCAAAATTACAACTGATTCTGTATTTCTGTATTATTCAATTGATTTCTTCATAAGAAAAGTCTTTCTTGGGAGCATAATTTGAGAAACATGAACACAGATCACCCTTCTGGAGCAAATATTTAAAAAATCCATTCTATGTATCAATGAAATTACCCTTTAGATTTAGTTCTTCCTACCTATGGCAAGTGTTTAATAAATGAGTTATTTTATATTTTAGGACTGGTCTTGTAAACCATTTCTCATACGTAGAAAGAATGTCCTTCAAATGATGATCAAAGTTGAAAACAGTTTTCCAATATAATAAATTATTTGAAACTTGCTAAAATGTCATTAATGATACCACATGTTGCTGCAGCTTGAAGTTTCTGTTTTATCATTTCTTATCATTTTATTATGTTATATAGAGTCTTCCTACTTTAATTATATTCTCTAGACCAGCAGCACTAATATCACCTGGGGATTTGTTAGACATGAGGACCCACAGATATCCTATTACATTAGAATCTGAATTTTAATAAAAACACCATATGATTTTTATGCATGTTAAAGCTTGAGGAGCACTGATATAGACACAATTATAATTTTCTTATCCCAAAATGAGAAAAACCAAGTACCTACCTCAGAGTTTTGTTGTGAGATTAAATGTGTTAATGTACATCAAGCACGATGAACAGAGCCTGACATGTGTAACAGATGCTAAATGTTTCAACATGTATAGAATGTGAAAAAATTGGAACATTATTGACCTTGTTTTTTTAATTGGCCGCAAAAAGCACATGACAAATATTGTGTTCAGGTTTGGATACCACAACTTACAGAGACATTGAAAAAACCTAGCATTTTCAAAAGAGTGATCAAGGTGTTGAGGAAAACTACAATTTTTCATTAAGACAGTGATTAACTAGAAGTGTTTATGTTGGAGAAAAACATAGCCTTGAGAGATAATAGCTGTCTTCACATTTTGAAGGTTTAGGTTTATCTTTGTATCTAGATGACACAATAAAGTCAAAGGCATAAAAGTAATAGAGAAATGGATGTTATTAAAAATAAGAAACATCTAATTTCCTTGTATTTAGATGTCCAATGTGGAATGGAGTTTCTTCAAGGAGGTAAATTCTCTGCATGGTAATGTCCACACAGAACTTGATGTTGCCTTTCTGGAAAAGCAAGATGAATTCATAAACTGGAAGCTTTCTAAGGTGCCTCTCATGCCAGGATACGTTATTTTATGAATGTTATAAAGGAAAGGGCACTTATCCTTCATCTAGGTTGTGGAAACTTCAACTTCTTTGGTGTTTAGTCAAGTCATAGTAAATGACAATCTGCTACCTAACTTAAGGGTTCCTTTTAATTGTTCTTCATCTATCCACATTTCAAATACAAGAAAAAAGCACAGCAAATTTGTGCCTTTCTACAACTAGACTCTAAACTGTCTTGTAGAGATCTGACTTTCTTAAAGTCACAGTCTACTTAACTCTTGAACTAGAATGAACTTGTATCATCTTCCATCTTCCATATTTTCTTCTTGAAATGATGTTACTTTGACTATGGCTTCTTTTGTTAGAAAGTTTATCTTTTGTTTATTGTTGATCTTTGAATTTCTACAAACCAGAAACATAGAGATATTCATTTTGTTCTTCTGTTTACTTGTATTTTTTATCTTTAAAACAATACAAATAAAAAATACTGACACATAAACACAAAAGGTTTATATGCAAGGTTTACATATTCCTCCAATAAGAATTCTGTTAAAATTTTCTGCATAGACCCTGACCTACTTGGAACAATCCATTTTGAAATCAATGTAACCAAGATGTTAGAATTGGAAGTTACCTTATCAATTAACTAAGATGTTAAAAATTCATCAAATCTCATTGAAACATTGTATCTTTGTATCATTGCTCCATCAATGTTCCAGGCATCAAAGAAAGGCCAGAAAGGGTATCACAAGTTGGACTATCTCAAATGATAAGATCACACTCCTTAATCTGACTTACACTAAGGTGGAGAAATATGACAGAATGATTGTCTAGTTTTTCACAAGCTACAATTGGTCTTGTGAACCTGATACAGCAAAGGGCAAAAAACAAAACTGACTGACAATCCATTATGTGTCAGATACTTCCATGCAACTTTTCTCATTTAAGTCTCACAGTGAGGATGGGAGGAAGGTTGAGGTTGCTGAGGTTCAGAGAAGTTGAGTTACTTGTTCAAACTCAAATATCTAGTTAATGATTATGCTGACATGCATAATTGGACATTTTGATTTTCAATGTCATTTTTTTCTAATTATAACCAAACTTCTAGGACTGTTCAAGTTTATCTCTGCAATTAGACAACAAACTGGAGGGTAGAATCTCTTCTAATTAAGTGCTCAATGTCAGTTATTTCAATAATTTGATAGACAGTGTTCCAGGTAGATAGTGGCAGAAACTAAAGTTTTGAGTGGGCAAGAGGCAGAGTTTTGGATGTGAATGGATCAATTCTCCAACACTTTCATGCTTCTAATCAGACTTAACCTCTACAATTCCCAGACTCCTTGAGGAAGACTATAGCAAGAGAAGACAATCTGAAGACTCCACATTGTTAAGGAAAGCAACTAACTAGCAGCCAGTTTTTCTCTATTGTGTTCATGTGTCAAAGTGTGTGGGGCTGGGGTTCAAGGGTTCAGAGGTTACAATATTGGAGGAAGAACGATTATTTTATGTCAACATGAGAGCACAGATGGAGGAATTGGAGGTGACAGAAGTATCAATAGTTAATTAAATCTATAATCACAACTTTAGGAGAGACCAGCAAGAGGATTTAAAAATCCAATAAATAAAACAAATAGAGCTGCTCTACTGAACGGTGATATAAAGCCATGGTTTGCGACTGGCAACACAGAACACCATTGCGTAACGGCTGAACACAAGCAGCAGGCTGCCTCAGGCAGCATGAAGTCCAGTTTAAAAAAGCTTCAGAGAGGATTTTAAGTGATTGACCAAGTTGCATGATTTGCAGGTGCTTTTGTATACTGTTTTACTGGTCAGTAAGTGATTCCAGAGGTGGGGAAGGCTTTAATCCAGCCTGAAAATTATGATCCTGATTTTGAATTTGGAAAGAAGTCAAAAAGGTGGTCACAGACATCATGGTCAGGATCCGCAGGTGGCTTCCCACGTGTCTATGAAAAGGGAATGGAAGGGAAACCTCAGAAGGAATCTTTAATCACATTTGTGTTATCATATTTAATGGACAGGTGGCTTATTGTAAAATTTATTGAAAGTATGCCTATATGTGTGTGCATATGTGTGTGTATTTCCTCAAAAACACATGGGCATTATTGACATTGATGGCAGGTAGATGTTCTGACCTGTAGCTGATATACAAGAAGTAATAATATGATAGCTGTTGCCACATTCTTTGCCTCAAAAAAAAAAAAAGAAATGAGCTTTTGTTATTAAATCTACCCCTTTGTCACCAATTTTTTCTTTTGTTTTCCTGCTGTCCATTATATAAAGGTATGTTTTCATTTTAAAAATCAAAATAAAAAGAGCTATTTTAAGACAAAATATTAAAGATGAGAGAGATGTGCTCTGAGTTTGTTTTTTAAAATGAAATAGAGTCAGTGTGTGAGTATTGTAAATAGGCGAAGCTTTAGCTCTCCCTACAGGCTTTTGTTACAGTAGCTGCTAAAAGGGAAAGAATATCAGAAGCTGAAAATCATCCCAAAGTATTTATCAAAGAGAGTGATTCCTTTGTCCAGGATGAAGTCATGAGCTGCTGCATGGGTCGGTGGTGAGATTGTGCAAATTCCTGCTGCCAAGGACACTTTCTCACATTATGGAGACCACTTAGTCTTTTTCCTTGTTCCTTTTGTGGTTCTCAGGTCTTCACTGAAAAAATGAAAGAGAGAATAATAATAAAAACAACAGTCGCAGCAATAATGGAACAATCCTAGAAAAGCCAGCCAGAGAAGCCGGTGCTGCTGTACAGATTGCCGCCATCTCTTCAGGGTGCAGCCCTTGAGACCAAGGATTACAATGGAGCTACTGATTCTGGGCTGGGCTCAATATCGACTCCAGTGGAATCACTGTGGAATAATAATCTATTAGCATAAGCCCTGGTTCAAAAGCAAATTGACAGAGAAGATCCTCAGCAAACCTTTTACAAAATTAAAACCAATTTCACAAACACACTTTGGGCCATACCCCAAATCAAAGGGGGAAATAGTACTCAGATTTTCCTCAATGCTGCATCAGAGATGAACTGAATCAATAATAATAATAATAATAATAATAATAATAATAATAGTAGTAGTAGTAGTATTAGTAATGTGTTAATCACCAATCAATAATGATTTGAATAGCAATCATTTATTCATTATTTATTCTTGTCTGCACATCCTGCAACACTGCAGGAGTGATTATTGCCTTTAATGAATGAGCAAACCAATTCACAAGTTAAATTACCTGCCCAAGATTACCCACCGGCTAGAGGCTGGGTTCAAACCCAGGACTGTCTGATTATGGAGCCACGATCATTAACCACTGTGTTCTGTGTTACTGCTTTGTTAACCACCCAGCTATAATGATTCTGCTTTACTTTTTTAGGAGATACTGCTAGATATGATCTGACAACAAAAATCAATTCAGCGAACATTTATTTTCAACAAGCACATTTAATATTGATGGAGTGCTAGAAATGGGCAAAGTATTTAATAGACACAAAAAATTGCTATGAGGACTTAAGCAACGAGAAACATTGAAAGTAAGAATACAGAAAATGGGTAAGTCAGAGAAAGAACTATGTCTAAAGAAGGTGAAATGAAGTAAGGTACTGAATTTCACAGAATATCCTGGCTGACAACCACTGGGTAGGGAAAGAAGAACAAAAGATGTCAATAGGAGAGGAGTCAATGTGGGGATAGCCTAAAACACTGAATAATAGAAAGAGACAAAGAAGGATTGTGTTTAACTTTTAAAAAAATTGATTAATTATTTTTTAAAGGAAATGTGCAGGCAGGAATAAAGGAGAGCAGGCAAATTGGAAGAAAAAGGAGGAAGAAGAATCTTAATTTTTTAAATTTTAATCAGACATCTTGGTTTTTTACACTCACTTGCACATAAGTGAACCTGGATCCCTGGAATGTATGTGGAATGCACTTGATCAGAGGAGGCATACCCAACCTTCACTCCACCAGGTCATACCTTGTTCAACTATTTACAAGTTAGAAATTAGACAGAGAATCCAACTTTTCCAACATTCATTCATTCCATAAACATTCATTGAGTTCCAGGGCAAAAATAATAAATGTTGCTAAAGATTCAGAAAGGAAAAACAGACATAGAAATAATAAAATGTCATGAGTGCTATGATAGAAATTGTACAAGATAACAGTGAGAGAAAGAGGAAAGAGTAGTTAAAATCCCAGAGAGGAGAATGCCAATTAAGTTTTAATAGAAGAGGTGACAATTTAGTAGACTACTGAAAGAGGAGGAAGCTTTTGCTATGAGAACTGAGGAAGTGAGGTGGGAAGAGAAATGTGGCGGGTGAAGCACAATGTATAAAGATGTGGGTACTTGGGATACTTGGGAATCTGTGAGTAGTTTTGAATGACTGAATGAAGCAATAGATGTCAAGGGGACTGTGTGGAGATGGGAACCTAGAGAAGTAAGTAGGTTCAAGGTCGTAGAAGCTTTCAATAGGGATATTGGAAGCTTGAACTAGATCCTTCTGAGGATGAGTAGTCATTGCAGAGTGACGTGGAAGGTATTCAATTGTTAGAAATCATCCTGATGGCCCTGTAGGAGATGAGTAAAGGTATTAAAGCTGGAGTCAGGGAGACAAGGTATGGTGCTATGCAATGAATGAGAAACTAGTGGATAAATACAAGGAGTAGAGCAAGTAGACTCCACGAGTGTTTAAGTGCTGGGAGCAACTCTACTGTGTTTTGAATTTCAACAACAGATTTTAGAATCATGCATGAAAAGAATGACTGCTACTTCCAAATCAAAAAAATAACAAGTGGCTGATTTTGCAAAACTGCTGTTTTTCAACTGCTGTACTGTTTATTGGTCAATGCAGTTCTTCGTTTAAAATATTCCTATTCAAATCTTTTCATGTCATAGAATCAGAATTTAAATGCTTAAAGACTTTAACAATTCTCTAAGTCCAGGATCCCCTTTCTACAGCTCCAACATACAGATAATTTTTTCAAAGGTGAAACAGTTTGTCTTGAGCAATACAGTAAGTACTAGGCAGGACCATGGCTAGAACCAGGTGATATCCAGGACGTATTTGATGCTCCTTAAATGAGGGCAATAGGCTAAATTTCTCTTTGGGTTCAATTCCATGGAAGAGTTTGTCTATTGAGAGAATTCTATGTTTTCATTTTTATTCTAACTACCAGAAAATTTGCATTCAAATTTATTATTTAAATATTATAATTTCCTCACATCCAGTGACTGAAAGCATCTATTCTCTCTCTCTTTTTTGAATGAGAAGAGCTTTCTTCTGTTTTATCTTTAAGTACTTTATCTTGCATTGCATTTTAAATTGCCCTGGTATTCATCCTATGGCCTTTGGTTATTAGTGAAAATACAAATTGTCAATAAATAAATTGCTGAATAATTAATTTCCAGGACCACAATCCTGTATTTTATCTTTTTGAGCAACAGTGGCATTATCATGAGATTTTTGTGGGATTTCGCTATTTCAGGGGACTCTCCATGAACAGTAGAAAATGTCTATCTAGGATGAACAATTAGAAGCGTCCCTGGCACTGTGGATCTGTACATTTCTACGAAAGCTATGATTATCTTTGTGTGACCCATCACCAGGCAAGCCTCTTCACACTAATAGCATTTGCTGCTTGTCTTGCTACCGAAGCTTGTGCTGTTGACATGGTTTTTACTAGAAGATTGTCTTGAAAACTCAGTCATGCTTCCTTCTCTCCACTTGCAGTTGGAATATTTTTCCTTGGATTAAATTTTAGAAATCAGAAGACTGTATATGAAATCATCTAAACCTAGTCTTTGATTTACACAAACTTAAAAAAATACCTAATGATATATAATCATAGGAACATACAGGAATCCTAGCTAGGATGCAAGCAAAAGGAAAACAAGCCTTGCCAAAATGTAGTAAATGACCTGATGTATCTGCTTGAGACAGATGAGAAATTTTCATGTAATATGTTCATTCTATGACTAGATTCTAGCAAAGCTTTTTTCTTTTGAGGAAGGGAGTAGATAGTAAGATGGAAACTTTGCTGTAGACGAGCAAGTTGTACAGTAGGTGAAAATAGTCATCTCAAGTGGAGGTCACTGCAAGTTGTGTGGGGCAGGCAAGCCTAGGATAGCCCGAGAGAAGACAGAATCAACGACCAGTTTTATAAATGACATCAGATGATGAGTGCGTTTTAAAACCCAATAGTCAGAACTTCGGGTCTAACAAGTCTGGATGTATTTACAGTGTCACTGCAAAGTGGTATTTGAGATTAGAATCAATTTTGGGATGCCTGTTCCTTTTAACCATGGTATTTATTGATTTTGTTTAAAATACAATAAATAATTGAATTTTCTTGGAAATTTTGTAGACAGCCAGGTTTGCAGTTTGGGTGAAAGTCTGAACTTCAAATTAAGTGTAAGTATATCTTCATATCTTTAGCACTTTTCAAACTCTTGGATGTGTGCAATAGCAATAAATACTTTTAATTTCATAACCCATTAAAAACATCCACACTTACAAAAATGAAGCAAAAGTTTCAGAAAAAGTACCATATTAAATGTAATCTATTCACATTCTTTTCTATTTGTATTAGGATCCTGGTGTGAGCCTCTAGATGGATTCCGAGGTGCACCAATGAGCTAACACCAACAATTTAAAATCACTGTTTAAGATGATTGCTATAAAAAAGTCAGTCAACTAGTCGTAAATCAGATAATTCACTTTCTCTCAAAGGGTAGAAAACTGAAATGATATAGGATGACTCTACTTGGTCATATAAAAGCGGAGGCAAAGTAGTGTTTGCTGTTGGAAAATTACAGAAGGTGAAATAAGAAGCCATCCTTAGAATCAGCATGCTACTTGGTGGTAAAAAACCCAGGGAGAGAAGAGAAAAAATACTGCTTTTCTAATGAAATATTGAATTGCTATTAATATGATTTTCTGTTGTAATTATAATCTGTTATAAGTCTGCACTGCAGGGATGGAATCTAATTCTTGTGCAGAGCCTGGTGTCATGTTGGCAGTTGGCATATATTTGTTATTGGTAACAAAACAACAGCAATAATAATAACTTGATGATTAGAATCTTTTGCAGTAACATCCAAAGCTAGCATGATAAGTCCTTTCTTCTACTTTTTCTAATCTTGAAAATCTATTTATTCCCTGTTTCCATTTGATTGCATGTATTTGGCAAACGCTATTGCTTTTTTTTTCCTTCTGGACTTGAAAATTAAATGCCTTTCCATTTTTCACTCTATCTTACTGGAATCACTGTTGATGTCAACACAGCTAGAACAGGGAGATTTCTTTGTTAACTATTGTTCCAGAAACCATGTGGGGGAGCATAGATGCTCCCATTATTTTGGTGTTCTTTCTTAATCTTAAATTTTCCAAATAATCAATAATAAACATTTTTTTTTATCAATTAAGAAATAGGGAACCAAAAAAAAAAAAAAGCGTGTTCTCATTCTTCCCAGACTTTAAATAATTTTAGAGTTTCCATCTGAGACACTAACTCCACTATGGTATAGATATTAATGAGAGAAGTGCCTGTCTATCTACCTGCCGACCAACTTATCAACCTGCCTACCTACCCACCTACCTATCTACCCACCCACATACCTACCAAGGAGTGGATGTTACGGTAGAAAAGGGACAAGAAAACCACAGGGATGGGATGGAATAAGGTGGTGTGACATCGAACAATAAGGAAGGAGTATTACTATGTGCCATAGCAATATAAAAGATATGAATACCAATTTAAGAAGAAGGAAGGAAGAAGCAGTAGAAAAGAATAGTCATGGTAATGAGATAAGGAATTCAAGTTGAAAGAAATGGAAGGAGAGGCAGGAGCGTTGGGACCATTTGGTCTTGCCAGTCTCAATTTGACACCATCTTTATAACTAGGGAACAAAATTTCTATTACTTACTGTAATTCAGCTTTTCCCTTCTTAGACTGGTTCTGTGCATAAGATTATTTCAGTTTTCTTGCTTGAGTAAATAAGTCATGTTTTAAGAAATTCTACTTCTTTAGGTACCAGACTCCATACAGTCCTTTACTTCTAGACAATGATATACAACCAAATTTATTATAAATTATTGTTATTGACTATGGTTTAGCTTCCTAGCTGGTATCACATTACATTGAAATTCAAGTTATTTACTGGAAGGATCACATTCCTTATTTATATTTTTGCAGGATGAGAATTATGGTTCAAGCCACCGTAGGATTTAATAGTAAGATGGTATATGATGATTAGGACAGACTGGCTTCATTTTTCTGTTTTTATATATTCCTTAGAAGACATGGAGGCAGGGAGCATATTAACACAGCAGAAACAGGTAGGAGATCACATCAAGTAGCATTGTCAACCTGTGTACCTCATGGCACCTGTCCCAGGTACCCAATAAGGAGGACTGAGGAGGCTATAGGAGGAGAGGAATAAAGTTGCTGATTACAGACATCATCTATCTCTTTTGTTTTCTTGTACCCACTGCATACGAAAAACAGAGTTAAACACCATGACATCTATTGCTATTTATGTTAAATAAATCAAGACCTTCCATAAATTCAGATGGTCTTATGCAGCATGATACAGGGTTATCCCATTTGCCAGGGAGGTCCAACCAGTCTGTTGCCAGGGGAAAGTGCAGTATTTAAAGCTGTATTTAAAGCTGCAAGTATCATGTCAAAAAAATATAAGTCCCACTCAGTTTAATAAATGCTTTTGCTTAGGCCTTAATAAACTAAGAATGGAGAAAGGTTAATTGACAAAATGATACTTGTCTAATGCAGTCCTGAGCACTGCACTCAGGCAGATGTGTGAGACAGGGATCCTGCTGTGCTGACAAGGATGATTATTATAACTGACTCTTTTGCCCTCAAGGGTGTGTAGTTTCTAGAAGCTTTTTACCCCCAGAATCTCACTGTTGAGCTAGAGATATTCCAAGGAGGGCTGTAAAACCAGGGAGACAAAGGACAATACAGTTTACACTTAATTTAAGTGTGTTGAGGTAATGCCAGAAACTGGCATGAATCCCAAATGTGGTGGTGAAAATTCCACTTTGCAAATGTAACTTTCATTTATGGAGCACTTAACCATGTGCTAGGCAATGTGTTAAGAGCTCTAGGCCTTTCATCCCATTCTGTTCACACAGTGATCCAGTGAGGAATCCTGCATAAACAAGTAATGAAACTGAGGCCACCACAATATTGTAATTACGTTCACTTTCAATTTCCTAAAGCACTTGTTAATATCAGTATATGGATCCTATATATGTGTTTTCCTGTATATGTATTTCCTATATATGTATTTTCATAGAATGATTGAGCCATTTACAGACAAAATAAGGGTTAAAGGTACACTGTCTGACTCATCTCAGAAAGCAGAAAATGACCCCTTAAACTTGTGATTGTCTGCATGGGATTGCAGAGGAAGGGCAGCTGCTTACTCTCAATTGAAAGAGGATGTAGAAATCCACGCTTGTTTTCCTAAATCTTGGGAGCAGGATTAAACTTCACTGGAAATAACAGTAGATTGAATATGGAACTAAGGGAGATGGTACTCTTGCTTTCTGAATGTCTGATAGTTGAAATCAGAAGAGCAAACCAAATAACAAAGCCAAGCATGAACATATATGACACATACTGCCTTTCATAAATGATTGTTCATTTAAAAAACATTTAAGCATTCATATTTGGAAAGTCTTGAGTTCAGGACAGCAGGAAATAACTGATTCTTATAAAGCTGGTAGGACCGTTACCTGTGATTTAAACTAAACAGATACCTGTGATTTAATCTAAACAGAATAACAAAACCGTTTTCCAAGAGGTGACTAGTTCTATTTTCCTAGTCACCAGAGCAAGGCTCTTAAAATCTAAATGTCTTTCAATCACCATCTAATGGGCTTATAGCTTTGCTTATTCCGCTTAGAGGAAGTTGGGGACAATTTGGAATTTGCATCATTAAAAATATTTTTGGAAACTGTTTACATTTCAGTTGCTGGTTTTGAAGAGGATTAACAGCTGTCTTTATGTAGGCAGTGGTCGTGTGTCTCTGTTCTAGGCACACAAGTCACCCGATATATTCTAAACAGATGGTTGAGTATACAGACACATCTCCCTCCATTAATATGCTTGCTTCCCAAGTGAACATTTGTTATGGATATTTTGATCCCTTTAACCTATTAACTTCTTTAAAAAAAATATTTATTGTGGTAACTTTGCTTTATAAAACACTATAAACCCACATGTGCAGGCTCCCCATTCTTCAAATATATGTCAGTACCCCATGCCTACTACTAAATTACCAAGAGTTCTTCACTATTGTCCACTGGACTCCACTACTGCTTACTTCTAACTTCTAACCCCACTTGTTCTCTAAAGGTTCAACTATTAATTTGTTTTCTTTCTTTTTTTTTTTTTTTTTTTTTAAGATAAAGGTGCAGGCAGGAATGAGGGCAAATAGACAGACAGGCAGAGAGAAAAAAGAGGAAAAAGCATTTGATTATATTTCCATTTTAATCTTCACACTGGTTGTTTTCCGGTGAATCCAAGACTTGGACCCAGGGATATGTGGTCGGTGTCCTTCAGAGACAATTGATCTAAATGCTGTTCCACCAGGAATCACCTCACCTATTAATTTCTAGACGCTACTGTCAGATACATCACATATAAGTTATTTGGTTTACCTTTAGGTCCTTCTAATCAGTATATAGATACTTAACCATTCTCCTTTTAAGTCAACTAATCTTTTTCCCTTCACTTTTCTTTTATCCAACGTACCTTGAAGAACTACGAATATGTCACTCACATAAGTGGGCATATCTCCCAGAGTGATTACTTTTCTCAGTTTCTCTCTGAGAATCATTTTCTGAGTTTTCTTCAGACAGTCCAAAGGGTTCTTCCAGGTGACAAAAAATAACGGGGAACACAGAAAAGTGCAGGAGCATACCAAGATGCATTAAAAATAACCATTGATGAAAAGAAGATTAAAGGAAATGTGCTTAAAATTTTATTGTCTCAATTTGAATACATCTTCTTTGTAGTATATAGTAATATAAACTTAGAGTATATTGAGTTATGATTTCTTTCTCTAAACTTTTATCATTGACTATTGGAAAGAGAGAGTTGTCAGGCCATTTTATTCTCCAGTCTTGGTAGAATGTAACTGAGGAGAAAAACAGCAGCTATCATGTAACATCTATCACTGTACCTCTAAAAACCGGGGCAAGTGAGCAGACATTTACCTTCTTTCAGTTCAGTTTCCTCAGGAAATATATATATGCATAAACAAATAATAAATGGCGTGTGTTTTGTTAAAGCAAAAATTGCAATGGACCAAGTTAAACAGGCAAGGCAGACTTTGTTCAGTGCTACAGCAACAGGAGAGAGACCGTAGTATGAACTCCACTCAGAGAAAATAAAAGCTGGGAGAGATGGTAAGAGTTGAAGTGGGGCAATCATAGGTCATCGGACTTTGTTAATTGACCTATGTAAAGGAAAAATAAACTTGTCTTCGTGACAGAAAGTAGCTTTACAACTAGGAGCAAGTCACCCTCAAAAATTAGGTATCTCCCCTCTCTTGGAGACTGAAAAGAAGGCTCATTATTTTCTGTGATGTCTACATTTCAAAGAGATGACTCAGGGCCTTGAGAACAGCATTCTTGGGTTGTACAATGGGTGAGAGGTTTTCAAAATGATTTATATCTCAAAGGGGCAGAGAAAGAATTTACAATGACAAGTTTCCTAAAGTATATGTTCTGAGAAAAGGGAGTTCAGGGGCTGAGGGTTAAGAAGAAGCCTTTCTAATATATAGTCTCTCCAAGGGGAATATCAGGACCCCAGTGGTCAGTGTGTGCCTGAGTATGGAAAAGGAAAGTTTTAGGACATCAGATGCCATTTTGTATTAAAATTAGATGCCATTTTGTATTAGAAATGACATCTTGCATTAAGGTGAAATATGTGTCTTTGTCTTAAAGACTGGCCTTGGTGGCTGAGAAGACATTTTGATCCCAACACTCCAACTGACAATGGAACCATTAATTCTAGCTGCTACATCCTGACCTCTGCACTCCATTGTTAACCATTTGTAGCTGGTTGTGCAGAACTGCACATGCATACCAGGAGACAAAGACCCGGCCATGTGAGACCACATGTCCGCACTCGGAGTAGACCCCTGTAAAACCTGATCAGCCCCGAGTCTCAGTGCTGGTGTTTTTCTTAAGTGTTTCAGCCGCTGTCGAGTTTTCAATAAACTCTTAAACACTCAGAGCATTTCAGTGCCATTCTTCCCCTGCTTTCCGAACCAACAAAGAGACCCAACAGAAAGTTGTGGACAAGACCAGATGTTTTTCTCCTTCCTGAGTTTTGATTTCAATAATAATAATAATAAATGTGTGTATTGGGATAAGATGTAATCAAAACCAGGGTCAGGGGTCCCTCAATGTGGGGGTAGACCTCCATTATGCTGTGTCCCTTTCAGGTGCTCTCTTGCTGTTTCCCGGCATTATCTCTACCCCCCTCACTCCTCTGTATCACAGGCATGTCTAGTCCTGTGCATGTGGCCTAGTCTGGGGAAGGCTGTAAGGACCGAAGGGAAAAAAAAACACCTTGCTCCCTTGAGTGTAGCATTAACATCATCTAATAAATTTGTTAGAAATGGAAAAACATCAGACTTTACTCAAACTTGAGTCAGAATAGGCACTACAACAAAATGCCCAGGTGATTCACAGGTACATTAAGATTATGGTAAAGAGCAGCAGATGACACCTACCATTAATTGAGAACAGAGAATTTAGTGACCCGTCCGAATTCAAGGTAGCTACCACCACGCCAAGAGGTTACTGACCTGAGAGACAAGCCATCTTCCTCAGATTAAGAACTATGAACCAGTTTGGGAAACTTTACTCCCCCTGTCACGGATAATTGGTAATTTTAGTTTTCCAGGGGTATTTTCTGGTCTGGCCCCCTCACTAGAACCTTCCTATCCCCACCCTGTTAATGCTGATACATACAGTTCTCCTGCGATCCTCATCACATTAGCCTCTGCTCATTAGGGACATCCTAGTCCTGACGACACGTGGACCTGCACACACTATTTCTTATTCAGATTTATGCACCCCTTCCAGAGAACTTGAATTTTCGAAAGAGTATGCATTCATAACAAAACTAAGAAGAACTGGATGAGTTTAGTGCGATATGATGGTTAACTGTGGACAACAGTTATGGGATGTGGGAAATGCTAATTTCAACCTGAGCTGAGGAAAGCAGGGGAGCTGCTGTAGCCCAAGGATATTTGCAATGAGGAAGCAGCCACGAAGCAGACAGTGCTGGCTCCCTCTGCTCCCAGCACCCCGTGGCTCAGCGCTTCTTTTTATTTCTATTTTCTCCCTCCACTAAAACACCTTCCCTGGTGCCCAGCTTCTGCTTAAGGCCAACACCCTGACAGACAAGCAATCTCACAGTACCTGGGGGAGAAAAGGCTGTTTTAACTAAAATAGATCAGCCGGGATATTTTCTTTGACAATGCTCTCTTCATGCAGTTATACTTCTCCTACACATTGCCCAAGGGGATGAAAATGGGAGCCAGCAGGGAATTCACATCTGAGTCACTGACTCAACTCTCTGGGATCACTGAGGCTGTGTTTAAACGCAAGAGTGTCTCCCCCTTTTTTTTCTGAATTCATGGTGCAGCAGAGTCCACTGCATGGAAATCAGGAACTGAGGTTCTGCTCCCCATTTTGCGAGGTCCTCATTGTTTGGCCTTGACTTTAACTTTCCTTTTCTGTATCTGTTTCTTATCACTTAAATGAAAAGTCTAGGGATGTTAAAAAAACAAAACAAAACAAAACCAGCCCCAAACAGTAACAAGCACCTGCTATCCCTCTGCCCCCACGATGAAAGAATCTGCACAAGGCTCTGCCACTGCTGTGCAGTTTGTTTTCTCCAGATGCTCCTTAATATGCACATTGAATTTAGATTCGCTGGACTAGGATCCTCACCAACTCGATATCCGAAGATGAACAGCATCTACATCATCTGGCAGTTTGATATGAAATGCAGCACAAAATGGAATCTGCGTTTCAGCAGCATTTCCAGGTGCTCCAGACACACTGATGCCTGATAAGCAGATCTCCAACCTGCCTTTCAGCTCTGCTTCATAAGCTATGGACTGTGATCTCGTTGTACTCAAGTTTACAGATTTTGCTTACTCTTTCTTTTATGTAATAATTAGTTCTTAAGCATTTACCTTGTGGTAGGAACCATGCAAGAAGCCAAGGATGAAAAGTAAACAAAACATGGTAGCAACCATCAGAGAGCTTTAATCACAACAGGAAGACATATATGTTTATGACACAGGGTGATGAAGGTGAGAAAATACAAGGATTTAAGAAAGCACTTCGTCATAAGTACATTGACTGAGCCAGGAAGACTTCCTGAAAAATAGAATTTAAGTTTTTTAGGTAGCGCATCCTGTAAAAGCATAGAGCTCTTTTTATATTTATAGATACTTGTGATTTCTGGATGAGCCCTCAATGGCTTTAGATCTTTGGGTAACTTTGAGAATTAACACTGAATCTGCTGCAATTTAACAATTGTCCTTTCGAACTGTTCTCTCTAAGTCAACTAATGCCTATACTGTTATAAATCTGGTATCTTTCTAAATCATGTCTTGTTGATCTGCAGTTTTTAATAATAATAACTTCCTATCATAATATTCTAATATTTTTTAGATTCTATCTTAGAATTCCTCCCAATGTGGAGCTAGAAATATGAGTATGCTTGTAGTATATTTGCTTTAGAAGTTGTGGTTGACTGAATAATTGCTCTCTTATCTGCCCTTCCATCCCCATTCTAATCCACAGAAACTGTTATTTCATATGGTAAAAGAACATTGAAAATGTAATTAAGAATTTTGAGATGGGAAGAGTATCCTGGATTATCTGACTAGACCTTGAATATAATCCCAGAGCTCTTTATAAAAAGAGGCAAGAAGATCAAAGGAGAAAGTAGCAGATGAGATCGTAGACGGCAGAAACTGAAGTACTAAAGGGATATGAGCTAAGGAATTCAGATAGCTTCCAGAAGCTAGAAAGAGCAAAGAAATAGATTCTCCTCTAGTGAGTCCTGAAGAATTCAGCTTTACTGATACCTTAACTTTATCTCAGTGAAATGGATTTGAGACTTTTGACCTCCAGAATGATAAGAGACAAAATGTGTGTGACTGTAAACCACTAAATTGATAAACCAAGGAAAAGGAAGTGGGGACTAGGAAAAGTCAAACAAAGGAAGAAAAACTAAGGTGCATTATTGAACTAGTTAAACTTGTGGGCAAATGGAAATCATTCCCATTGGAAATGCTCAAAGGAGTCATATGCAATAACACATCTTTCCAAAACATGGAAGATGTGGTATCTACCAGCTCTCTTGCTCACTGGTTAAGCATTGAAACCTTCATTAGAAGACAGAAGAAATACCGTATTTAAAATCCGGTATGTTAAGCGGTAATGTTAAAGGTAAGTCTATAATGTAAGAAGGATAGATGAGAATTTCCATAAGGGTATCAGGAAAGTTTCATGGAGAAATTGCTGCTTGAGTTAATGACCATGAATTCTTGAGACTGAAAAAAAAGGGACATCCTTCAAGGAAGAAGAGAAGAATATCCACATGAGCAGGGAAATAGCAAGGTCTATTAGAAACAGGTAGTTGTTCTGTGCAGGCTGACCACATTTCCTTAACTCTTGGGCTTCCTCAACACACTGGGCCTGGGGCAACTCAACTGCTTTTTTTACCCCAAATTACAGATGGCCCTGTTTTATTTAAAATGGGACAAAATTGAGAGTTGGGAAATATGAAAACAAATGGTACTGTCCCGTCTAAAATGGGATGTGTGGTCAGCTTAGTTCTGTGTAGATGTAGTATAATGTCTTTATGGTCAGTGAGATGGACATGATGAAGGCAGTAGGACTAAAAGTCAGATCCAGAAAAGCTTTTATACGGTTACTATTTGCTCAGTACCTTAACATAGGAGAACAAGGCTTGGGTCACTGAGTAGTAAGTGCCTGACAAATCAGGAATTGTTTTCAAAAGCTTATTTGGTTCCTAGTGGGTGTATTGGAATAAAACCCCAATTATATGATTCTTTAAACTTCCCTACAGCAAATTCATAATTATGAAAATGTCTTGAATTACCAACCTCTACTTTACATTTTTCCTCAACATTGTTTTGAGCAATTCCACAAAATAGAGAAAAAAGTTAATTAGAACATAAAGCAGGAAAAGTTTAATTCCTTTTTTCAATAAGAAGCTGGCTGCAGTTTGTACAGGCTTAACGATAATTCTATTTTGTGACTAACAATAATTACTCATGAATAATTACAGAATAGAAATGTGAAAAATGTCTAATTAGAAAATAAGCAAATCCTCCAAATTGGATATTTATTATTGTAATTAGGTATTATTAGAACCAATAATGACATGATGGCAACACAAGATATTAATGAACACATGATTAGCTATTGAATGTATTTTGTTACGTCAGAAATAAATTTGACATTTTCTTGAAGAAATTCAGTTGAAACTATTATGGCAAATGTAAACAATCCAGGGCAGTAACTTCACATTTTAGCTACTACATTACTCATGTACCAATTAAAAGGAGAATTTCTTGTTGCGATGAACATAGATGTGTCTTGGTTAACTGAAAGGTGAAATACCTTGAGAAATGATGATGGTCTATAGGGTCAACTTGTGATGTCCTGATTCTATGCACAAATAAAGGAAGAAAGGTGTCCTGAATATTTTATTAGCGCTAAGAAACAATGGAGGCTACCAGTCTTGAGAAAAAGTTTAATTAAGAAAAGATTTAATTAGCCTTTAAAAAGGGTTTGAAATTTTGTGATTGCTATGACAGTCTGGAAATATGTCATATACAGCTCTTTGATAGTCTTAGTTTAAGGGTTAGTATATTAAGTTGAGTGCATTTTTTTGTGAGCTGCAAATGTAGGAGGGAGGGTTGCTCTGACCTCTGTTTTATAACTCTGTGAATGTTCCCAAGCTAATCTTGAATTTCAGTGATATGGTGGTAAACTGGTACTCACACTACATACTCAGGATATGATTGGGTGCTGAGACCTGTCTTGAAAGTGAAGGCATAAGACATTGAACCTTCCCAGGAGTCCATTTAAGAGTGAGGCTGGGTTGAATTTCTGGTGGATTGAGGCCCTGGTGTTTCTTAATACTCAACTTGAATTTCCACATTAGCTCAAATTGCCTTAGTCTCTTGGAATTAACTCAGTGCTGACCAGGGTCAGAATGACCTAGAGTTCATGCCTTTAATGGGCCTATAAAAGAATCTGTCTCTAAGCCAGTTAGGTTATCTTGCTAAAGTAATCAGGGTCCAGTCCTTATGGATTTTGTTTAATATGAGAATGTTCTAAATTGGAGGAACAGAAATTAGCTGAAATGGGAAACAGCAAGAAAAGAGAATGGGGCATTTTATAGGACAGATACATCGAGAAAGATACCACTGGGGTTTATACATCCTGATGAGAGTTATTTTAAGAAAATATTCCTATTAAGCATTATTTAGGTGATGTCCTGCAGCTGCAAACATACTACTTGGCAGGGGAAGTCTACCCTTTGAGACTAACATTGAATGTCCTTGAAATCCTAGCACCATGGCAGAGGTTAAAATTTGGGCTGGAAAAATGGTATGTGGGACTAGTAGTAGCTGTTTGGAGAGTTAGTAGGCATGGATGTAAGGCATGTAGGGTAGGGAGAAGGCATGTTTTGTACTGCGACCTAGTAATAACAACTACTGAGCACTATTACGTGCCCATCGCTCTGATGATATCACTTGCTTTTTACAACTCTATGAATTGGACACCATCTTTGTTTTATGCATTCAGAATCTAGAGAAAATAAGACTCCTGTCCAAAATCAAACATTAAGTAATTACCCAAGTAGAGATGTAAAGCAATTTTTGTCTGTCAGTAAATCCATGCTTTTCTTCATAGTACGCTATTAAGAAAATTTGAATCCATATTTGAATTCACCTGAATTATTTGACACCTAAGGAGAGCTTGGGTCTCTTTCATCCATTTAGCAGTTCTCAGACAAAGATAGAAACTGTCTAGATTTAAACCAGTCATTTAAAAAACCTAGATAGGGAATTGGCATTTATTTAATCAATGTTAGACATGCTTTAGACTTCATCTCTGTGGGTGCTTATTTAGATCTTGTTTGTTAGTCTTCAAAGAAAAGAAAAGCATAGTGTTCTTGATTTATAGCATATAAAATATTTACATATATTCTCTACTCACAGAAATGTTTCCCTAAGTTACTTAACCTCTCTGATCTCAGTTCCCTGATATTAAGGATGGGAATGCAACAAAATAATGAATTCATAGTACAGACAGCAGATGCTCAACATATACATGAAATAAAAAATGGAGAAAATGTCTTTGCAACATTTGTCCAAATAAAAAGGAGAAAACATCAGCCTTTTCAATTTCACAATTGGTTTTTCTCCTGACCTGTTTTTTATAGTCTAGAACAAATGTTAGCAGGTTACCTGTAGTGATGTGTAAACCACACAAGGATAGCAGAGTAACCCATCTCTCCATTGGAGAAACAAAGCAAATTGCTCCTCAAGGACATTTGTTTGTCCTGCTGATCAGCTTTTCAGTTCTCACTCTTTCAAATTCAATTGCACTTCATATTTTCTATTTGCACTTTCAGGTATAGTTACAAAAGAACTTTTTAATTGATACAACAGAGATTGTGAGTTTGTAGTTTGTTTCTTACTCTTTATCAATGTTGGAATGAGGGAAATTGCCCCATCCCCCTGAGGTTCTTCACAAATTGGACAAAGAAACAAATCAACATCAAACAGGACAGTAGAATAAAAGACCAAACTTAATGACATACATAAGGAGAATTTACATGCTGCACATTCTAAGGTTAATGAGACAGACCAAACACATATCTTCCGCTGAGGAATGGCGAAGGGAGACTGGGCTGTCAAGGAGAGAGGGTCATCACAGGAGAGGATAGCTTCATATGACAGAACCTTGCCTCCGGATTCTTGCTCTGCCCTAAGATATGTTTCTCTGGTAAAAAGATTGTCTCAGACATGACCTCATGTCCAAGTCTCCATAATAAGAGTAACAGCAACAAGTCTAGTGAACCTTTAGATCTACATACCAAGATGACATATATTAGAAAAAATGTTCAGACACCTTGGAAACGGCTTATCTAAAAATTTTTGGGGCAGGATGCCATATCAATAGATCTCCGTACGCTATGTATTATTGCCTGATCTAACTTGTCCACCTACGTGCAAATCCTCAATGGTGGGAAAAAATGGAGAATAATGGTTTTGTTAACTCATCTGAGAAGGATGGCAGCACTTGCCATCCATTCATACCTCTGCTTCTGATTGACGACTCTCACCCTGAACAGAAGAGGACCTTTTACTTCCCTCAGCATTAACTGCTGAGAGAGTCCATTGTATGAGACCCTTGGGAAGTTAAAAGCAAGAAAAGCATGAAAAAGCACCTGTGGGACTCCTTTCCAGTGTCTTGCTCATTTAGCCCTGCTGCAGCAAGTTGTCTGCCAGAGGACAAACGACTTTTCATTTTCTCCATCTAGCCATTTTTTTTTTAAGTGACCCATGTTTCTAGCTTTGGTTTTTTGGACTAATGGAAAGGATAGTCTTCTGGGTGAATGACTCTGGGACCTGAATGAACATACAACCATAGCTAAAGGAGTGTGTGTGTGTGTGTGTGTGTGTGTGTGTGTGTGCACTTGTGTGCACACAATATGACTGGTGTTAAACAGTAAAGTGGTCTCCAGCAATGTCACATTAAAATATTCTCTTTGGAAGGAAAAAAAGAAAAAAATATGTAGTATTTTTTTCTTTTCCAGAAATCTATTAGTTATTCTTTCCCAGTTTCTTTAGCTTTGAAACAAGTAACTATGTAGCAAGAAGGCCTGGAACCAAGGGCAATGTGTGATCTATCTGCTGAGCAGAGTGTGGGAAATAAGCCATGAGGGATCTGGAGCTTAAGTGTAGTGAACTCCAGAGAGTAGCAGCAAAGGATCACAGTGCCCACAGCCAGCTACGCAGAGAACCAAAAATCAGGTCATTGGCTTCTGCCCTGCAATTCACGGTAACTACCAGTGATATTTCTACATAGGGATACATGCTTTACAAGAAAGCTCTCTGCAGCAAATCTCCATCCTGGGGAGTTGAAATTGCATTAGGATTATTTCTCTGCAAGCACACTGACACCAATATGCATTATGTGGTATGGGGAACCAAAAGCCATTAATCTAAAGCAGGAATTTAAACAATTGCCTCCAACTCTGAAAGAATTCCATTGAATCACTGAATAAACTGAAATCTCTTTGAATTCAACATTGCAAATAAACATCAAAATTAGCAAAACAAGCAGAATTAAATAAATGATTCACTGCCCCCTTTATTCCAATTTTTTAATTGGAATCTTTGGAATTGAATAAATATGTCCATTTATCCATAAATACGGTCATTCAAAATTTACTGAGTACCTGTTCAGTCATGCGTTGTGCTGGGGATTAGAATTGCAAACATAAAAGCATTGTGATCCTGGACAAGTATGCAATCTAGTGGTAAGACTTGATGAGGTATCAGATCATTGTAACACAGTCTGATATGACTTGAACAAAGACTTTGGGAGCAAAAAGTCAGTTCACGTGAGTTCTCAGTGATTCTGTGCTAACTAGTGACCTTAAGTAAAGGTACCTACGTTAGCTGATCTAAATTAGCTAATCTAGGTTCAGACAGGAAGCTGCCAACCAATGTTGTACCACCTTTCCTAGAAGGAAATGTTCTTTCGGAATATTTCATCTGGACTTGACCTGGAATTCCTAATTATATTAATAACTGACACTGGAAGAAATGTCACACTTCAACCCCTGCCCACCTTCCATGAGACAGTGACTTGCTCGTGAGTTTACATTCATAAATACACTCACAATGCCAAGGGAGGCTTTTTTCTTCTATCAATTCATTAGATCTGCTCATATGAATTATTTATATGCGGTGCTAAAAATGATTCTGAAACATTACAAGAATTCAATATCAGTTTTCACAGTGGGATTTCATCATTTTAGCATTGCAGCATGGTAGCCGAATGCAATACTAATAGGATATGGTGCTAATAGGGTACAACGAGAATTCTCTCTAATATGCAAACATTTCTGTGTTGTCTTATTATTTCTTTTAAGTTAATATGCTATGGTGATAATATGATGAAATGAATTAGCTTCATATCATTGTCTGCATGAGTTGTGCATATTAACAGCTTCTTTTTTCCCCCACCCCTTTGAATTCACTTGGAATGAGCTTGAAAACTTACCCTGTAGTTATGCTTATGTTAATGAGGCTGTTTAGTAGGAAACATTCCTGCCTTTGCTTAGCCAGCTGGAGAAACAATAGATGCGTATCCTTTCTCTTTGGAATGGAATGTTTTCTGGCCTCCCTTCAAAGGGTCTATCTCCATCAGGCTGCTTTAGTATTCTCTACTTGTTCACAATCTCAATCCACCCATGTGTTAGACATTTTACCAGCAACATTTAACCAGATTGTATATTTCTATTAGATAGGAAGCAAATCTATTCCAAGAGAAACTGAATGCATGGCCAACTGGCCCAAAGTTTTGGAATATTTAAACACACACACACACACTCTCTCTCTCTCACACACACACTCACACTTGCACACAAGCCTACATGCATATATACATGAAATGTGTAGAAATATATACATATTTTTGTGTGTGGGTTATGTATAGACATGTTTATATGTGTATACAGACATATACATATGTGCTTCTTTGTTTTTGTGTGTAAATGATTCAAAAGTTTATAGAATCCATGCCATAACCAGCATTTCTTTTCTGGCTGTTAAATCCTGGGTGGATTTGAATCTGGGTGAGTATGAATCCTCCAGATTTCAGTGTTTATTCATTTTCAGATATATTATCAAAAGCCAGATGCTTATCCAAATCTTAGCTGACATTTGCAAATCATGAATTTCTCACCCAAACCTGTGTGACCTTTCCTCTTGAATTGCTATCAGGTTCAACTAATTCAGTTTCAGAAATCCCAGATGTCACTTCTCCCAGGAGACTTGTAAAGCACCCTCTTATCCTTTCAATCAAGCTGCTCCAAAAGGTGGCTTAATGATTATCAAGGCCACAGCCAGATCATCTGGTGCTTCAGTGCAAATTAACCAAAAGGTACCTATTTGGAGCAGCACAACTCCTCAGAAAACAGCATGGGGAATGGTACTGGGCTGGATTTCTGATTCCTTTGGCTCAGAAAGGCTCTCTTGGGCTGCAACTTCCATGCAGTTTTGTCCATCTCAGAACACCTTTGGGTTGGAATGTTTCTATTTTAACGGCAGTTTGAGATTCTATACAATAAGCCTTCCAAGTTCTGACGCTGATTAGCTGCTGTATGACAGAACACAAGACTCAATCTCTCTGTGGCTTAGTTTCCTCATATCTCTTCACCATTTTAATGGGTGAAATTATTAATAAGTTTCTCAATTTAATTGGTGAAAAGGGTAGTATCAGAGAGAGAAAAAAGTTAGAGTGTTGCACCTCTCCTGCGACAAAGCGAGCACACTTTTGAAGCTTTGGCAATTTATTACATTAACGGGCTCAGGGAGTATTCTCCAAAGTCTGAGCATGGATTGCAGGTGAGGGTACACTTATAGGTCAGAGAGGTGTAACTTAGAGTGGAGGGGTTACAAGCACAAACCTAAGTAATTTAATTGTAAATTCTTCACATGGGCTATATACACACACAAGACTCCATTTGTAAGACACACACAAGATTCCATTTGCAAGTAATTAGGGAAGTTCTTTATCTGTTGGTGACTTATCAGCTGCCTGCGAGCTCAGTCCACCGGATGTTTTATGGCTCTGCTAGCTCCGCAAGGGGAGGGGGTCTTTATGGCTCTCTTCAAGGCTGTTGGGAAGTGACTGGGCAGGCCTTTTTCCCTGACAATAGACCAAGATAAAAAGGTGGAATGTATCTATTATTAGGTTTTGAATCTTAGGCTTTCAATAGAATTATATATAGATCATGTTTTCTTAATAAAAGATGCAGATTTATTATATAAGTGTAAATACTGGTAAATAATCAGCAGAATAAGGAAAGACCTTAACAAGGTATATTGAGAAACTTGTAATATTGTCTTTGGTTATTGAAATTTAATAATGTGATTAGACCAGCAAGAGGACAAAGATGAATCCTTCTAGTGATAGTACTTGTAATGGCTCTGATAATAGAACAAAAGGTACCATATTGCCCTTACCTTGAATCAGATGTGAACATATACATAGGCCATTTTTTTCTGCATTTATTTAAGACAGTACAATTTATTCTGAGGTCCTATAAAAGACTTTGTGTTTGCATATCACATTTGAAAAAGGAGACTAAAGAAATAATATTTGGCGAGAATCAATCAATTCACATTTGAACTAATTCATTTTTTTTAACAGATCGTTGTTTACTTGAAAGTAAGAATTATATATTTCCTAACTAAGATCTACTGAAAGCAGATGGCCTTTTTGCACCCTGTAGCCAGGGTCTTTCGTTTGTCTAACGTAATTATGCATTTTCTCTTTTCTTCACAGCTCCCTCTTAAGGTAGCTTGCTTTAATTGGGGTTAGAAATGTACTCAGCATGTGCAACATTACTTAAAGATGAAATTTCACTGTAGCATTGATAAAAAACTTTCTAGGCTTAAAAATGTCATCAACAAAGAGTCTGGTACTTCTTTAATTATCCAATTTCCAAAGCTATAGTACATAATTCCTTGTGTAATCAGAGCTTAAATTCTGAAGAAACGCATATGGATGACATTTTCTCTCAATTTTGAATGGTGATTATTTTAAGAGGATACAGAACTTAGAAATATTTCAATGGAGCTGATATTTAAAGCATATTTAGTGGCATTTATGTTTTAATCTGCTTATTGACTAGGCATAAAAAGAGCTGTTAGTGTTTTAGTAGTGATTAAAAAGACCATAAATTATTTGATATAATGAGTAAGATAGTATTTCCAGAATGTGGGAGTAATATTTTTTTTTTAACTTGGAAAAATAATGTAGCTTCTTCCTGGTGAAGCATTATCATCTGAAGGATCTTTATTTGGATTTTCCTTTGTTACTAGGACAAAGGACTTCATTTAGAGACAAATTCTCCCAAATTCCATAAACATATAGAGATTTGATGCATTTTATTGTTGCGCCACCTTCTTCTTTTACATATCACCAGCAACAGCAGCACCTGATGAACAACAGTATTATGAGGTGTTCAAGTTCTGGCAGAGTAATGCCTAGTAGACAGCCTGAGGAAATCACAAGAAGACATTAGTAGCAACATGGCCTTTATTGTACTCATGACAATGGCTTCCAATGGCCATGGATTAGACTTGTGTCTGCTTCCCCCAATGGCTGACCAAGCACGTTTTTTTCTCCTGATGATAGGGTCGGGGGTGAGGGTGTCAGGTAAGTCACTGGAAAGTAAACAAGCAGACAGCAAGGAAGAGTGCTCTTTTAAAAGGGGTAACAGCAGAGGTAGGGTAGTGAGTGGGCAAAAACAGCCAAGTGGGCAGGAACAAAGTACTGCTGAGTAGTCAAGGGCAGCAAAATCAGGGCACGGCAACTCAGGTGCTATCAGTGTGGGCAGAGGCAGCTATCATTCCAGAAGGTCCATTTGTTATATTCAAGTCCATACTCAGGGTTGGCTAGTCATTAAACCCACTTTCAAGTGTGGGCATGGTTCAAGTTCTCATGCTACCTTACAAGTGGCAATAGCAAAAGTAATAATGAAAACAATAATCAATGAAAAATCTTTTCTCACTGCCAATCTGAGGCTATGTGTATGTTAACGAGGATACCAGGTAGAAAAGTTTTTTTTCTCTCAAGGAACTTCAACCAAATTATCATAGTGTAGTACAACTCTGGTGCACCCAGGCACTCAGAATCTGTTGAATGAATGAATGTGTTTGTCCCAGTCATCATGACAATTTATCAAAAACAAAACAAAACAACAAACTAGTCTAAATCCCATAAGAATTCTTTATTAAATAAATACTAATGTGATAATCAGCTATTCTAAGATACTCCATTTAGACTATGTTTGCATAATGACAGAATATCCATCAGTTCATTCACATTAGAGAAACAGTCGCATTATTTTTTTGGTAACTGTTATATAAAATAATGGATTATTTAACAGGCTGCTTTATTTTTCAATTTGCTTCATTAAAACATTAAAAGAATACAGAAAAGAATAAACAAAAGTTACCAAAAACAAAGAGCAGCAATTTATCATGAAAAACAATAGCTTTTCTGGAGCTGTCATGTGTGGAGCCTGCAAATGTAGAACTAAAGTTCTCTTCATGAATTTTCTGACAATATTGGTGACCTCAGACAGCAAAGTGAGTTTCTGAAAGTTGTATGTATTTACATTTGGCTTGTTTTTCCCTTGTAAACCATTCAATTCAATTTTATAGCATATCTTTAGTGCACCAAAGTAGATTTCATTTACTTTCCTTAACAATTTCCCCCCCAAATGTTGCATATTCATGGAGGAAATGTATTCCTTTGTATATGAATACATTTCTTTTAAATACAGAAGGCATCCCCTGACTATTTCTTTTCCAAAGAACACCAGCAATGTCTAAAATGAACATTTATAAGTAATTTGGATATGAATCTAAAGAATAAAAGCTGCAGTAGTCTTTCTGCAAATATTATTATAAAGTAAGATTAAGTAAGTTGATATGCAGTGAATAAGAGAACACAGAATAAGTCAAATGGGCATGCTCTATACGTCAACATTTCTACCAAGAGAATACCTTTTTCACCTCACTCAAATTCTATTCTGACTGTAGTGAGGAAATACCACTAATGACTACATAAAACTGGCATCCCTTGACAATGGGCGCTATTTTGACACCAAGAGGTCTGAATACAAGGATTAATTGTAAGACTGTGAGGGACTGGAACACTGATATCACAGAGTGGCAACCTGAAAATTCTTTTTTCTTCATTCTTTTCCACCACCTCTTTTTCCTCCATGAAAAAATGATCAACGAATACATTAAAATTCACATGAACTTTCAAAATATGGTAAGGGAATAAAGATAAAAAAAATCTGAGCTTTAGCTACATTTTGTTTTCATATATTGTGAGCACTGTTGAAGATTATATTTGGTCATTGATAGAGCTAATAGGCTCTACTTTGATAATTTCCTTTGTATATTCATTTTCTACTGGTTAGCTGTGCCTATGGAAGAGGATTTTGACCTTGGCCTTGATAATTCACATAGAATTAATTTACACCTGTATGGATTTAGAAAATAAATGTTTATCAACATTTCAAGAATCTGAAGAAAAATTTTAAAAAATCATATAAGTAGCTTCCATTTACTTAGTACTTATATGCAGAGTATTTTGCTTAAGTTTTTTTGCACTTATATTGGGAATTTTTCTTAACAATTTTTAAGGTAGTTATTATTCCCATCTGGGACTAAAAAAACACAAAACACCAAACAATCAAACACTTGAGACTTTGAAATGCTAAATAATTTGCACAAGGTCACATAATTAAGTGACGACACTGAGAATTCAATTCAGATCCATGTGACCTCAAAGATCAAATGTTAGGAAATTGTATTCTTAAAGACACCAGTGAATAAAATTGTACTGTAATGCATTGTTCATCATCAACTTTGGTTGTCTATTCATGATATTAATAACTTAATTATGCCTATGTTTAAGAAGTCTCTTTCAAAATAGAATTAAACTCAACTTTTACCTATTTCAGTGTTACCTGAATAGTTTTAAATAATAGATATACATAAAATCCTACAATAAGAATTCATTCCACCCTTCCTCTACTTTGACAAGAACATATTTATTGAAAGTGAAATAGTAAGATAGAGCACAATATAAAGTAATTGTTAGCTGAAGCTTTCAATACTTTTTCAAGAGGCTACAAATGTTAGTAAATGTGTTCTAGGTTCTTAGAACACATGTTGGGCATGACATATATATTTCTTGAACAAAGCTTTTGGGATAGTCAGTCCTTAAAGAGCTTTGCAGTTTTAAGTTTCATCCAAGAGAACCTAATGGAACAAATTAACAGAAATATTATCATCTTAGCTTGATTAGTAGTGAGTTATATTAGCTAAACTGAGTAGAAATGTACTTTATAATCATACTCTTAATGAAATATGAAAACAGAGCTATATAAAGTTAGCTAACATTAAAGAAGCTGAATTTTGTTGAATTGAATTAAACCATTCTTTTATGACTTTCTGAATGTACATAAAATAAGAAAAGTTGTCTAAGATTATTCTGTTTTACAAAACTGCAATGTTAGACACATTTTAATCCACGTGTTTTTAGGAATTATGTCTATGTAAAGGAACAATTAGGCATTATTAATTTTATTGGCTAACTCTATTAAAAACACAAAAATTAAAATAGAGCAGTGCCAAGAAAAATTTTTATCGTGACTCAAACAGCAAATAATGTTATGAAATTGAGACCAACCAATCCTAAATCTGGAACCCCTAGAAACTGATGCAGTATCTAGAGGTGGCCATGTCCTCCTCATTACCATAATCAGTGTCCTTTAAAGGACTTTTCTGCAATGTCACTTCTAACCAACTTTCTTGAAATTCACTTCTCCCTTGATTTCATGATACTACTTAAGGATAGGTTTTCTTCTTTCTGAGTCAATTCTCATTTATATATTGTTTGATTTATTCATTTATATTTAACAAAATTTTTTACTGAACTACCCCATACATACAAAGAGAGTGAATCATGATTTCACAGCATGATGAATTTTCAAAATGTGAACCAAATTCTATAAACTACTAGATCACAAAATAATTCATGATGACGTCAGTAGAAGCACCCTCGTATGCTTTTTTTTTCAATTACCGCTCCTGACTTTCATCACCATAGACTAGTTTTACATACTTTCTGAACTTCATATAATGGAATAATTCAATGATCTCTTTGATGTCTGGTTTCTCTGCTTAATAAATACTATAAGGAATTCATCCATGTTGGTCCATGAGGTAATAATTTATTTATTTTCATTGCTTTCTTGTTGTCTATTGTATAAATATGCCATAATTTATTCATACATTAAACTGTCAACGGATATTTGAGAATTTACAGATTTTGACTATTATAAATAGTGCAGCGAGGAATATATTTATGCCTTTTTTCTGAATATGTGCACGTAATTTTTATGGATAAAGCCCTTACTAGAATGATTGAATTACAAAGTATGACAACATCATTTGATGTTTTCAGTTTCTAAAGTGGTTGTATCAATTAATATACCCATCAATATTTTATGAAATTTTAACTTCCTCCAAATCCTTAACACTTCAGTCCCTTATACTTCAGATATTGTGGTGAATATATAAAGGTAACTTCTTACGGTTTTAATTCACCTGTTCTTGATAACTGTTAAATGTGAGCACCTTTTTATATATTTATTTACATTTGCATATCCTTTTTGCAATGTTTTGCCTATTTTTCTAGAGATTTCTATTTTCTTTATTGATTAGTAGTTCGTTATTGTAGTTCTGATTTCTTTGTTGTGTTTTGGATTTATCATTTCTTACTCTTGGACTTGTATTTTTACTCTTTTAGTGGGATATATATAATAAATAGAAGTTTTTTATTTAAATGTAATTCAGTGAGGTGCTTCCTTTGTTGGTCAGTACCTTTTACGTTTTCTTTAAGAATCTGCCTGTTGCAAAGTTATAAAAAAGCACTCATATTATCTTCTAGAAGTGTTTATATTTTAGCTTGACATTTTATCTATAGTCACAGTCTATTGACTTTTGGTTCTGGTGTTGGGAAGGGGTTATTATAGATATTTTTCTGCTAGAAATATGCAGTTAACCTGTATGATTTTATTGTGAAATTTATTTACCCACTGTATTTATTTTTTTAACAGCTGTGTCAAATTTTCAAGGTATTATATATGTTTAATTGTTTCTGGACTCAAGTCTGTTTTACTGAACCAATCAACTACCATTTTCTATATACTGAAAATCTTATTCATTGGAACTCCATAGTCTTTTTGCTTCTATAGTGTCTTGATTCTCTTTGCCCTTTGTATTTTCATATAAATTTTGGATTCTTTGTGAAATTATTTTCCATAGTCAAATAAAAATATGCTGGAAGTTTGACTAGGATTAGTTTTCATCAGTTTAGGGAGAAATGCTGTCTCTAACATTGAAGCTTACAATCCCTGATCATGGTATATAACATGATTTATTTATATTTTACCTTAATGTCTCCTCTTAATAACATTTTATAATTTTCAATATAGCAGTCTTACATAATTTTATTAGATTTATTTCTATATATGTGGTGATTTTGATGCTATTTAAAATACTATCATCATTTTTCTTTTGGAGGCGGTAATATGTAGAAATACAATTACTGTTTATATATCAACTCTACTAATTTTACTTAATAAGTCTAATAGTTTAAGTTATGAGGTTATATTTGAATTTTATATTCATCAATATGCAATTTGTGAACGATAGTTTTGTTTTTGGTTTCTTTTCATTTTATTTTTTCTTGCATTATTGGCCTGACCAACACCTTTGGAAAAATTTGTACAAAATTTGTTTTATTTCTTCTTTGTCTGGAAATATTCACAAGTAAAGTTATCTTGGCTTAAATATTTTCACATGGGAAGACCTTAAAGTAGGAAATAAATTCTTTTAACAGAATGAGATTATTCAGAATGTTTCTTTTATCAGTTTTTTTTTAAATTTAAATTAACTTAAGGAACATTGCATCATAATATTGCATAAATTTAAGGCACATGTCATAGTAAATCCACATTTGCATACAATACATTGAGTTCACCATCATTTCAACTCTCCCTTCATAATACAAATGATCCTCTTTACACTATTTGTCCACCTCCCTCCACTTCTCTTCTTGAAAAAACTAATATGTTTTTGTTGACTAAAATCTGTTTTGTTTAATTTAGTTCTTTTGATTGCTTGGTTTCTCTATGTACCACATATGAATTATATCATAAAATGTCTATCATTCTCTTCTGGCTTATCTTACTAAACACAATTCCCTCTAGGTCCTTCTATGTCAATGCAAATGATGGAATTTCAATTTTCTTGATAGTGAAGCAGAATTTCAATGTGTGTATAAACCATATCTTCTCAATCCACTCACCTGTTGATGAGCACTTATGGTTATTGCAAATATAGCTGCAATGAACGTGAGGGTGTGTATATCTCTTTGAAACAATGCTGTGTCCCTAATAACAACCTGTTTTTTCAGTTCCTCTTTCAGGTGCTTTTGAGATCACCTGTATGTCTTCTTTGGAGAAGTGTCTATTAAGATCCTCTGCCCATTTTAAATTTAGATTATTTGTTTCTGTTCCTGAATTTCATGAGTTTTTTTAAAAAGATATTTTGGATATTAACCCCTTGTCAAATGCTTGAAATGCTTGATGTACAAATATCTTCTTCCACTAAGTAGGATGTCTTTTCATTTCGATAATTTCTTTTGGTGTTCTCATTTTTTTTTTTTTTATTGTGGATTTTGTTTCCCTTGACAATGAGTTAAGTTCCCAAAAGTCATCTCTTAGATCAATGTCAAGGAATGTTTTGTTTATGTTTTCTTCTATATATTTATTGTTTCATATACCGCATCTAAATCTTTAATCCATTTTGAACTAAATTTTGTGTATGGTGTAAGGTAGTTACCTAGTTTTAACGTTTTGCATGTACTTGTCCAGTTTTCTCAGAAGTTTATTGGAGAGACTGTCCTTGCTACATTGCCAAATATTGACCCCTTTGTCATAAGTTAATGTCCACATATATGTAGGTTTATTTGTGAATTCTCAATTCTATTCCATTTATTTGTATGTCTTTCTAAAATTCCAGTACTATGTTGACTTGACTACTGTTGCTTTGTAGTATAGATTGAAGTCAGAGAGTGTGACATATCCATTTTTGTTCTTTTCTACAGGTTTTTTTTTTTTTTTTTTTCTTTTGCTATTCAGGCTCTTTTGTATTTCCAAAGAAATTTCATGAGGTTTTTTTTTTCTATTTCTGTGAAGAATGTCTTTGGGATTTTGATGATATTGCATTAAATTTGTATATTGCTTTAGGCAATGTGATCATTTTAACTATGCTGATTCTTTCAGCTCATGAACATGAAATATTTTTGCACTACTTTTTGTCTTTTATTTCTTTAAACAATGTCTTATAGTTGCCAGAGTATAGTTCTACTTCTTTAAGTTTATTATAAGATATTTTATTATTTTCTATGTGATTGTAGATGGGATTATTTTCCTTAATTCTCTTTCTGTAATTTATTATGTTCATAGAGAAATGCACAGATTTTGAAATATTAATTTTTCTATCTGCCACTTTATTATGTTCATTTACTGTTTCTAGCTGGAGGTTTTGTTTCTACTAGAGGTTTTGGCATTCTCTCTCTATATTTTCATGTCATTAGCAAATAATGATGCTTCCACTTCTTCCTTTCCAATTTGTACACATAATTTTCTTTTCTTATCTAATTGCAATGGTCAGGACTTTCAACATTATATGAAATTATAGTGGGAAGAGTGAACATTCATTGTCATGTTACTGATCATAGAGGAAAAAGCTTTCAGTTTTTCCCCATTAAGTATGATGTTGACTGTTGTTTCTTCATTTATAGAGTTTATTATGTTGAGGTAAATTCTTTTTATATCCATTTTTGAAGAGCTTTTAACATAAAAGTGTGTTATATCTTTTCAAATGCTTTCCCTTCACTTATTAAGATGATCATATACTTTTTCTTTCCTTTTGTTGTTGGAGTTTATCACGTTTATTGTTCGCCTATGTTGAGTCATCCAATCCTCCCTGGAATATATCCCACTAATCATGGTGTATGCTTCTTTTAATGAGCTATTAAATTTTATTTGCTTGAGTTTTGTCAAGAATTTTTTGCACCAAAAGTGATCAATATTCATCAAAGTTATTGTTCTTTTAATTTTCTTTTGTGGTGATGTTAAAGTAATTCCATTACTTTGGAATCAAAGTAATGTTTTTATTAGGAAATTTCTCCTCTTCAAATTGTGGAACAGTTCTAGAAGACTTAGTATTAATTCTTCTCTGAACATTTGTACAACCCTCTGATACAAGGCTTTTGTTTCAGGGGAAATTTTAAATTATTGCTTTACTTTCCTTGCTTGTGAGTGATCTTTTCAGAATTACTATTTCTTCCAGATGTAATCTTAGAATGCAATATGCTTCCAAGAATTTTACTTTTTTAAAAAAATTATTATTATTTTAAAGAGAAAGGAAAGCAAGTAAAAATGAAGGGAGGAAGGAGGAAAGAAGAGGAAGGCATCCCCAGAGCTGGGTTGTGAACCTGAGTTTTGTGACTGTATGTGAGCTGTTACCCAGACATGAGTTTAACACCTGAGCCACTAGACTGCACCCAGATTTTATTTGTTTTCTTTTTTTTTTAATGAATCTGTTAGTGGGTAGTCTATATTGTTTATCCTTTCAAAGAACCAGCTCTCTGTTGCACTGAATTTTTGAATAGTTTTTTTTATCTCTATTTCACTGATTTCTGCTCTAAGTTTTATTATTCCCTTCTTTCTACTAGCTTTCAGTTTTATTTTTATTCTTTTTCCAGTTACTTCAGGTGAAGGCTTAGGGTATGTGTGTGTGTGTGTGTGTGTGTGTGTATGAGAGCATGTGCGTGCTACTTCTTTTTTCCTGAGGTAGCATTTTATCACCATACATTTTCTTCTTAGTACAGCTTTTGCTGACTACAATAGATTCTGATAAGTCATAGTTTTATTTTATTCTGCTGCAGGTACTTTTTAATTTCACCTTTGATTTTCTCATTTACCTAATAGTTGTTCAATAATATGTTGTTTGTTTTCCACACCTTCGCAGTTCCCCTTCTTTCCTCTTATCATTGATTTTTAGTTTGATACCATTGTGATATGAAACTATTCTGGATAAGATTTTAATCTTTGTAAATTTGTCGAGACTTGATTTATGTGCCAACCAATTAGTCTATTCTTGATAATATTCCATGATCGCTTGAAAAGCAAGTGTAGTTCATTTTGTGTGGGTGAAATACTCTATAATAGAAATCTATTAAGCTTCTTTCATTTAGTTTCTCTTTTAAGGTTATTGTTTTTGGATCTTTTGTTTTTGTTTTTGCTGATTTTATGTCTCAATAATCTGTCTTTTACTGTGAGTAGAGTGTTAAAGATTCCTATTACTATTATATTTTTGTTGATGCCTCCTTCAAGGTCTGTTAATATTTGTTTGATATATTTGGGTGTTCCTATATTGGCTCATACATATTAATAAGTATTGGGTCTTTTATTTTTGCATTGATTTCTTTATCATTACTTAATGACCATCTTTATCTTTTGTTACCTTTAGACTGGAAGTCTAGTTTATCTACATGAGTATAGCAATTTCTGTTGTTTCGGATTCACTATTGACCTAGAGTACCATTCTCCATCCTTCCATTTTAAGTTTGTTTGTCTTTATAACTTAAGTGAGTTTCTTGCAAATACCATATAATTTGGTTTGTTTTTTAATCCATTAACGTCTTTGTGTTTTTCAATTGGTGAATTTAGTTTATTTATATTCAGGATGATTATCTTTGAGAACTTGCTGCTTCCATTTTGACTTGTTTTCTGTTTTTATACTGCCTCAATTTTTTTGTGAAATTTCTTATATTTTTAAATTGAAGAAAAACTTTTAACCTATCTTGTAGAGAAAGTCTTGTGGCAGAAAATTCTTTCAACTTTTGTTTGTGAGGAAAAACTTTTAATTCTCCCTTATATCTGAGAGTTGTGGGGGATATAGTATTCTTACCCCACAGTTATTAATGTAGAATATTTAGTTTCATTCTTTTTGGCCTGTAGATTTTCTGTTGAGAAGTCTCATGGGAGTACCTTTATACATTACTTGTTGCCCCTCACCCCAGTCACCTTTACTATTCTTTCTTTATCTTGATTTTTAATAGTTTCACAATTGTATTATTTGGTGTAGGTTTTTGTTTTTGTTTTTTTTTGCATTTAGATTACCAGAAATTCTGTTGTTTTTATTGACTGATATATTCATTTCATTCCCTAGGTTTGGGTAGTTTTCAGCAATTATTTTTTGGAATACGTTTTCTGTTTATTTCTCTGTTTTTACCTTCTGGGATATCCATTATTCTTATGTTACCTTTTCTAATAAAGCCAGATATTTCTCAGAATGATTTTTCACTTTTTTTATATATATATATATTTTTTCTTCTCTCACCTGGTTCCTTTCTATATTTCTATACTCCAGATAACTGATCCCTTCTTCCATTTTGTCAATTCTATTTTCATAGATTTCTTTGGTATTCTTTATCATGTTTATTTCATTCTTTCACCTCTTAAATCTTTGTTAGTCTTTTGCAAAACTTCATTTTCTTACCTTTGCTAGTTAATTTCATTTTTGAGCTTGTTGATTTGATTTGCTGCTTCATTGTAGTCTTGTTTGATGTGTTTTTCTGACTTTTCTATTATCTCTTTGAGTTTCTTTATGATTTCTACATTGACTTCTTTTAAAAAGATGTAATCCTCCATGTCTTCAAAATCATTTTCTGATGAGGTGTCATCTTCTTGTGATGCCTTGCTACCTTCAGATTTTTTAAATATATTGAACTCTTTTTCCCCCAATGGGGTCCTTTTAACTTAACTGCTTTTTTTAAAAAAAAAACCTGGAAGATGACACTCTTAATTTGTATATATGTATTTTTGGCTCTTGATGATTTCCACAGTAAGAATCTCTTGCTTAATCAGAAAGGTGAAGGATCTCTGCTGGGTGTGGAAGGTGGGAAGGTAGGTGCTGTTGTGGTCTATAAGGGCTTGGGTGTCCCTTTGTGTGGGCATCACCAGGAGGAATTCTTTTCTCAAGGCTTGCATACCTACATCTGGCAGTCCATCTGCTGTGGTGATAGAGCTCCTTTCTGCAAGAGCATGGGTCCCCAGGAGAGACCGAATAGGAGTATAATCCTCTTCTTCTTGCTCCCTGCTGAGCAGTAACCTTGTCTAGAGTCTGGGGTCTGACCCCAAATCCTCCTCTTTGGGTTTTAGTCAATGAGACTATATATATCACCAGCAATATTTGCTCCTCCTTCCCTTGGACTTGAGGCGGGACTCACTGCTCTATTAGTTGGTCTCACGGGCTGCCTCTGTCATTAGTGTTCCTGAAGTCACAGTATCCGCAGCCACTGCTGTCCTGTTGTTGCTACCCTGAGTCCCTTCATATCTACCCACCTTCAGACACTCGGATGCACTGAATTACTTAGGTGATCCCCTCAGTACAGTCATTACTATTTCCAAGTTGTTGGAGTGATACATGTCTTCCTGCAAATACCACTTGTTTAAGAAAAGGTTAGTCATTTCTTTTAGATGAAAAAGAGTCAATGACCTCTGCTGCCATTTTCTCTTTCGAATCTCCTTATCAATTTTATAAACTGGTCTTCAAGTAACTTCTCCATTTCACATAAAATATTAAATTTATTGCACTGACTTTAATAATATCCTCTCATTGTTTTAATAATTATGGAAATATTTTAGTTCTATTCTCTTTCATTGATCAGACTTCTGATTATCAATTTATTCTTTTCAAAGAACTTACTTTGACTGGTCCAGTTTTACTTGGTTATTTAAGTAGATTTCTAATCTTTCTCTTAGTCCAAGTGTGCACTTACTGAAATTATATTTCTTCATAACAAATTTATTTATATCAGCCTTCCATTAAAAGTAACCTTTTAGGCTCATCATTGTCTATAAAAGAATGTCCAAATCTATTTAAAGACTTTATGATGATGTTCTGGTTTGTCAGGAACTTTGTTATTTCACCAACTCTGAGCTTTCTAGGCTCATCCCTAGACATTTGCCCTCTTGACCTTTATACTTTATTTAGTTTTCACTATTTAAATACTCTCCTGTGTGTGTGTGTGTGTAATAAAATTCTGTATTTTTGTGTAACAAACTACTCACAATTCTTATACACTCTAATTTCTTTTATGCTTTTCTTCAATCTGGAATTCCTATCACTTACTTAACCTACCTGATGGGATCCTTCCAGAGTTGCCTCTGGACTACTTTCAGACTACTTCTGCTACTCAAAGAAACTTAAATTTTATTCTATTTTATATTCTATAACAATTTCTTCCTCTTACTAGGCTGTGTGCTACCTAAAGGAAGGATACTTAGTACCTAAGATTTATCCCAACCCTCCTCCTTGTCACAGATCAAGCAGTAGTGTTTTTTATAGTTATAATTTCAATGTATTTTTGACCTTTTTGCTAAGATAGTTTATCTAAAACATTAAGCATAAGATTCATATGCTAAATCACACTAACCATAGCTACAAGATTTATAGGAAAAACAAAAATAAGCCCTACAACATTAGTATCTATAGAATTTCCTATTATTACTTAGCATGATTCTGACAATAATATTTTGCCAAAGGTGTCTGAGTCTACCAACCACACTCTAGTATGTTAAATACTATTAAATAATCACTTATTTAGCAGCTTTCCATATTCCTTACAACAAGGAAGATTGCAGTTCTTGAAGTCTTCTATAAAATAAGGGGGTGTGCATGGGTAGAGTAGGCTGACCATATTTCCTGAAAACAAAAACAAGATATTGGAATGGCAAAAATGAGATGTGCTTATCTAATATTCCATATTCATGCAAAAGTAAGACAACAGCAAAAATTTTATAACGTGAGCATGTTGACTAACAACTAATCTTCAGTGACAGAATTTATACAAAAATTTAGAAAAATGTGGAAGGGAACTGTATCTTAACATGATCTACCATGAATATTTCTCTGATGAAGTAATCTTATGCAATACATTTTAGTTTTTCAACACCTATCATAAAACTTCTTACACTTCATGACACAATTTTGCTTTACAACTAACATAGCTTTCATTGTCTCAACACTTAGTTGAGATTTCTCCTTTGATCGCTTACAGTTCATAATAGAAAATATTCTCTCAATAGGTGCTGTACTTCCTGGAAGACAAAGAATAAATGCTACAGTATTAAAAAAGTCTTAAATGTCTAGGTATTTTCCCCTCATTTTAGAAACAAAATTATCATAAAAATGACTAGGGCCAGTGTAAGGAATTTTGGCACTTACACAAAAAACAAACTTGATGCCCCTGTGAGTCCTGCTCTAAATGTCCTGCCTAAAAGACATGCTTTTTTAACCATCCCAATGCCAGAAATAATTAATAATCCTCTTAGTGCTAGAGATAACTCCTATAGCGGCAGAAATAACTCCCATAGTACTTATCTGTGGTATGAACACAGGGCGACATTCTGCTCCCTTTGAAGAAACAGCTGAATGAGCAGACTAGGGTGGACGCTTCCCACACAGCTCCTGGTTCCTCACAGGGTCCAGGGACAGCAGTAGAGGCCTCAGCCCACCATATTCAGCTCCAACAAGGGTTGTCTTTTAAGCAGGGCAAAGGGGAAACTCCTTTGGGGCCCATTTAATAGACTGGGTCTGGGGCAATCAACTGCTCCTTCAGCTCCATGTTAAAGATAGCCTTGGCTTGTTAAAACAGGAACAGAATTGACTTTCATATTAAAACAATGGGAAGGTTGGGGAATATAAAAAAATGCACTGCCCCTTTTTAAAACAGTAGCTATGATCAGCCTAGTAAAGAGTATATGGTGTAACAAATGTTGTTTCAATTTTAGTAGCCAGGAATAGAGGTTATACTAAAAATAAAATAATTTGAGGAGAATTTAACAGGAACTATTTGCAATCTTTTGGTAGGGTATAAATTAAGTACAAAAGTGCATTATCTTAGAAAAAATAATAGCATCTTATTATCAACCTTGGTAAAAGTGATAAGAAGAAAGGATGATGATCAGAATCCATAGATAGAGGTGTCTATTTAGAAAGGTTCTTTATGGGGCTAAAACATTTGACTTAGGTGTTGACTATAGTCTGCCCAAAATAACTCCAGAGAAGCTGCCAGGGGAATAAGTACTGAGATATCAGCTCTGCTCCTTTTTTCTTTTTCTTTCTATTTCCTTTCCTCTTTCTAATCTCTTGCCAAGGGTTCCTACTGACCAAACTCAATTAAAGTAAAAAAATGTTGATGTCATCCAGCAAGAGAGATGGGTCTAGAAGATTGAGAGTGGACCTAGAGGCTATAACAGCATACCGATCTGTGAGAAAAGGCGTCAGCCCATTTTCAAAAGTGAAGTAAGAGTGCCTCTCAATTGACAGTATGATAAAGAAGCCCAGACATAACCATCAAAACCTTAGATTGGTTTCAGAGGTTAGGGCAAGATAGATATTTGATGCTGTGTTTCATGTTTCTTGCTTTGCTTTCCCAGGTTTGATCTTGTTTCCTCTGCCTATCCTTCAGTTACCTTCATATGAAAACCAAAGGTTAGTGCTACTATTAGCATTGCCCCAGTTACATGAAGAAAACTGTTCTAACCACAAGGAAATAATTATAAACAATGCCCAGTTAATTATACAAGACATTCTTGGCTGCCCCAATTAAGACACAGTTCAATACTACTAGCTGGGTAATTTTTTTTTTAATTGTGAGTAGATTTTGTAGGAGCTCGTCTGGTAAACAAATAATGAGATCAGTGTCTCAGAAAGAATCTGATTAAAAATTATTCACCAGTCATTTATTTTCTGCTGTTTTATAGAAGTCCTTCCCTCTATAACACAGATATGGAAAAATGTGAATTTACTCACTAGATAGTTTAAAGTCAAAATTACGAGAAACTAGAGAGTGTTTATATCATCAAGTGGGAAGGGCATGAGGAATGGTGGATGTTGACACTATAATATGTATGTGAAATATTGGTTCTTCTAATGGCTTTTGTGACTCTTCTGGGAAATTTTTGTGTTTCACAGGTTCCAGCTCCTAGGTAGATGCAAACAATGTGAGATTTAGCTATCTACAAACTACCCTTTTTCTTTTTGTTCATGTACACTCTAAAGGGGTTCAGAGTAGACCAAAGAAGTCCAAAATACATAATTACATAGACCTATTCTTATAGTCCTTTTAAAAAATAGTTTGAAGATCTAGGATACACTGTGGACTTTGATTTCTTCAAAGAAGGGTCAAATTCTGACAAATAAAACATTTCACGTATGAATTTAGCTAAGTAGTTTAATTTCACTGAAATCCTTTTCTGTAAAATAGAAATTAAATGTTCCTCATGGTACATATACAAATTATGGGGTTGATTTTATTTTTTTGCATATCTATTATTTTTTATGTGTTTTGTTTTGTTAAATGAGACAGCTTATGCGAAGGACAGCCCCATTGTCTGGCACACGGAAGCTGCACAGTCACCCCTGCTTTATCCTTCTTCAATTATTTCCACTCCAATCACCATGTATTTCTTATCTTCCAAATACTCTCATTGTCTGTTCAAGATATCCTGTGGAAGAGATAAAAAAGGGACAGGAAAATGTTACTGGAATGAGATGTGTGTGGACTGAATGGTAATGAGAATTAACATATACTATACTTAGATCTTTCCTCATAATATGTTCTCTTAGAAGGAAATTTTGGTTAATTTGAATTTCCTGTTTTTAAGCTGTTGTGCATGTGCTGTAAGCAAACAATTGGGTTGGCCATTATGCAGTGAGTATAGTTTGTGCTAAATTTAGATAATCACTAATTTAGTACTTGAGTTTTTAACATGCAGCTCCAACTCGGAGAAGATAGACATAAATAAATGCTTTAAAAACATTTAGTATACTCAAAAGATAAATTTATCCAATTTATATCTTTTACTATAAGCATTTCTGTAATATGCCTACAAATTATCACCCTAATCAATTTCCAATTCCTATCAGATTTACTTCTAAATATTTCTCAAACCCAGCCTCTACTTTTCCATATACATTGCAAAACAGAAAGAAGATAGAATTTGTATTTTAGAGAGATCACTTCCTTATGGAGGGAAGAATCATGTAGATTTGTTTGGAAGCTCTAAATCTACAATCATAATTGCTAAGGTTTTGGTGCTCTTAAGCAATGCCAGTCTATCTTGATTTCTCTTTATAATGCATTTCCATCAATGTTTAAAAAAGTCCTTTGTAAAGGAATATTACTATTTACTATTTTAAAGATAGAGAGAAATGAATTTAAAGCAATAACTTTCCCAGATAACACAGCTATGAATTTGGTTGCAGAGTAGAAGACTGAACAAAGATTTCTCTGATTCCAAAGTGTGTGTGAATTAACACTGGATTCTGGAGCTATCCAGGTGAAAAATAGTATGACCTTCAACTAAAACAGTGTTATTTAGGGTAGATATAACAGAATGGGTTAATATACTATTTAGAAGGTAAATATGCTGGACTTGGTAATGCACTGAATATAAAATGAGGGAAAATGAAAAGTCTGGGATGATTTGAATTGCTTCTTTCTGAGAGAAAGATGTTTTCTTAAGGTAGAGAATACAGTAGGGACTATGCTTGGGGTTAAAAAAGGAAGGATAAAAGTGTTGATTTCAGTTTGGGAAAACTAAGTTTGGATGTCATTGGGACACTCAGGACAAGTTCAATAGGATTCAGTAAGATTGTGACACAGTAGGCTAAGACGCCAACTGTAAAGAAACAGCTGGGAAAAAATGAATAAAGGTTATAGGGGGTATCAAAAGAGAAAGAAATCACTACAGGAAATAGCAATTATCAAGGAAGACAGCAGTTTAAAATGTAGTAGAGATTTGCTAAGTATATTAATTAAGGTAACACTGAGTCCTATAACAAACAAAACTCAAAATTTTAGTAGCACTAAGTTATTAACCGTAGTTATTCACATTAGGTAATTCTAGTTAAAGGCAACTTTTCTTTACTTGGTTATTCGGAGATGCAAACTCTATTCATTATATGGTTTGGTCATCCTCTAATGTTTTAGAGTCCTTGACTTCCATCAACAGATGTGCAAAGAGAAGATGACATATACTTGCTTCTAAAATATCTTGGCCCAGATGTTTCACCCATCATTTCTATTCAAATTCCCTAGGAAAGAATGAATCATATGGTTCAATCTAGATACAAGGGAGGCTAGGATATAAATTCCTGACCAGACAGGAATTTTCTAATAGTAGCTCTAAACTCTGGAAGAGAGATCACTCATTTTTATGAACATCCATCTTTGCTGGAATAAAATAAAAATTCAAGTGTCTACTCAAATTGGAAATGTGACATGTTTTGACCTCTGCCAAGTATTGGGAGTGGGGACCTCTTTTATAGGTGGATATATTCCTTAAATAACTCTTGAATGGCCCTCTCTTTAGCCTTCTCATGAGTGATTTCAGTTTATTATTGTCCTAACTAAGTTTACATGATGTGTATAACTCAGGTGTCCAATTCAGATTCAAGATCCCCAAATCAGTACCAAACTAGACAAAGATAGCACCAAAAAGAAAATTATAGACAAATATCACTGATGACTATAAACACAAAATCCTCAAGAAAATCCTGGCAAACCTAATTCAACAACACATTAAAAAAATGATGAAGTGGTATGTATTCCAGCATTGCATGAATGGTTTAAATTATACAAATTAACCAATTTAATATGCCACAACAAAAGAAAAATAAAAAAAATCATATGCGCGTATCAATGAATACAGAAATAACATTCGAAAAGATTCAACACCCATTCATGATAAAACCTTTTCCAAAATGAGAACAGAAGTCTCACACATCAAAATAATAAAAGCTATATATGACAAACCCACAATCAATATCACACTCAATAGTCAAAAACTGGAAGCCTTTCCTTAAAGTTTGGAACAGGATAATGGTGTCCAATTTCACCACTACCATTCAACATACTTCTAGAAGTCTTAGCCAGAGAAACTTTAAAAATCCAAATTGGAAAAGATAAACAAAACTGTCATTATCTACAGGTAATATACTATACCTAGAAAATCCCAAAGACAGCACAAAAAAAAAAAACCTGCCAGAAACAATAGTCGATTACAGCATATTAGCAGGATATAACATCAACACACAAAAATCAGTAACATTCCTATATACAAGCAATGAAGTAGAGGGGAGTGAAATTAAGAAAGAAACGACATTTAAAACTGCACCAAAAATATAAAATACTTGGGAATAAACAACAAAGGAAGTGAAAGACCTCTACAAAGAACATACAAAGGCTTTCATAAAAGAAATATAGGAAAACAAAAAGAGATGGCAGAACAGCCCATACTCATGGATTGGATGAATTAATTCAGTAAAAATGGCCACCCTACCCAAAGCAATGCACAGATTTAATACCATTCCTATAAAAAAAACCTCCAGGGCATTCTTCAAGGAGCTGTAATAAATAATACTGAAGTTTGTATGGAAGCACAAAGGCCTCCAGTAGTCAAAGCTATTTTCAAAAAAGGACAGTGGAGGCATCACAACTACTTCAAATCACTACAGCGTGATCATCATTAAAGCAGTGTGGTGCTGGGACAAAAACAGACACACAGACCTATAGAATAAAACGGAGATGCCAGGAATAAAGTCATATCTATATGAATAGTTAATCTATGACTAGGGAGTCAAGAGCATAACATGGAGGAAGGAAATTCTATTCAAAAAATTGTGTTTGGAAAATTCTTTAGACACATATTAAAAAATGAAAGACTATGTACTAGCTTCATACACAAAAGTTAACTCCAAATGGATCCAAGATGTGTTTATAAAGACTGGAAATCATAAGCATAGAGGAAAATATAGAAAAAATGCTCAATGATGTCTTTGTGGAAAAAGATACTTATGACAAAATAAAGTAAAACTTAACACTTGTTCTACGTCAGGCTAAAAAGTTTTTTCACAGTGAAAGATACCACCGCTAAACCAAAAAAGTCAACCCACACAACAGAAAAATATATTTTCACAATTTTCATTGGACAAAAAATTTAACCTGCAAAATATGTGAGGATCTCATATACTGCAATAACAAAAAAGCAAATGACTCAAACAACAGGTAAAACTGAATAGATACCTATAAAATAAGATACACACACGGCCTACAAAGTGACATGAAAAAAATGCTCTGTATCACTTATCATCAGATAAATGCAAATAAAAACTGCAATGAGATATCATCTCATACCAATAAGAATGGTGTTTATCCAAAAGAATAAAACCAAGCAATATTAGAGAGGGTGAGGAGAAAAAACAACCCTACTACACGTTCAGTGGGAATATAAATTAGTGCAAACTCTTTGGAAAACAGTATGGAGATTCCTCAAAAATTAAAGTTGGGCCTACTGTTTAATCCAGCAATTCCATAAAAACTCTAATCAGGAAAAAGTATCTGCTCCCCTATGTTCATAGGACCATAGCTCACAATAGCCAAGACATGAAAATAACCTAAATGTCTGTCAACAGAGGATTGAATAAAGAAGCCGTGGTGTATATGCACAATGGAATTCTATGAGCTATTGCAAAAGAAGAAATTGTGCTCTTTAGTACAATCTGAATGGAACTGAAGGGGATCATGTTAAGAGAAATAAGAAAAAGAGATGTACAGGATAGTTTCACTTTTTTGTGGAATATAGTGAAACAAAACAAGTGAGCAGACAAACCGCAATAAAATTCATAAGACACAAGCCTCTGGCTACCAGGGGACTGGGAGTGGGAAGGGAAGGAAAGAGGGAGAAAGGTAGTGATCAAGGACTCTAGGACTGGTGCTGGTCGCGGTGTGAAATCCTCATAAACAAAGTTGCGATGTCAATGTCCTGAAATGCTTACAGCAATGTACACACACAAAGTAATAAAATTATTTAAAGAATAGCAGAAAGAGGAGGAGATAAGAATGAGGAAATAATTTAATTCAGGTTTTTACCCACATGCTTAACCAGATATTGTGGTAAATTGTGGTAGATACAACAGAAAAAGTTTAAGATAAGTTTCCTCACCACAAAGTAATTAACATTTCAGCAAGAGCAAATATAGTTACATAAAATTAAGATATATATGTATATATATACATATATATATATATAATCAGGTAAAGACTGATTTTTTGCTCAAAAGCGATAAAGTCTACTTAGCCCAAAGAAAGGAAAGACTGTGGTGGAAGAGCTGTTGGAGAAGATGGAAATAACATCCTTCAATTGCCTATTTTGTGCCATAAATTGTAGGACTTTTAAAATATTCTATATTCATTAAATATTGAGCCAGCATTCACTCAGGTCAGGTCTCCTTTCACCTAATCTAGTGAGTTTTTTTTTAATCACACTGTGCTGGATTATATCAATGACCTAGAATTTACTTTGTTGGGACAATTTACCCTACCTATTCCACTAGCTTCTCAAATCTAACTGAAACATTTGGTCTTGTTCTTTAAATTGTCATTAACCCCACAGAATATAGTTTAGTTTTTTTCTGGAGCACATTAGGAATTGGCAAAACTCAAAATCACAGTTTGGATTCTACTCTTGGGGAAAAGAGTTATCAAATTCCAAACTAAATAGGAAGGGCTCCATCTCTTTCTAACATTTTCCACATTTTGAGTAACTCAAGATGGGAAATCTGAGTGGGCAGGCTGCTATACCAGAATTTTCTTGTTCTTGATAGTCTTTTCAGGCTAGTTGTAAGTTTAAACAGACGGACAGTCATGTAAGAGTAAATTGCTGAGCTCATACTGCCTGGATATTAAGCAGGTGATAACTGCCTCTCAGTTAACAGAAGCTTGATGAAGAATATAGGTGCCTTGGAACCACTAAAATATACTCACTGATGTTCTGAACATAGGAAAATAAATCTTATGCAGCAGTTTGTAAACAACTAGTCTGAAACAGAAAGTCTACTCTCCACTGAGATAGTGACGTTATCATATACTCTACCACAATCCACAGGAAAATTTTGGGGAGAATTAATTAGGCCTGATAGCATAATACATTGTGACAATATTTCACAGTCATAAAACAATTGGGTTTGAATGCTAAAATGACAGAATAGATTTAAGTAATTAAGACAAAAGAGAAAGAGATCAAACTCAAAATTCAGCTGGGGCCTGTCTTAGCTGAAATTGCATTTAAAACTTCAACAGTGGCCAAGACCTTTGTTATTTGAATGCGTTATTGTACGTATTTGCAGTTCTCTCTGAAGGTAGCTTTCTCGAGTTGTTTTAACACCTGCCTGGAAATTTGACAGTATAAACAGATTTAAGATGGCGACTTGAAATACATAAACATGTATAATTTGGCAAATGCAGCTAAATCATTTAGAATTGGAATAATTCTTTGGTAGTAAAAGATGAGAAGTAATTCACTTGCAAATTTCTCTTTGGCAGAGTACAGAAATTGCAGTAGACCTAAGGAAACTCTAGTTATGAATGCTCTAGTTACTTCCTCACATTCAAGAAATTATTTTGTTAAGACCTCAAACTAACCAAGAGAATTTATTCCCCTAATGACCAGGACTATTAAATCCAGCTAGGGGTGGAATGGTTACACCTGTGAATGGTTAATCTAGCCACTAATTCAAAGAGTCCTAGGCTGTCACCAAACAGCATTAAAATTCTGATTATTTTATGGCTTGTCCAAATGCCCAATCCCCTAAGTAATTGTTGTAATTTACACAAAAAAGAAAAAAAGCCCACGGATAAGAATATCCATCTTTTAACATTATCCACAAGGGTCTGGTTCTGACTGCACACATAAAACAAAATAAAAGCACCTAGCTCAGGCAATTAAAATGTTCTTGTTTTCTATTAAAATAAAATGTGTTCATTTGTGAGTGACTCCAAAAGGAAGACTTAAGAGCAATTGTCATGGTTTGCTTTGATAAGAGCTGTAGATTTAGTAGATAACATTCCAAGGACTCCAACAAGAAATCTAATACGATTTGCTTTCCTCCATTAACAATCAAATAATCAAGAAATGTAAATAGTAAAAATGCAAAATACTAGCTGGCAAAGTTTTTTTTTTTTTTTTTTAATTTTACTGACAGGTGAAAAAGGTAAAATAGAACCATAGAAATGAGCAGAAGTAGAAGTAGGAATGATCTTGGAGACCCTCGTTTTGCATATTCCAACATTGAAGTTTAAAGGTGTGGCTTAGAGTTCATTGCTAATTGCAAACAGAACTAAAACCACTGCCCATGACTCTTGACTTTCTGCTCACTGTTATTTTCCCTGTAATGAACTACATTAGCACAAATAAGTTTATGGACAGATTTTGTTTAACTTTAGGAAGTAACAGGAAGTTCCTACAGAAAAAAAAAGAGAAATGACTGGTAATACCAGGGGGACTGTCTCAATAAATGGAGCTGTATGTTAGTTAAGAGTCTGTATTCTGTCTAGTACACCTGGGAGCAGTCCCACATACATCCCAAGGTCAAGAACTGAATAAAAATAAATAAAGTGTTTTTTTTTAAAAAAAAGATCTGTATCCTGAATATTCCATGTCTGATTTCTCAATAAATTTAGTCTGAGAGTCATCTCTTAAGCCTTAACCAACATTTTTCCCTCTAAAAATAAAGCAGCAGGAAAATTCACTGGACCATGGACCTACTGGAAATCTAGCTGCTAACCATGTGCTTGCCCCCACTTACTTTTGCCTGAAACCCCTGATTTTATGCCCTGTCTCTTCTCCTGTACTGTTTTACCAACACTCTAGTTTCAGGTTGTCATATGCTTCCTAGCAGCTAAAGTTTCAATCTATTCTTCCTCCAATGACGCCTATTCAACCAGTCATTTATCTCCAGATGTGGCAACAAAACCTGCCTCTGACCTATATTCAGTGCCTTGTTTTCATGCTGAGCAACACCAATGTTCACAGATGAAAGGAACGGCTACCGGAGAAATAGCATGGAAAAAAAATCAAGATAATCTTAATGATCTAATCCTTTTTAAAAGTTTTTTGTTATTTGTCATTTTTGTTATTATTATTATTTTTTTTAGATGAGTTCACTGAAATGGTTTTTAAACAAGTGTGAGTTTCCTGAAGTCAGGACTCACAACTTTTGATATTTTTAGTAATTTTATTGCTAATCCCTGAATGAGACATCTAATATCATGCAAGAATTGTTTTTGAATAAGTATTCAAGAGATGTGAGCAATGTAATAATGCAACTATCCAAAGTCAAGGTGATGGGGAATCACTGGACTGTTTGAGGATATATCTCATTTTCTCTTTCTCACTCAATTTTTGGCATACTGTCTCAAGAGCCTCTGTGGTAAGGCTACACATCCGTTGCAGAAGCTGGCCAGCAACAGGAATTTTGAGGAATTTTTTACTGGGAGGATAAGTTACACCTATTTTAACCTGCCATTTGCTACTAAAAGAGTTTCATAATTTCTCTCCTTATTTATGTAATGACAGGTCTCTACTCAACATAAATTATTTGACCAAATCTGTTGATGAATCTTGTACCTGCCTTTGACTTTGAAATGTATCAAATGATCTTGGAAAGTTTTTCTTTAAATAAATTTCCCAATATATTGTTAGAGGGCACATGATGAATTGTAGAATCTGAGATCAATCAGGTATGCAATTTTTAAATATAAAGTTGAAATATTAAAAATGAAAGCCAATGCCCATGATTATTTAAATCAATCAATATTTCATCAATTTCATATTTCTTGGCTTAAAGTATCATGGTATTATTCTCTTTCTAATTATGAACACAGAAGAGCAGTAACATTTCCTAATGTTCTTTTTTGCATGCTGTGGTAATGCTAATGAACACTAAAGATGGACACAGATGTTGTTACAGCAGCATTTCTCAGGGTCTGGGAAAGTGCAGAAACCATGTTAGTGGGAGCAATGAGAGGGGAAAATATTTTTATGTATTAATAGTGACACGTAATATATTTACCTGGGCAAAGGCAGTGACATTTGATCTTTGGCGAATGTAGGGTGAGGGGAGACAGTGTCTTTTCTCATATCTTCACATCTAATTGATGTCAGGGATTTACACAGTAGTGAGGAGTCTGACGAGTCTCTTAAGAGAAAAAGGAGAGAAGTGCTCCTTTTTTGTTTGCTTGTTTGACTAGACTGCGACACTAATTAATGTTAGAGGCAGGAAGAGGTGATAGAAGCCCCGAGAAGGATTTCACCAGAAGGGAAGACTGGGCTGTGGACTCAACTGTAGACCTTAGGTATTTGGAAGAGAGTATGGCTGGAATTTTCTCCTATCCAACTAATTCTGTGAATTGATCTGCAAGATCTTTCTTTATGAAGAATAATAATAGATAATAGCTAGGTTGCTATAGGAAACTTGCTGTGTATGATTCAGAGAGAGAGGGAGAAGGTACTCTTGTATATAAAGAAAACAGAGACATCTACAGTCAGTTGAGGGCAGCAGTGGTGGAGAAAAGAGAAGACAAGCGTAGAAACTACAAAGGTAGGTTGTCCAGTCAGGTGCCATTTTTTTATTCATCACCGAATTTCAGTGATGTTATCAAGAGATAGTGATGATCCACCATAGACATGGAATGCTGGAGACAATGGTGTCTTGTCAGGAGTTTTCAGAACTGTAATTCTGAAATTCAAGCAAATGTGACTGACCTATTTGGTAGCGATAATACAGACCAAACATGTCCATGCACTTTTCTCCAGTTTTTCTTTCCCTAACACAGTGAGTGAGGAGGCCATATCTTCCAGAAAGTGCAACTAAAGGAGGAACTTCTAACAGCCTCAGTCCCCAAGGGACCATGTGAAAGCACAGGGGCCTATGGACCTGAGTAGTTCTACAAGCATACTATGCACATGTAGTTTATGTAGGCAATAAATCATTGTGCTAAACAATGGAATTTCAGGTAAATTTGTGATTGCAACATAACTTCAGCTGTCCTGATGATAATAAACAGGTAGCTTCAAAACTGAATATACTCTTTGATTTACTTCTTTTATCTTCCAGAATTTTGTGAGCATTACCCAGTTTCTTGAAACATTGATATAAATTATTCTAAGCTTTAAACAACTAGAGAACAACGTAGTTTAGCAGAGCAGAAATATGTAACAGCTGAGTTATTACAAATAATTTTACTGATTGTTTTGTGCTAGACTTGAATCTCTGTCAACCACAAGTTAGATAAATCTCAAAAACATCAGCTTATAAGAAATTAATTTTATAGTATGTAGAAACTAAAAAGTGAAAAGCTCTATTTTATCTTGGGAAGATTTTCCAGTAATACTTAAAGTTTAAAGATACATGGCCTTCAATACAAAAAAATCTGAATTGCACAAAAATGGTCAAGAGATAAAGTATTAAAATGTACAAGTTTTATTTTGTTCTTGCAAAAAATTGGAGACTACTTAAGTGACTTTTAATAGAGAAATGGTTTAGTAAAGTATACAAAGCTATTTAAGTCAATATGAAGAGTAGGATTTTTAGGAGTATACTAAAATGAAAGATTGTTTGTGATATTTGTTTATTCATTTGATGTGTCTACTTGACTAGGACATAGAAAAGTCCAAGAGATATCGTTTCTGGGTGTGTCTGTGCTGGTATTTACAAGTGACATCAGCATTTGAATTTGTGGGTTGAGTATGGCTGACCCTCCCCAGTGCGGATCCTTGTCATCCAGTCCATTGAGGTTCTCAAGAGAACAAAAAGGTGGAAGAAGGTTGAATTTTTTCTCTCTGCCTGACTGCACAGCTGGGATATCAATCTTTTCCTGTCTTTTAGATCAGGACTTACAGAATTAGTGCTCCGGTCTTTGAACTCAGACTAGAATTTCCACTGCTGACTTTCCTCAGACTCAACTTGTAGAAAGCAGATCTGGGGAATTCTTAGTTGCTATAATCATAAAAGTCAATTTTTTATCATCGATCTCATTACAAAGATTTTTCTATTTCTATGGAAAAATCCCAACTAATAGAATCTTGTGTAAATAAAACAAATGATTTTTAGGGTAATATACGTAGCATAATCTATTTTTTTAATTATGAATTGTAAATAGTGTTTGAACACATATAAAAGTGGCTAAAGAACATGCATCAATCTTAAAATTCTTACATTTGGTGAGAGGAAAAGAGATGTTGATAGACATTTGTTTACTTCCTATATGTTTGTTATCTTACTTTATTATAATGAACGTAGATTCTTTATGCTAGAAATAGCTAAAGCAAGTAAAATAAAGACTGAAATAATAGTTGATGGATGGCTGCAATGAGCATACTTTGTTGCATATACTCTAGTTTCGGTATAAAACCATCATGCTGAGGAGAAAGCAAAACTATACTTTAAAAAGGGGGTCTGTTTCAAAGAGAACTCAAAAGTTGGAACTCCAGCTCCAACTATGTCTCCAAATAGTCAGCAAGGGGTGATAGTAATAGCAAAGCTTATATGGGCTGGTAATAATTTGTGTTTTCTGACTGATTAAGTCCTTTTAATGCATTCTCTTTCTAAGATTTAAGTCCAACATGGCAACATAGAAGTGAGGATTAAGTTGAGGACCCTTTGCAAATATTTGCCAATGAATTACTTCTCAAACTTAACCAAATATGTAAATGACACTTTTTGTTGGTAAAACATTGATCTGGAAAATATGGGGGAGCCATAAGTAAGATGGATTTAAAACTATAGTCCTAAATGAAATTGCATTATGGGATACGAGGTAGAATTCTTATAATAGTCACAGTCTTTGATACCATCATATAACTGACACGGCCCATCAACCTGACTCCTAAATTCCTCTGAGGACCAGAACCATCCTGTGTGAGCACTCACATAACTCTCTAGCTCTTCTACGTAACTACCAAAACTCGATTTCCTTTTCTGCTATTATCGTGTGGCCACCGTGCTATTCTTTGCAAAATTAGGATTTTCATGGTCACCTTGCTCTTTATAATTTCTAGAAGATAAATATTCTGTGTGATCTCTTTTCAAAGTATTTATGATAAGAAAAAGATTTGTCTATTCTAAAATTTTATTTTGAATTTTGTAGTCACAGTGTTGTAGGAAGGAATGGTTAATTACTTAAAATGGAGCCACTTGCTTATAAAACAAAGGGCTATTTCTTAATCAAAAGAGAAAGCCTCCTGGCATTCGGCTGCAAGTTTCTGATACTGCAGGCCTTCCTTAAAGTGTGTATCTCACATTTAAAGTCGTTTCTCCATGCCTGTCACGTGAACTGAACCCCTGATTGTCTCTGCCTAGGACAGTGATCCATTTCTAATGTATGAGGCTACAGTTTTTGAACTCATAAACTGTAAACTGTATTAAATAAACTGCCTTCTGATTGATGAGTCCTGCTCTCATAGGCTAATTTCTCATCTAAACAGTGATATGAAAATTCTTGCTAAAGGGTTGGTGACAGGACTAAACTGGGGTAATAGCAGACTTAATCAAGAAAGACAAATGGGATTCATTAACAACTGGTACTCAGCAGACAATCTTCTGAGACTTCTCAGTACAATCTCATTGGTCCAATCGAAAATAAACTGTGTGCTGCTTTGATCACTGAATGCAGAACAAGCCCAATGAAAAATTCTGTTTCTGATATTAAATAGAATTCAAATCTGGATTGAATTTTATGCCAGGCAGTTCATGTTTGGATGAGAGGAAACGAGGGAAAAAAATATAACCCCCCCTGGGTCTCATCTGGAATTTGTTCTCTGGTTGATCAGGTTTCCCACATTGTTCACTATACCCTGGTACTTTAATCAAGCAGGTCATGCCCTAACTGGCAGGGAGGACTTTACTAGAGGTATCTGGTCTCTGGCTGGCCTCAGAATGGGCACACAGTTGATTTTGTCCAAGTTCATTGAGCAACACTTCCAGTAATGCCTTGTTTCATTGAGCTGTTTGAATTTGGCTTGTGTGATTGAGAGATGACTAACACTCTACTGCTCCCCTTTTATAGTACGTACAGTTTGCTAGGAAATTTCTTCAAATCAGGAAATGTTTTTCCTAGTCCTCCAGAAGTTAGGGAAGGAGGAGATCATGACTTTATTCTTGTCAGTGGTTTGTAGGTCAACGTAATGCATGCCATTTCCAGGCCTGTCCCAAAAGACTTCCCCATATTTTTGACCCTCTAATTTTCTGATGTGTCAGACAGAAATCAGACAATTTAGCAGATCTAAGTTTCTTATAAAGAGACTCAGACAGAAATAACATGAGTCATGCTTGTGAAGAACAGTGGATTTTACATAAGGGAGAAATAGTTCTCACTTGTGTGAAACCATGGAGAACTGGGGATTTATTTATGATGACATATAGCTTTACATAGATGAGGCAACTAGTTTCATGAGTGCTCTCTGGCCTAATACTTTAATTACTTTACTTCTTAACTGACCTCCTTAGCTTTGGATTTTTTATATAGTTGTACTTTACAGCAAATACCATTTTGCCTTGGACTTGTGAGCTCTGCACCCCAGTTCTGGAGAGATTAAGGTTTGCCGCTGGTTTTCTCCTGCCACCTTCCACGAGCCCATTACCAAGAATCACTAAGTAGGACCCTCCAACCAGCCTTCTAATAAGGATGAGACTGGACACACAGAGTCCAAGCAATTGACATCTTATTTTCATATTTTTCCACTTGAAACATCATTATTTTAATATAGGAATTTCATGGAGATAGTTGTTTATTCAAGTTAAATAATCACCTTCTTTGTCTCCTACTAAGGTGAAGAGATTGTGCACCAGGAGTTTAAGTACTGTTCAACCTTCTTTCCTCTTGGCTCTACTTTTGGGAATGTTGAACTGACAATAGATATTGCGTGGTCCCACCCAAACTGTTTCAGTGCTTACCTCTTTAGTACATATCCACAGTGTCTACTCTAACATCCTCGCCTCCTGAGAGTCTTATCTTGTCAGATCTGAAGTGCTTTCATGAGCAGACCTCGGACAAGTCCCGTGACAAAAGAGACAGGCTTCCTTGCCTCTCCTGGCCCCTCAGCACGGGATAGCTCTCGAGCAGCTTTTACTTTTTCACCCACAGTGGGATGAAGCTTCAGTTGTCACTCAGCTTTAATGACCTTCCTTTTAATGTTTTACTTCCCCATTCCCCTGCTAGGCTAAGACTCAAGTCAACTACATGCATTCAAATCCTTTCTCTAGATCTGCTGCTGGAGAATATAACCTAAGATATCAACATGGGATTCTGAAGTCAGCTTTTTTGAACAACCCCAGTAAGTTGGTAGCTGTTGATCTCTGATGTGATGTGGTATATTCTTCTACACAGGGGAAGTCAAACAGTTTTTCCACTGCATCAAAACCAGTAAATCTGACAATTAGCTATAACATGCTTTTTGGAGTATTTGTTCACTGCATTAGCTGCAATCACACATACATTTCATCCAGCTGAAGCAGCTTCACAAAAGGATGCTCACCTGTATTGCTGTAGGTATCGCCCCATAGGAGCCCCGCAGCCACTCCACAAGTGGGGAGGAAGATTTTAATTCAAAGAATAAGTAACGTGTTCCTGGCAGATGCAAAGACCTAGCAGCTGCCTTAGAAGTGGCAACTCTTGCTACCAGCTCTGCTCTGATAGATTCCTATGAGTTTCTGCAGACCGTACTGCAGATACGACAGTGTGGTTGGACAGCGCTTTTATCGTTTTATAATGTCTATCATCTGCCTTATCAGCCCAGATAAACACACAATTCCAGTAACTGTCGTAGTAATTGTGTGTTGTCTAAGATAATACACTTACTCAATAATACATTTGACATGATCATGAAATAAATATATAAAAACCATGTAAAAACATCAGCCTTTCTGTGCACTGCACTTTCAGCACTAGTCCTTCTCTCCATTCACTTTCTACAAGACTGATACCACAGTCGTTCCTAATTAGACATTTTGGAATTGCTCCAGTTCTGCTAAAAATAGAGCTTCATGAGCAAGTGGTATGAGTCTGTCTTACTGCGACTTCTTGCCCTCTCCAAGATCTGTTTCTTCTCAACAGCTTCCTTCCCTTCACTTGGCTGCCTCTCTCTGAGGCTTTATGGAAGCCACATTTTCCATTCATTTTCACATCACGAGACAATGGAGGGGAAAAGCAGCCCTGTATGACTCTAACCAGGAGAAGAAAACATAGTCCTTTAAATTTTCAGCCAAAGCAGGTATCTTCAGACACCTAAGGCCATGCTAACCCTCACCTCTCAACTTGCCTTCTCTAGGCCCTATAATAATGAGTAAGCTGAGTGAAGATCACAGCTTTGAAGGTAACCTGCCAAACATCCGTCATCACCTACTGATGCTTGTGTTACTGCCCTGAAGTATTTCTTCAGGTTTTGAAGACTGATGTGTGAGAGAGAGAGCCCTCCTCCATCGAGTCTGGCCCCTGAGCTGTTGGAAGGGACACTTCTCAAGTGGCAGAGCATTTCATTCTCTATAGCTAAGGGTTAGCAGATCTCGTGTGATGAAAGCCACTAAGCAAAGGCTTGAAAATCACCCAAAGCCACAGAAACTAAGGACGGGTGCTAATGGAAAGAGCAGAACTTGTGTTTCTAGAAAAGTTGTTAGAAATAAAAAAAAATAATAATGTGAGTGCCAGAAATCTCACTAGCTACCACAGGAGACATTATATGTAATTCATATAATATTTGATGTGTATATAAAATATTTATATATAATTTATAGTTTTAACATATATTACATCTAACTATATATGACTCATTAAATATATGTATATGGTTGTATAAACAAGTGGTGGCATACTCTAACAGGTATGTACAATGTTTAGTCACTTAATGCTAAATCTTGAGAATTGTTTCAGATCTCACCTTATAGAAAAGGCTTGTGCTGTATAATGTATTAATAAATATGCTTATTAATGTTACATAAAAGTTTGCATCATTTACTGGGTTCCATCTCTGCAATATAATCATTGCAGCTTCAAGCCCATCTAATGATTTTAAAGTATAGATATTTTTTAAAGCAACACAAAAATCAAATGCAAGAGTTTTAATGATCAGACTGCAATGTAAAAAGTGATGAAATATAGTGAACCTTGCAAAAGAGATGCTTAAAACTCAAATTATTGTGATCACTAACTTTACGAATTAAAAACATTTAGAATGGCTCATCAGTAAGAAATCACAAATTTGGTCTTATAGACTAAAAGTCTATTTTTTGTCTGGTTTATTTGTTTGGCTTCTCTATCTACCTCATATGAAAGAGATCATATGGTATTTGCCTTTTTCTGATTTATTTTACTATGTATAATTCCCTCTAGGTCCAGAAAGGAAGAAGGAAGGATAAATTGGGTAAAAGAGGTCAATTAAATGAGGAGAGACAGAATTGGACTTTTCATGGTATACTTAATGAAGTTCATGCAGATGTTAATTTCTAATGAGGCACACCTAGACTTATAAAATGTTACTTCAATAAAGATGTGTTTAAAAATAAGAAGTCACAAATAATGAAGGATAACATGATTAACTAGAATTTTCTGTCATCATTAATAAGCCTTTGTCTTTGCTTAATATAACTAGGGAGTTTACATTAGAAACTGTTATTATTTACTAGATAAGACAAATGCATACTACAATGCTGCATTTGGATTACTTTTCTCCCTTGACATTTTTTTTCTATTCCAAATATATTTTGCTGTAGTATCCTAAGACTTAATAAAAGAGCAACTTGCACATTTTTTACTGCTGTTGTCTGACATGCAAATTGTTATCTCATTATGGAGCAACCTACTGAAGGTGATTTATCTTTATATTGGTGGATACACTTTTTCCCCAACAGATCTTCAGTGTGAGCCACAGGAAGTGAGTGTTCTCATCCTTTGTGGATTCAGCCCAGCATCACGTACCATGCCTTGCAGATGATAGGATAGAGAAAAATAGTGACTGGATCGAACCATGCTAAATTATATAGTAAAAATCATTATTTCTTCTTTTCCTCCTCTTAGTATTTAGCTAACTTAAGAAAAGAAATATTCAAAGAAGTTTCTAACTTTCAGGTTATAATCTTGAAATAGTGATAGAAACTGAGTAAAGCATGGCACAGAAACAGAAAAGTAGCGAATAGTGATCACCAAGGAGAAGTAATATCCTTATTACATGATAATATAACCTTATTACATGATTTTTAGGTCTGATTCATTGCTTTTGGAAAACTGGCAACTTTATTTAAAAGTCTGATCTTTTCAGCATGACAGAAACTCTATGGGAACTAAACAATTAAAACTCCTAGAGATAGCTTTGCTATTAGAACAAATTTACTGGAGTGAGTTATAAGGAATGCAAACCTGAGATAGTGGCTGGATGTGCAAAAGAGAAAGCCAATGCCAATATGGAAAGCCTCCTTTTTCTGCTTCTTGAAAGAGAAACGATGCCCTCTGAGAAGTACAAAGTGATCATAGAAACTGGGGGCACGCCCCTGTGACTCAGGCAGCTAAGAAACCGGCATGTAGACCATGGAAAGCGGAAGGACCTGGGTTTGAGACCTGGTGAAAAAACAAACAAGTAAATACATAAAGATGCTTCTTTATTTTCCTTTCTTCTTTCCTTAAATGCCTCTTCCTCCTCTCCCTGTCTTCTTTTCTTAAAGAAAAAAAAAAAAAAAAAAAGTGATCCTGGAAACAGATATGACTTATATTTGAGTCCTGATTCCTTGAATCACTTACTATCTGATTTTGGGAAATTTATTAAGCTGCTCAGTTTTTTAAAGTATAAATTGAGGATAATTATGGCATTTACTTATTAATTTAATTGGGTGGAGTAAATTAGATAATTCATGTAATCCATCTAGTTGCTCTAACATATGGTATATGCTCACTGATATTATATACTGTTATATCTGTTCTATAAATGGCATTCTATAAAAGGGAGTTGTAGGAGTAGATTGTTCTTTGGAGAATATTCTCAGCTGGATTCTAGAATTATCTTTTTCTAGCTATCATTCCCAATGCAGAGAAAGTGGTTGTTCATACATGAACCTTAAGGCAGAGATAGATGAACGATTGTCTTTTTGAAGGGAAATCTGATCCTCTTCCTGTTCATCCTAATGAAACACAGTAACAGTGCCAAGAGGGCTTCCAGTGCTGCCAGTAAAAGCAAGAGGTATGTAATGATAGGTTTGAGGTGAGTAATTCTAGGCACAATGATAATGAGTCATTAAGACCTCTAAAATGAATATAGAGGCTTCTTAGGGTACTATGCTGACTTACTCTGGAAGATCTAGTTCCAAAATACCAACATTTGTTCTATCATTGTAGAATGACAATAAGAAATGACATAAAACTGATAAAGAATAGTTGAAGTTACAAGTGGTTGATTAATACCTTTCCTTCTCTATTCAAGTAGTGTTAGTCAATATGTAGGTAGAAAGGAATATGCTTTGCAGGGGGGATTGGCTTGAGTCCTCTGAGTTGTGCTATGCCCGGAAAAGATTCCTATGAGATACCTTGTGAGCAGAGTTTTCAAAGAAGCCAAATTAGAGGTCATTCATACCAGTAGAACTTGGGAATTATCAACTGGGAGTTAGAGCTGCATGGTGATAAGCAAAAGCAAAAAAGTAAAGAAGTGGAAATCTTGAAACAGAGACATCTGGCATTGAGGATAGGTTAGATGATGCTCTCACACCTGCCTGGGGAAAGCTTAGTTCAGAAAGGAGTTGCCAAATTAGACAAAGATGGACTGGCACAGATTGCTGAATACTGTCTCCCCTGCCACATAGCACCCTACCTTCCCACCAAAAAATCAGCTTTGGATACGTTGTAGGAGACTAAAGTATAGATAGATGGGCATCTCTTCTCCCCAGTGACTCTGCTAGAATTTACCCCCACACTGAGCACTTATTCATTCAAACACTTCCCACTTGGTAAATGAATGACAGGTGTCACACCCTTTCAGCTTCACCTGGAATGAAGTCTGGCATGTATCATTTCCTTCTTTCCTCAATTTTCTGTTATCAAATCACCCATTAAATTGGATTGAGCTCGCCTAAGCCAGACTGTCTTGGAGATTACTTTGAAAGGAACAAGACCTTGGCTGTCAGGCAGGTTAGCACTAGCTCTCATGGCTCAGCTTCTTACCTCACAGAAGTCCTGAGACAACACAGAGGACTCTAACCAACTAGCATGTACCCCTTCTCAGCATCCCTCTATCCTTGGTTCAGAAACTGTGATTATACTCATTCTAAATTCAGTAGTTTTTCTCACCTTTGTTTTTAAAGGGAAACATCAGTAGGACAGAGCTGAGGTAGAGAGATGGAAATGTGAATGATCCTTTCATAGTTTATGTTCAAGACTCACTATCGAACCTTCTGAGATATTTTCCCCAGTAGGTATTCAATTACTTGGGTAGAATTTTAACTGTGAAACCTTAACTGGTATTTCCATCAGAAACCATTTGTCTGAAAATTAGAAAGGGAATCACACATAAGCCAACTGAATTAGCTCTTCACTTTTTTGAGACAACTGAAACACAATTTTTCTTGCATTGATCACTTTCCATGGACAAGTGTCTCCTCACCCAGGGCATACTGGCAGCACTGTTGTCAGTAAGCATAAAAGCATGCCACCTCAGTGAAATGGGAAGTTGGCAGCTTTCACGATCTGTCCTGGATGATATTCAAGGTGGGTGACAGGACTGTGGCACTTCAAGCAGGAGCCTGTAACCATCAGGAACTGGTTGTTAGAAAGGATTGGTAGGAAGGCTTAGGTAGAAATTCTCAAACTAAATACATGTACCCATTGTCCAGGCACAGTTTGCATCTGAGAAAACTATTTGTAAATTCATTAGAGTCGAGTCTTAAAAAAAAAAAAAACAACTTATTGGCATTGTAGTTCCATAAGACTGAAGAGGTGATGGCTAACATTTCAAATCCAAACTCAAAATACATGGGAGACACAATTACTTTATCCTTTCTTATATTTATTTTGTCTTTTTAAAGAAGTCTCTGCAATATCCTCTGTAAACCAAACTTTATATTTTGAATATACCCAAATGCATGTTTGATCATAGTTCCCTTAATCTATTCCCCCTTTCCCATCCCTGCTGACTTAGTTCAGAATTTTACCCTGGGAAACCACCAAGGTGAACAATAAAATACTAAATAAAATAAAATAAATAAAAGCTTTTTGCTTCTTCTCTCTTCCTGTCCCCTTACCTTCGTTCCTGCCTGTACCTTTCCTTAACGAAGTGTGCAACACTATATTAGACATTGAAGACAGAATGGCGATGAAATACCTTGCTCGAAATTGAATTTTTTATACTGTAGCCGAGGATAAGGATAAAATGTATAGTCCCAAAGACATTCTCTTAGAAACTGGTGTCCAAGTTGACAGCTGAAGGATAAGCAAAGAGCAGAGAGAAGAAGGAGAACACTGTTCTATAGTAGTTTAAGACCTGATGAGAATGTTCCAAAGGTAGAAATTGAATCAAGGAGACTAAATGGAAAGAGGTTAAGTCTAGACAGTCAAGCTTCAATCACATGAAATGCCTTACATATCACAAAATGTTAGGATTCCATTAAGGAATCATTGAGGCTATTTAAGAGAGAAGATAGTCATTGAACTGGATTGTAGGAAAACAGCTCTAATTTTGCATATAAATTTTGGATTAGGTAAGGCTGGAGTCAGGGGATAACGGATTGGTGCAACCACTGTGAAGAGCGAGAACAATGGCCTGAACTAGTATACTGGCAATCTTAGTGGAAAAGATTGTGGGATGCCATATATATTTAGGAAGAATGATTGAAAGGACTTAGTGATTAATAATAAATGGATAATTATAAATAATAATAAAAAGTTATGATGGCTAACATTTCTTGAGTACTTACATGTGCAAAGAACTTTTTATATGTTTATATGTACATATATATATACATATGCTTTTACTTCATTTTCACACAATCTATGAAGTAGATACTACTACCCTGAATTTCAGATGAACAATCTCAGTCGCAGAAAAATTCTATCAGTTGACCTAGGTCACATGGCCAAGTGGTAGAACTAAGATGCAGCTCAGGTGGTTTGCTCAAGAACCTACATTCTTAATTGTGAAACTAGATAGTCTTAGAAAGACTAGCAGTACCCATTTCCAGTCCAGGGACTGGTTGGTCCACCTCTCTTTTAGGACCTGCCAGGTTAGGTGAGTTATTGGATGTTTATAAATGTGGTTGAAAAAGAGGTTAGCAAGGGATACATGGTGAGGGCTTCCTGGCACACTTCTCTAGGTATAGTAAATTTCTTAACTTTTCTTAGACCCCAGCTATTGATAGACACCATCTGCAATCTGTCCTGGAATTAGCGATGACTTGATTTCAAGGAGCAGGCATAAAATCACGGCACCTCAAGTAATGAATATAAACTCAAGGAATTCAATAACCATGAATCCCACTGTACCTAGACTGGGAAAAATCAGAAATAATCTCCCTTTCTGGCTTAGTCTACATGAACCTTTGTCCCTACTTCTTTTTATCACACTAGCAGCTCTCATACTTCTCTCCATAAGCAGATTATCTCTATTTTGCTAAGTATTTTCATGGCTAAAAATAGCTTTAAATCTATATGAGCAATGACTGCAGTCTCTATCTTTCAACCTCTATATTTTTTAGAGCAAATTATAGGGAAAAGAAGCTCATTGATCCATCTTGAGTCACATGTACACCTCTGGTTGAATTGGTACCTTAAGACCACGTCAAAGCACAAATTCAGAAGAAAGTGTAAGCAGATTTTTTTAGGATAGAAAGACTGTTAAGACTGTGTTTGTTAGTCTACCTGGAATGTTATTTCACTTTTGTGCCAATGGCCAGTGGCACATCTTAGAGATGAAAGTATGCGGGACTTGTCTAGATGTTGTTTGATGTGATTTAACTATGACTCTATTTGATCTCTGTTGTTCCTAATGTGAAGCTTCCATTCATGGTTTGACACATAATGTGTTATGTAATTTTCATCTACTTGTATTTTTCTATCTATATTGTTACTTTCCTAATTCAGACCCTTAATATTTATGACTGGATAACTGTGATAATTCCACAAATAATCTCTCTGTCTTAAGTGCATCTTAGCTTTAGTCCTTCCTGTCCTGTTTTCACATTGCTACCAAAGTGGAATTTCCAGTACCCCAATCAAATCATATCACATTTATACATTTAAAATAGCTTTTATAGAAGTCTAAGAAAAAACAATGGAACAAGAAAGAATTTCACTTCTTCCTATATCTATAATCGCCTCCTATACTACCTAATGTAATTATTTGCAATTCTATCTTATGTATATTTGTTAGTCCTCTGTACATATAATAAGTATGAAAATAACCTATTAAACATTTCCCTTTATATTCCTCTTCATCTGGACAATTTCCACTTAACCTTGAAAATGAACTAGTATTTGACTTTCTTAGAAAAATTTTCTTGCTCCTTTACCATGCACCAATACTTTCTATCCAATCCTTGTCCCATCTCATGCAGAGTGTATTTGACAAACCCATGAACATTACATGGGTTTTTTCTAAATGGGATTTGCTATACTGGTGAAAACTTTGAACAATTATTTTTTTCATATTGGATGCACTATGAAAGGTTTCTATTAATTGATATATGTTAAAGCTTGAAATGGGATTATCTAGTTTAACTGCCTCAGTTTATAAGTAAGAAGACCCAGGAGGTTAAGTGATTTCTAAAGATACTTAGAGGACAATACCAGAATGGGAATTTTTTTCCCCAGCTCATTTATTTTCACCACAATAGAGTTTCTCAAATGTTCCCTTAGCTATGAACCCTTCATTAATCTCTCCGCCAATAGTAAGCAGTTGTTAGTGCTCCTATAGTTCTTCCTTTTATTATTGACACTGTCATTGATTTAGGGCTCTTGAAATTTCTCTCAGATTCCAAGCTCTGTGAATCCCAACATTGGAAATATGCACTCAGTATTTTGTTTTTCCCCAATGCCTAGCACAGTGATTTAGTAGTTTTCTATAAAGACTGATTGAATGAAACAAAGAATATTGTCAGATGGGACTAAATACTGGAATTGAATACATTTTTGGACATGTAATACATCTATGTGTACTTATGTGTGTGATCAGTGCAATTTGAATGATCTACCTCCATCTAGCATTTGAATTCTATAGGCTGTTTAGACAAGCATTACTATCAATCCCCCAAACTTGGAGCAAAATAACTGCAATATTTATTGTTAATATCAACCTAATACATCCCTGCTCTTACAGGCTTTTGATATTTACAGGATACTCAATAATATACTTGAGAATCATGTTTACCATTGATTCACCGAATTAAAGAGAGATTCAGGGTGAGAAAACCCATTTTTGATATCAATTCTGATTTTTATAAACTACTTTTCAGTATTAATTTTCCACATTTTTAAGACTTTTCAGAATGAATGTAACACTGGACATGTTTAATAAATATTTCATTCTTATTGTGCTGGCTAAGAGTTTAAAATGGTTTGGATTTTTAAATGTTAGAATTCAATATGAAATTTGTTCAGAATGAGTTTAGAGCTTCTCAGGAAAAAGAAATGCATTTTTTTTAATTGTTTTTTTGTCTTTTGTAAATTGTTCTTCATGTATTTGCCCCTTCTTTTAAGAAGAAAAGTCAGTAAGAGGACACATCTAACAGCTAACTAATCCTCAGTTGTGCGTAACTTTAGGGCCCTCTGCACGTCATAGACCGTCTTGTCACAGTAAGGTGGCTCCTTCAGAACATACTGCAAAAACATTAAGCCTTTTTATTGGATTACATAGATCCAGACTCTGTGGAAAGCTCAGCTTTAAAGTAATTCTTCCCTGCTTAAATCCCATCTTCCTCTGTTGGGAGAAGAAATTGTGTTCATGACTTTGGCCAAAACATTTGATGTTCTATGGGAAATTTCTCCCTTATTTGTAGTTTCTTATCAGTAAGATTGACTCTGATGAGGTCTTAGAGCCAGCGTTAGGGCATTGAGAAGTTCTTGTCATACCTGACAAATGTAAATCAGAAACGTTCAGGTCTCTACAGTGACCCTATCCCACCCTCTCTCACCAAGACTTCACTCCATCTCCACCTATCTGATCTCAGGAGGAAGAATTTTATCACTGTCATGGCCACAAAATGAGCTAGGATTTGGGATCTTTTTCTCCCCTACAAAGACAAGTTGATTTATCCATTTTTTCCCAGTGAATTTGTCATACAAAGCTTCATATTTTCAACCACTCTAAAAGAGTAATAGCTAACTCTCATTGAGTGCTATGTCTTAGACTTTGTGTCCATCACTTTATGTAGATTATAATATGCAATTATCGCAAAAATATTTTTAGGTAAGACCTTTATTGAGATATAATTCATATATTATAAAACTGATCCTTTTAATGTATGGAACTCTGTGGCTTTTATTTAGTATATTCACAGAGTTGTACAGTCATCAACACTGTATAATCTCAGAACAGTCAATAACACCAAAATAAATTTCACACCCATTAGCAGTCAATCCCCATTAACCCCTTTTCCTGTCTCCTGGTAATAAGGGGTTCTTTTCTTATGGGTTTTCTCATGTTATCCATTTCATATAAATGAAATCATACAATATATGATCTTTTGAAGCTGGCTACTTTCAATGTATATCTCTGGGTAGTGTGTATCAGTATTTCATTCCTTTTTGTGGCCACACAACACTCTATTATCATAATGTCAGTTGAGGCTTAAACTGAGGCTAAAAATCTCAACCACTTAGGTTCAAAGGACAGCTCAGTGTTAAGATTCTCATGTTCGTGGTCAGGCAGTCTGCAAACTTCAGTGAACTTTGCCTTCTCCCTTTCTTTGGCATATTCATGATAAGTCAGCCTCCAGATTCTGTGAGACTTCTGGCTTGCTCCTTTCCATTCCCAAGGCCATCATATAATGTGGTAGAGATACTGTTAATGGTTTACTCACTATGCATTTTCTCCTTCTTTTGTGTCAGAACCATGATTCAGAAAGAGGTTTCAATGTGGCCACCTAAAAACTTCCTTTTCTACTTTCATTTCCATAAATGGGTGAACACCTGTCACATTTCTTGTTAAATAGAAATGAATCAATTTGTATACTTTGAGTAAAGCTTCCTAAAATGTGGACATTTTGCATTAAGCCAGTTTGCACTCCCCACTCCCTACCTTGCTGGAATGTGAGTAATAGCTGAGCAGCAGTTATCATCTTCACTAAGAAGGAAAATCCAAGAGAATTGCAGATATCTCACCCTTAATCCTTGAAACACTCAGTCAATGCCAGAAACTACTGGTAAACTTAACAGAAACCACGCATCTCTAATTTTAAGTAATTGCTATTTTGGCTTTCTTTTAAATGTAACTGAATACAAAACACTAATTTTGAACATGCCAGAGTTCAGGTCAATGCTCTACCTTAATTATCCTTACATGTATTTCCATTGTCAAAAATCACACTCATTTTAAAATCCAACTAGGCGATCTTTTAAAGAGGATTTTCCCCAAATCCTTATTGTAAGTGACCGCCCCATCATATTTGCTCTAGTACTCAGTATCCCTCACCTGGAACTTGTATTTGTAATGTAGCTATTTGAATTTTTTTACTTTTCTGATTTTTGCTATATTAGTCTAAGTTATCTAGATGGGAAAATCTTGGGGGAATTTTTAAGGAGTTGATATATTTGGGTGGTACACCCATAAGGCGGTAAAGATAAAGAAAAGAGAAAATTTTTGAGGGAAGATACATTAGTTCAAGTTTTCAACTTTGTAAGGAGAGACAGTGGGTTTCTCAGTTCACATATGTACTTGGCACATGAGATTTCATGAGGTAGATTTCAAAACAGATTCACATCTCAGCTTTGTGTATGGTTGAAAGAAGGAAAAAATTATGTCTGATGTTGTCATATCAACTATTGTTTACTAGGCAAAGTTTCTCTTAGGGACAATAGTTAACTTTTTGCATGACACCCAAGTAGTTTCTCAGAAAAAACAAATACAACAATTCGAGTATAAGAGTGGAGGGAAATTCAGTGACGGTAGGTAGTCTACTTGGAAAGAAAGGAGATAGGCAATGTTATCTGAGAAGACACAAAAATTTTATATCTAAACTAAATCTTTGTTTAATTAAAAGTTAATTTTTAGCAGAAGCATTACATGTTCTGTTTAAAAATTTTGGAGTGCAAAAGAAGCAAAAATAAAATAAATTTCCTGTAATTTTATTTGATATTATAACTAAACTTTTAAAATATATATATATATATATATATATATATATATATCTCCTACCACCTGTGTCTTATGTCTTTTGGCAATATATCTATATCTATATCTATATCTATATCTATATATCTATATCTCTCTCTATATATACATGCCTTTATTTTAAAGGGAATTCTGTTGTACCCAATTTTTGTGTTTCTGTTTTTCTCTGAATTATGAAATTCTTGAAATTTTTCAGTATTATTTACTTCTCAATTTTTTTTCTTTTAAATAAAGATGCAGGAAGGAAAGACGGTGAGTAGGCAGTCAGGAAGAGGAAAGAGGAGGAATCATTTTTATTTTCATTTAGTTGTTTGCACGGTTGTTTCCCCTGGATCTGGCACTTGAAACCAAGGAGTATGTGGCTTCCTCCTCCAGAGGTGATTGATCTAATCACTGCTCCACCAACGTGTGCCATTACTTAATTTTTAATAGCAAAATAGCAGTCTAACAATATCCCATATTTTTGACATATCTTCATGGTATTTTTGTTCTGTATGTATATATGTGCAAAAACATGCATAATATTAAAAACTATATGGTGAGCATTCTTATTAAGTCATTTTTGAGGAATTAAATAACCGATTTCCTCAGCTGAAATTTTTGTAGGTGTATTTATGTGATAGAATATGAATAACTTTAATATTTTGATGCATGCTGCCAAATCATAATCCAATTTTCCAAGTAATAGTCTTTTAAATGTACTAATCTGTGTATTACTACAGAAAAACTAAGTTACTGATGAAAAACATATTTTACAGTTGCATTTCTTGAGTTCTAACAAAAATGAACATTTCTAGATAATTAGTTACTCTTCTTTTGTGAATTACTTGTTCATTCCTTTCATTAGGATTCTAATTTGTAGAGAGTATATGGCTGAGGACAAAGACCATATTTTATACCTGCTGGAGTCCATTTCCATGAGTGCCGTGCTTTGGATCTAGACCTGGCTGGGATTGTAAGTATTTGCAAGAATGAATGAATGATAATCCACTATTATGTTTTTACTTACTTGCCAACAAAAGAGAATCAAATTAATTTTGCACATTTGTATTTAGTAAGCAACAAATACCATTTTGTTTCCACAAAAAGTTTTTTCTCTGAGGAAAATTTCTTAACTTCTTTTCAACAATAATGCCATTATCAGCCTGAATGGATATATACAAGATTGGACAAAGTCAGCTATTTTCATGTTTGTTTTTTTTTTTTTTTCTTTTTTTCCTCAACAACTGTCAGATTTTTTTATTCTTGCAAGCTATTTTGGACTACTCACACACAAATACAGATTTTTTTTTATCTCACTTCATTATAGAAAATGAAAGCACTAAAATAAAACATCTCAAAAACTCTCGGAGACTATTTTGCAATTCGTGTTTTTTCTGGGTTATATGCCACAACTGAGTGTACTAGGAAGATGATGATCAAACTTTTTGAGCTAAATTATTCTTAAATCTTAAACTGACCTTTTCAAGATAATTTTTACTTTCAGCAGAATTTCTATTTTTATTGAATCTTAAGATGAACAAGTGACATATTATAGATTGAAGATTTTTTTACATATTCTCAGAAATGTTGTATTTGTATATACATGCATAAGTATATATATATATATATAAATTCATCTGAGCAAATTATTTTTCTTTTTAACTTTCCTGAGGCTCCATGTAGTTCAGAGGAAGTAGAAGTAATCATTTTCTGAGACAGCTACTAGGTCTGAAGTATACGAACACACAAAAGCATATAAAGCCTTCAAATTCAGTTATTTCAGTGCTTTCTTTTATGAATAAAATTATAAATAAAGCCATATATTAATTGCATAATTTAGAAAATAAGAAAATCATATAGAAAGAAAGCCTATAATTCCATAATTTACAGATAATAGTCACTACACAGTAAAAATTTCTACTTTCTACCTTTTTTCTTTTTCAGAAAAGGTACAAACAGGTGGGAAGAAAGAGGAGGAAGAAACATTTAGTTTTTCATTTTGGTTGTTTCCAACAGCCCCAGGTTTTGAACCTGGGTTCTTAGGATACATATGGACTATGTCTAGTGGTCTATCTGATAGGCCACCTGAATGCACCAGTTCTACTATTTCTTTCAAGTTACAAAATTTGTTTCTATAAATAAGCATAGACATAATACATGTGTGCATGTATATATGTATGTAATATATATATTTTTAAGATTATAATAATAGTTGAAAATAGCATATATTGGTATTTTCAATAAAAAATAATATATTTTGGTTTTTTTTTCACACAATAGAACACTACTCAGCTATTAAAAATGTTGAAATCCTGCCATTTGTAACAACATGGATGAATGTAGAGGGAATTATGCTTAGTGAGATAAGTTAGAAGGAGAAAGACAAACATCATGATTTCACTCATATGTGGTATTTAGAGAGACCAAATAAAATAGATCAAACAAAAATGAACTTTCATAGTCTGTAAGACCAGCTTAAAGTTTTCTAAAAAGGTGGAAAAGTTGGGGGGTAGGTGAATGACAAAAAAAAACCTATTATAGGGTAAAGGAAGAGGTGGAGATATGGACGCTGAATTGGTTGGTTTGCATATCAAAGGCTGCTCCAATTTATACATGCATCCTCTAGAAATTGACTAACTGTCTAGGGCACTGTCTCCAGTGACAGTAAGGCTCCTCAAGTCAAAGCGTTAGAGATACAGAAAAAAAAAATCAGTTCCAGCTATCCATACCCAAACTTCTGATTTATAGAAACTACAAGATAACACATTTGTGTGGTTTGAGATGTATAGTTTAAGGTGGTAAATTTTTGGCAATTTGTTACAGGACAATAGAAAACAGAGACATAGGGTATGCACATTTAGCTTTTATAGGACAATATAATTATAATAAAGTATTTTATCTAACCAAAATAAAGTAAGACAAATGATAATTCTGGTTCTCTCATATCACTACCAGCAACTGCTATTGTCTGGCTTTTTATTTATTCTCTCCTGATAGATGAAAATCATTGTGCCATTTTGTTTAAATTTAAATTTTCATAATTATTATTTAGAATTAATACAGTCACATTATTAAGTCCAATAACTATGAAGGATATGTTATTATACCCGCAAGCTAAGAAGTTAACCTATAAGAAGTTAGCTTACCATATGCACATACATGTGCATATATGTGTATTTCTTGGTGTAGTTTATTAACCAGATATATTGACAATGTTATGATAATATGTGTATGATATATGTAATTATATACACATATATATATGCTACTCAGAATAGCATTACCCATAGTTAAGATGATTATCCATGACCCAATTCCTCAACAAGACAATGCAATGAGTCTCAGATTTTTACTGGAATGTATAGAGGTATTACAGGAGATGAACCCCCAAATTATGAAATCTTTAGATTATATTAGGGAGCTGACACATCCGTTGCTCTATGCCTCCGAGGAGAAATAGAGATTTTCACTGCCTAATGAAATTACATCTTCTCAGAGGATGGGAGAGGAATACCCTAGATTGTAATCAAATATCTCCGGATGAAAGGGGAAAGTTGTCTCTGGGCTTTATTACTGTTAGAATATAAGCAAATGATCTAGGGGAGAAACATCTGTAAATCTTATCTAAAGCAATTTACTCTAACTTCCAGGGAATGTTTTCCATTCAATCATGATGTCTAGCCTATACAGAATATGAAAATATTCATGAAACATTGCCTGACAACCAGCAAAACTTGCATTTCTGGATGTAATAATTTTATCCACATATCTGGACTTTTTGTTAAAGTAGATTAAGATAATTAACTCTCCTAAATGCTCCCTGACTTGACCCCTATTTCATTTTTTTTTTTTTTTTTGCTTCAGGATGAAGTATATTATAACTTTTATTCAGTATTTACATTTCCAGAGCTACAGGAATGCTGTTCACTAGTAAGTCAAATAATGTACTGAATATCTTTATTCTTGAATTGCCTATGAATCTCTGGAAAATGACTATTTCCTCAATTTCACCTTTTCTTTATCTTTCTAAATAGTGATAAAATTTTAAACAGTGTTCTTAAGATATAATTGGCATGCAATAATTTGCACATAAAGTGTACAATTGTACTAAAATTAGCTAAAAATTGATTTAAAATGTTTTGCATATATATTATAGACCTGTGAAATTACAGGCACAGAAAAGATAATGAGTATATTCATTAACACTCAAGAACTGCTTGGGTCCACTTTTAATCCCATCCTACTTCGCACTCTTGCCCCTTTGCTACACCACCTTCTCCCCCCTTCTCAGGAAATCACTAATCTATTTTCTGCCACTATAGATTTGATTTCATTTTCTAAACTTTATATGGAAACTTAAACTTTAAACACTGCATGACTTTTGTCAAAACACAAATATTTGTGACTCATCTAAGTTGTACATATTTATAGCGCTTTCATTTTACGTGGTGCAGTATTTCAGTTTCTCCACATCCTTGCAAATGTTCGATTTAGTCAGTCTTTTAATTTATGACCATTCTAATAGCTATATAGTGATTCTCTGTAGCTAATATATATTTTCTTAATGAATAATGATGTACATCACCTTTTCATGTTTGTTGTCCAAATATGCTTGTTGGTGAGATTATTTAAATCTTTTGCCTATTAAAATATTTTTATTATTGGGTTTTGAGTTATTTATATATTATAGACAGATATAAACCCTTTATCAGATAAATGATTTGCAAACATAATTTTTTTTGTGATTTGCAAAAGTTTTTGTTTTTGTTTTTTGTTTTTTGTTTTTAATCTGTGACTTCACTTTCTTGACAATGTTTTTCAAAGAGAAGATATTTTCAATTTTGGCAAAATTCACTGCATAATTTTTTACTTTTCAGATTGTAATTTTGGTATTGTATCTTAAGAATATTTTGCCTAAAACAAGATCATAAGTATCTTCTTTTTTTCTAGAAGTTCTGTAGCTACCCAAGTAATTTTAGTTTTTTTGTTTTTACTTCTTTCTTTTTTAAAATTTTGTTGATATATTGCATTTTGACATTAACTTGTTTTGATGTATACAAAATAGCAAATTTGCATTTACATATAGCAAGTAGGTCTACCAATATTCCCTACATTTACCCCTGCTTCATTTGAAGTTAATTCCCTTTTTGCCATTTCCCCCACTCCTCCCCCATCTCTTTGGTACCCTTTGGTTTGCGTTTTTGTCTCCCCCCACTGAGTCCATTTTTGCTTGGAGTAGTGTTTTCTCCTCTCTCTCTCTCTCTCTCTCTCTCTCTCTCTCTCTCTCTCTCTCTCTCTCTCTCTCTTTCTCTCTCTCTCTTTTTCTCTTTCTCAATCTTCTTTTAAGTTTAGTGTCACTTAATTTGTATCATTTATTTTCTGTCTCTATACATGATATGAGTGCTATCATATGATGTCTGTCTTTCTCTTTCTGGCTTATCTCACTAAAAAAAATTCTTTCCAAGTTTATCATGTTGTTTCAAATGGCAGAATTTCCCCATTTTTGATGACCATGTAGTATTCCATTGTATATATATACCACATCTTCTTTATCCACTCATCTGTTGATGGGTATTTAGGTAGTTTCCAGCTCTTGGCTATTGTGAATAATGCTGCAATGAACATGGGGGTGCATAGTCCATGCTCACCATTACTGTTTAGGACAGTGTTGCAGATCCTGGCCAATGTAATTAAATAAGAAAAAGATATAAAAGACATCCAAATAGGAATGGAAGAAGTGACACTATCACTATTTGCAGATGACATGATTACATACATAGAGGACCCCAAAGACTCAAAAAGCTACTACAAAAAACAAATACAGCAAATTGACAGGCTACAAATTAATAATAAAAATTATGTTGCATTTCTGTATTCCAACAATTAAAATACAGAAAGAGAACTGAATAAAGCAATACCATTTACACTTGCATCAAAAATAATTAAATACCTTGGAATAAACTTAGCCAAAGAAATGAAGGATGTATACCATGAGAACTATAGAACATTGCTAAAAGAAATAGAAGATAACACAAAGATATGGAAAGATATTCCATGTTCATGGATCGGAAGAATTAGTATAATTAAAATGACTATACTCCCCAAGGCAATATATAAATTCAATGCTATCCCCATCAAAATTCCAAAGACATTCTTCACAGACATAGAACAAAATATCATGAAATTTATTTGGAACAACAAACAACCTGAGAGAGCAAAACAATCCTCAGGAAAAAAAACAACAGTTGAGGAATCATGCTTCCTGATTTCAAACTCTACTACAAAGTAATAATAATTAAAACAGCATGGTTTTGGCATAAAAATAGAAAGATCGATGAAACAGAATTGGAAGCCCAGAAATAAACCCACATATATATGGACATCTAATTTTTGACAAAGGAGTTAGAAGCTTTCAATGGGGCGAGGACAGTCTCTTCAATAAGTGGTACTGGAAAACTGGACAGTCACATGCAGAGGTTGAAACTAGGTCACTACCTAACTCCGTACATAAAAATTAACTAAAAATTGATTAAAGACTTAGATGTAACACCAGAAGCCATCAAGTTCGTAGAAGAAAACATAGGCAAAACATTATTGGACACAGACTTAAGAGATATCTTTGGGAACTTGACTCCTACTGCAAGTCAAACAAAATCTGAAATAAGCAAATGAGACTACATCAAACTAAAAAACTTCTAAATAGCAAAGAAACTCACATAAAAACAAAAAGTCATCCAACTGAATGGGAAAAGACATTTGCCTTTCACACCTCAGATTAGGGGTTAATATATAAAATTGTATAAATAACTCATAAAATTGGACAACAAAAATACAAGCAATTCAACCAAAAAAATTGACTGATGACCTTAGTAGCCACCTCGCCAAGGATGACATACATAAGGCCAACAGGTTCATGAAAAATATTCTATTTCTCTTATCATCAGGGAAATGCAAATCAAAACAACACTGAGATAACACTTCACACCAGTAAGAATGACTATCATCCAAAAAAAAACAAACCCAAAAAGAATACATCAAGTGCTGGAGAGGATGTGGAGAAAAGGGAACTCTAATTCACTGTTGTTGGGAGTGTAAACTGGTGTAACAGTCTGAAAAGCAGTATGGAGGTTTCTTCAAAGAATTGAGATGGAAATTCCATATGATCCAGTTATTCCCCTACTGGGTATTTACCCTAAAAACACAACAGCACTTATCCAAAGAGATACATGTATCTCCTCTTTCATTGCAATTTTAGTATTTTTTAAAATCCATTTAGAATCCATTTTAATCCATTTTTAATGCACCTTTTGAATATAATAGATTTATACTTGTTTTATATATGAATATCCAATTTCAAGTATTATTTGTTGAAAAATCTATTCATAAAAATTTTATTTTACCTTTGTTGAAATTCAACTACTCATATATGCATGGGTCTATTTCTTGACTCTTAATTTTTTCTCTTAACCTGTTTATCTTTGTGTTAATACAATGCTGTCTTGGTTTCCGTGTCTTCATAGTAGTTTTGAAGTTAGATATTGTGTTGTCCCTTTGCACACTAACAAATCTCTGAACTTCTCTTAATTGGTTTCTGCTTGTTTTCCTTTGACTGATGCTGGTCCCTAAGTCAGAAAAGTTACAATTTGCAGTATTTGAAGATTATGTTGTCAGAATGACAGACCAAAGGATTGATGGTCCCTATACAGAGAGTCCTTATACAATTTTCATCAAAATGTGATTTGTAAACCACTCACATTAGAATGAATTTTATAGTGTATGTGTGTGATATGATCATATACATGCCTATGGTTTTATGTGATCTATTGACTCAAGTTCTCTAATTGTGAGGACCCAAGTAACTGCATGCTTAATACATTTTTGAGTCACTTTGATAATAATTTCTTTACACAATGTTCCTAAAAAAAGTCCTATTCTATCTATTTTTCACACATGATAAGCAGAATGAAACAAATGTAGCTAGATATGTGACAAGAAAGAAAATATTTCAATTTAGTTTATGATATAAAACCTTACCCTGGCCTCAATGCAAAAGTTAGTCTGCCAGGAATTTTCCACTGTACTAGGAAACTGTAGCTACATCCTGTTATTGTGACCAAGGACAAACAAGCATACTCTCCCTACCCTGCAGCTGTACATAACTGATATGAGTTGCCAGTAGAAACCACACGTAGCCAAAGAGATGAATCATTGTCTCAGAGTATAAAAGGAGCTCCTCTAAACCCCCCGCATCCTTCCATTGCTCAGCTTTGGGTCACGATACCCCTGAGCCAGCACTGGTGCTTGTAATAAAGTGTTTTTTCTTTACCTTTCAAGTGCCTGGTTGTCAGTCTTCTCACTGTCTGGAGGCTTTGCTGTAACAACTTGACCATTCATTTACTCACTCACTGCTCATCCGTCCATCCACCATGCATCCATTCATCCATCCATCCATCCAACCATCCATTATGAAAAGATAACAAAGACTGAAATATAACGGAGCAACTTGAAAAATTTTTGGAATTTATTTTCAAAGACAGAATATGTTCTTCAGGAATTATTTGCGGCTGTCAGATAATGAATCAGCAGCTGGCATTCGTAGCAATTGGGGATCAGAGAAACACTGTGCTGGAAGGGATGCCCACAGGCATCTCCAACCTCCGGCTCTTTTAGATTTCTTTTAAACAGTCCTGCACTAAAGGAAGCTAATATTCTTAAACCTATTTAGGACAGATTTTGTAACATCCTTTGTAGTCTTAGTGTTTAATACAAATTTCTTCATTAAAAGTTACTGACTGTCAACAAAAGGCATAGATTCTTACCATGGAAAAAGCAGGGAGGCCTGGTGATGGGGACAAGGTGGATCTTTAACACCCACCTGAGAAATATTAAGATGCTGATTCCTCTTGTTTTTATTCTGGTTTCTTTCAGTGGTCTCACTACACCAGCACCAAACTGCTATTGGGGTTCTTTTATGTTGCTTTTGTTCATCTAACCCCAAATCTGTGCTAATGAAATGTCCTTGGAAATTCAATCATATCAGTGACAAATGACAGATACTTGCAGCCTAATATTGCAGACATAAGGTATGGCACTTCAGATATTAAAGTTGAGTAAGACAGGAATCTTGGTAGATCCTCGCCTGTGTTCTTAAAATTTCTTCATAGAGGCAGTTTGTTATTTTGCCTTTTCATTAGGCAGTCCTGGATACTGTTGATGATATTGTTGCAAAAGTTGTGGGTAGTCACAAAATGTGGCTCTGTGTTACAGAATAGTCATCATGTCTTTTTGGTTTGCAAGACAGAGAACTGAAGTGTCAAGAGAAACTTTGCTCTCATGGAACAGAATGTAATAAGGTTGGAAAGGGCCTTAACATGTTGTCTTTATTTTACAGGTGAGGAAACTTCCAGAAGGTGAAATGACATATGCTAAGTCACATAGATAACAAGTGACTATCTGTAATATGGAAACCAGATATAGCATTCTTTGCATTACTCTGCTAAAATAATTATCATGGCTTACTACTAATAACCCAGAACAATTAAGAAGCATGCTAATTATCTTCTTGTCTCGTAATCATGGCAAGAGTTCTATTGCACATATGCAAGATAATGTCCTTTGAGTCCAGTCCTTTGCGAGAAGAGACAGAATATAAATAAATGAGCAAGTAAGCAAGTAACCACCAACTTACACTCCTAACAATGAAGAGTTTTAATTTTTTTTTTTAAATGAGTGCCTCCCTAGGGCTATACATGTATATTACCCTATATTGTGTACTGACTAGAAAATGATCCACTATGCCTCAGAAGACCCATTCCCTTGATTAGTGGTATGTTAGGTTAGTTAATTAAGGTTACTTTAATACTAATTAGTCAAGGCTTTAATTATGCTTTCAGGGCAGGAACACAGGAATGCTATGGTCTTAGTGACCTAGTTAACCAAAGTGATGGGATTTCTTGTCTTCTATCTAACAGTGATTTGTGAAAAGGAACAGAAGGAGAAAAGCTGATCCTAAAGGGATTATAGGAATATTCATAAACCAGAGAGCAGCAGTGGTCCTAACTATAAAAAAGCATCTTCTGCAGCTCCTGGAAGAGTCCTGCAGGGAGGAAGGCCACAGGCAGAAGCAAAGGTGACTTTGTTATGGGAGCTCCAAAGAGACTGGCCTGACAGACCAGTAAGTACATGGATCATAAAGCATATGAAATAAATAAATGGCCTCCAGTTAGAGTACGGTAGTCATGACAAATAAACAGAAAACTAGGTGGGAAAAGCCTTTTCCCAGTCATGACAGTCTATTTCACTTATTGAGTATTCTCTGTATGTCAGACTTTGAGCATAAGTCTACAGGAAGTTATCGTCTGGTGAGACAGATTTGAGATATATAAATTATGCTGCAACATACTAAGTGTGCTATCTGCAAATCTGTCTCTTCCTACAGACCACATGCAGGCTGGAATATATCTTGTTAGGTTTTTTGTTTGTTTTGTTTTTTTGCTTTTACCAAATTCAGCATGAAAACGAGATTAGATTTTAACTAGCACCGATACTCTCTTTCAGTAGCTGTAGCTGCTTCTGTTTCCGGGGTAATGTAGTGAGAACAAGACCGTTTTAACTGGTCTATACTTAGAATTTTTGACTTGGGTGGTATTTAGGAGTGGGAATAGGTAATTTGTTAACTCAGCTCTACCTCAAAAGACTAAGTTTGGAGAGGGCTGTTGCATTGTGAGGTATCTGTAGTTTGAATAGGTTATATTCATTTTTCATATTTGTAAAATACTTTGCAATCACCGTTCAGTAAAGACTTTTTCCTTTTCCATAAAAATGGTAGTAGGATACTTAATGAACATATTTTGGGCTGTAATGTGCTTCCTTTTGCATGGATTTTGCTTCCTGTATACCAAGGTTTTGTGATTCCTTAAGGGACTTTTGTATGGTGGTCCCAAAGAGAAGTTTTGTTGTTATTGTTTTGTTTTTTTGACAGAGAAGCCTAACTTCAATGAAAAGATTTTACTAAACCTTTTTTGGAATTGATAAGCTAAGTGAAATTGAGGGAGAGACTTAATGGTAGCAATACTACTCTGGAAGAGATGGTGATCAGGAAGAGGGTAGGTGAGGGGTTTATAGTTTCCAGAAGGATTATGATTATGAACAGCATTTGGCTGGGGTGGCAGTAGAATCTCTGAGGAGAGCCACTTGCTTGGTGCATCAAGGAACTTTGCATTTTGCATTTAACATATTGGAGCCCTTTTGCTAATGGAGCCCTGCCATCTTACATAAAAAGCATATGGGAGGGAAACTTCCTGACCAGGAAAATGGAAGGCCCTTTGTAAGCTTGGCCAGGCTCTATCCCAGAGTCCATGAAGCTGTTTCAGTGAGGACAAAGATTGAAATTTACCAGCTTTCTGTAGTGGGAACTCAAAACACATGCAATTTATTTTTGAAAGTTATAAGCAAATGTGACATTACTCCTGTGTTCATAAATTCTTACACACAACTGCGCCTGTGTTCCATAGTAAGCAACTTCAATCTTTTTCTTCTGAATCAGAGGCACATGTTCTCAACCACCTCATTTCGATGTTTTTAGGACTCTTGACACTTTAGTGCATAAAGCTCCCTGTCATTATTACAGGCAAAAATACCTTTATACTCTGAGTATCTGGTCATGAAGACATTTAGATTAGTATTAGATATCATGTAGAGTTATTTTACAATAAACTTGCCAACTGGTGCTGGAATAAGACATCTTTCCTTGAATTGTCTCCGGGGCAAACATCACACACATCGGTCTCAATCACCCGCATCACCTCCTCCATCACCTCTGCCGTCACTGCCTCCATCACCACCTCCATCACCACCACCACCACCTCCATCACCACTATCACCACTGCCATCACCTCTATCACTGCCACCACACTCATACCTCCTGCTCCCTTCCAGGGTCCTCTCCTCCCTCTGGAAACCAGTCTTGTGTCTTGTGAATTGTGTCATGATATTAATCACGATTGAACCTCACGTAAAAGAAAAAGTAACATGATTGTTCCCCTACTAAACCTTATGCTCGTTTTCATAATTTTCAGACTGGAATTCGGCTCTATTGGATGGTAATTTTTGATAAAAACCATGGTTTTATGTAGCACTTAACCACAGAGACAGTAGTTTATTCATGCTAGAGGAAATGCAGATTCCTTTGAACTTAGTGAAAGATCTGTGAGTGTATAGGGTTGACATATAAAGCCAGGCATTCTGTTTAATATGGACAATTTAGGTGATTTTTTTTGTTTTGTTTTGTTTTGTTTTGTTTTATTTTGTTTTAGTGGATAGCCAGGCAGGAAAAGAGAGGAGGAAGCAGAGCTTTATTTTATTTAGTTGTTCATCATTGGTTGTTTCCCCGGCCCCGTGTCTTGAACTGAGGTGTATGTGGACTGCGCCCAGTTTAAACCACTAGGCCAGTAGGGTGCCCCAAGGTGATTTTTTAAGAACAATTTTTAGTTATTTTCAATTATTGTAATTTTGTCTTTTTTTTTTTTTGGGGGGGGGGGTTAGGCATAGGCTCCAGAAACTAATTCTTTATCAAGAAACTTTGTCCTTTATCAAGACAGGTATCTTTCTAAGCTAACTTAGGTATTGTTTATTAAATAAATGCTGAATTTTTCCAACTCTATTCAGATAAATATTATTGTAATCAAAAGAATGTCACAGAAGTTTAAAGATGGAAGGAAATGCATCTTTAAGGTAAGACATAAAGGATACTTAAGAGCTATAAAAATCTCAGGTTAAGAAAGTAAAAGGAAGAAAAAAAGATGAATGCAGACTTGGCATGTTTTTTTTGCATCTGTCCTCTGTCCTTTGCAGTTGGTGCCTCATTTAGTTCACTTCATTCTTGATGAGCATGCCCTAATAAGTCTTTAGGAAATATTAATATTATTTGACAGGTAACAATCCCATATAAGGTTACAGAACCTTGATTTGCTTCCTCAGCCCCCATCCCTACACCCTGCGACCCCTACTGGTCACCCCGCTGACCCCTCTTTTCTGAAACTTTAAATCCCCACCATCTTCTGAAGGCTCCTAAACTTAACTCAGTAGTTGTGATCTCTCTCCTGATCTACAACCCTTTTTAGCCAGTTGCCTGCCTGACAAATCCTCTGACTTTCTGACAGGTCACACATCCCCCCACACCTTCTCACACCACATCCATTCCCAGTTCTCTCCTTTTTAAGTCATTTCTTTAAGAGTTGCTTTAGCCAGAAACCATGAGTGTTTTCTAATTCTGTTCTCTTCTCCAATGTAACAGCCTTGTCTCAGCAAATGTTTGCCATTGTATCTTCAAAATATGTTCTAAGCCAGACAGTTGTGGCTTCTCTCTGTCCTCTAGCACCCATCGTTATTTGCCGGAAATTCTGCAATTGTCTCTAAACTGGTTTCTCTGGTTTCCCTTTGGCTGCTCTCTTCCCTCCACATTCTATACTCCAGGAAAACTTTAAAAACAAAATTCAGATCATGTCAATTCCTAACTAAAATATAAAATCTTCAATAAAGTCCAAACTACTGAACATGTTCTCAAAGTTCCTACATGACTCAAAGCCTATTTATCTCCATGAATCACTTCCTACCACTCTCATTTGCTCACTATGGTTTCCACAATGACCTTTATGGTCTTTGAAATGCCACGCTCATTACTGTATTAAGGCCTTTGCATTTGCTATTCACTGTACCTGGAGCATTCTTCCCCCAGGATTTTCACATGGCTGATTCTTTTACATTTTTTTCAGACTTCAGCTCAGATGACATCTCAGCCAGACTTTCTCTGATCCCCTAATGTAACACATCAAAGATTTTGTTTTTTCTTTATATTTATTCATACCCCAAATCACCTTTTCATTGTGCTCTTGTTTATTCTGTATCTTCACTTTCTTGTGCCTGTTTTGTTCTCTGCCAGGCCCTTGGCACCTGGTATGGTGAGTGCAAATAGGAGACTCTCTTGAATAAATGTTGTATTCATGAATGAAAGTCCCTAAGGTGTATCTTATACAGTTTTATCAGCAAGTGTTTTGAATCATTATGTGGCAACCCCTACTTTTCTCTTGCTTCAGTTCCTTTTAGGGTTATTAATAGCTGAAACTTCTTTTTTACCCCATAGTCACATGGCATGGATTTGTGTAAATGAACCCTTCTTTCTACCCACCTCTCCTCTCTCTACCATAGAGGACCAGGCAATGAACATTTCCTGCACTGCCAAATGGCATCTAGTTGTTTAGAGATAGTTTCAGGAATCCATATTAACCATGGAGCTACTTCCATACAATCAGAGGGAAATGTCTTTTTCTTTAAAGAACTGTTCCCAAACAATCTGTGAGCCATGGTTTTAGCAGCCCACAGAACTGTCAACAAGATGGTTTAGTATTTTTTTTTCAATTTTCATTTCTAAGGATTCAAATAGGAGTGGTGGGTTGGGTGGTGAATCAGAGGAAAGTTCTGAGCTCAAACACAATGCTGTGTGACAACATCAATTGTTGACAAAACTGCATCTGGTCAATTTCTGGACCTGACACTTGTAAGGCACCTTGTTCCCCATGAAGTTAGTTTCATATCTCTCTATTCCAGAATGCCAAACTTGCCTACATAGAGTAGACTCCCACAGTAAATAAAGGCTATGTTTCAGCTGTTACTCTCAATTCCAAAGTGCTATTATAATTCTGACTCAGGGCTGACGAATCATGCTTAAGGAGTTAGGACAGATTTTATGGGAAAGATCGTATTTCAACTTGTTTCAAAGGATAAGTGGGAGAGTTTAAGGATGAGAGGGAAGTAAAGGCAGGTGGCTTGCATAAAGGCAAAGAACTTTACAATCAGAAACTTAAGGGCGTTGGGTTACATATAAGCCTAGAGGTACAATGGGAAGACATGGGAATGTTGAAGAAGTTTGGTCTCAGATAGTGAAAGCCTTTTGGGTGATTTAAGGAACTCAAATTTTAACAAATGAGGCTCACTAAATAGATTCTAAAGTGAATGACTGATGGGCTCAAACTTACTCCAATGAAAGTAACTCTTGTAGGAACATATATAATAAACTGGAACAGGAGAGACTTGTGAGAAAGAGATCAGAGAGGAGCCAACTGCAAGAAAAGACATTAGATTGGAATAGAGATTAGCAATGATGGTGGTAGGAAAAATTAGACACAGTCTAATTTAATGAGCACTTCTAAAATACAATAGAACCAATAATGGATTTGAGGAGTCATGAAAATATTTCCAAATTTTGTTCTCGGGAAACTGAGGGTCTTTTGATGGAATTGATTTAGGTCAATACTCAAAGAAGAAAAAGAAGAGCGAGGAAAAGATTTCTCAGGCTGTAGAAATATGGTCCACAAGAAAGTCTTATGCTGCAGACACAGCGTTTAAGGCTGGAGTGGTGGTAAACCCTGGTAGAACTGGAAGACCTGTCACCCACTGACACCGTTGATGGAATTGAGGAGTAAAATGACAGATGCAGCGTATTAGCATTTGTACTAAAGATTTTCATCTGTATTGAAAAGGTAAGTGATCCTCAAAGAGTCACTGATCCTCATCTGACATTTACTCACTCTCCAACTTCCATTAGCAGTCAGTTGGCATTCTCACACTGATGCATACAGAGCTTTCGGGCTTTTTCATTTTCATTGTACAAACACCAAATCATTGTTCTTTGGGAAGAAAAAATAAACATTGCTTTGATTTTTAAAATTTGTTGAGTTTAAATGAGAGAAGGATTAGAGTTCAGAACTAGGAGTCAAAAAGTTTTGATTTTTGTCTTGGTTTTTCAAGTTAGATATTCTTTCTTTGTCCCTTCCTTATTTCTTCCCTCCCTCCCTTCTTTCCTTCCTTTATTTCTCCATTTTACTTTTAACAAAATACTCATTTACCTATCTGTACAATGATGATGGGTGGTGGCTGTAATGTTTTGACCGTCTATAGCATGGAAGGGTCATGTGGGATGGTGTTTACAAGGATTCAATGAAATTTTACTATGTTGCTATTTACTTAACACATAGTAGCAGTGAATATTACTCAATAGAATTATCTGGTTTGTTTTGCATAATGTTCCTGGATAAGAAAACTATATTTTCATCCCACATAATTTCACATAACATAGAGAAGTGATTGAGAGCAGAGGCTCTGAAGCACATTGTCCCAACGATAAGTCCTATGCCAACCACTTTAGTGGCATGGTCATGGACAATTTATTGGAAATCTTGAAGCCTGACTTTCATTGTTGGTAAAAGAGAGATAGTAATTCTTGACAAAGTTGATATAATAGAGGTTGATTTTGCTCCATTTCACTAGAGATAAGAAGGATCATATTATTTAAAAAAAAAAAAATGAGTTAATGTCCCTCTCAGCAAGATGGTGAGACAGTTATTAAAATCATATTTCTTCTTCTCTGCCTCTAGCCACAAATAAATGTTGCTTATGAATGAAAGTCTTCTTTGGTGTCTGGAAAGAAGAAAAGTTTTAACTTTCAACCCCCTGTAGTTGTTATTTAGATGTTCATTATCCAAGTTCATTAGCTATTCAAATATGAGAGTCTCTACTATTTCCATTTCAAGTTTGGGTCTGGGAGTCTTTGCTTTGTTTTGCTGGATGCTTAGACCTTTCATGTCCTTATGTGAAGCCTGCAGCCATTCCTCTTCAAGTTCCTGTGTTTTTTGAGAGAACTAAACTGAGTTCAGTATGGATCTTCATTATTCAAAAAATCAGCTGAAGACTCCATGTTCTTTCCAGGCTTGAAGGAGCTCTCCCTTCTTTCACAATATTTCACGTCTGTCCCTCCATTCAACTGTAGACACTTGACAAAGTGTTTATAAATAAAGCTGCTATATCTTTCCCAGGTATGTAATGGAGTGTGTTTACCCCAGTTAATGTTACCATTGCTAACCTCTGTTTTATGCAAGTAAATCACCAGTCATACTGCTTGGCAGTATGGGTAAGAGAGCACTTGGATAAGGGCTCAATAAAGGGTTACTGCCATGAATAGCTTCTGTCTCTTCTGAGCTGTCCTCTAGCTTCCTTAAACTCGACAGTCTTGTCCTGTGTGACTACCATGTAGGACAAGTGATTGGATTCCCATTTGCTCTGGTTTCTGGGTGGGTTGTACCTATAGAGAAGACTAGAGAGAGAGAGGGAAGGTAGGTATTTCTCTGGCTCCTGCCTGCAGGATGACAGAGGGCTGCCCACTTTTCTCTCCAGATGGTCACCACTCCTACTAGGCAATCCAGGCATCACAGCTTTTTCTCTCCTTCTTTCACTTCTCCTCACATTAGACATGGCAGCAGCTCTCACTGTTACTAGCTTCAGAGTACTGTCCTAGCTCTTGATGATTTTCTTCAACCATGCTCACAACTTTCATAAATACCCCCACATCATTAGTCCTAATAGATTCCTGATTCGATTAAAGTATTGAGTCTTCAAGTGATTCATGGGTCACTTCCCAAACCCGAAGGGATGAATGTAAAGTCAGTCATGTTGATGTCATTCACATGCTAACAAAAGACACGATCATGTCATAATACCTCAGTTATTGAAATAGAAGAGAAAGTCTCCTGGGAGCCCCAAAGACTTTTAATTGCCTTTAAAGAGGAATATTTAATACAAATTTGTGATTTTTGTCATTGAATGTTGTGTAAGGTTGTTTAATTTGGAGTTGTAGCCATCTAGTGACCATGAGCAAAAGTCAAAACTATCACCAAGAAATCCTGACATTGTAAAATTGCTGAATTAATTAATCCAAAATTACCTACCTCCAAACTTTTGTTATGTCCCATAGGTAATTTTCTGTGCTTTAGGTAACATTAGGTGGAGTTTTATGTTCCTTGTAGCCAAAAACATCTTGAGCAATTCATCTTAGAAATTATTTACACTTGTTTACTTTTAGTGCAAAAAGTATTACTAATAGAAAAAATTATTCCAAATGCTCAGTAGCTGCAGTGGTTTTTCTATTTCACTATGTTTTGAAGTTAATACCAGAAAATAATAAAAGTATGCCTAAATCTCTTCAAAGTAAAGATTTGTAACAGTATCAATTTTTGTATCCTCTGGCCATGAGACGCTTCTGAAATGAGTGTGACTGGAAGTGGGAAAATATACAATTTTAACATAAACCAAATAGGGGTTAAATTTTTCTTGAGAAAACAAATGACAAAATAACATGCTAAAGATGAAAGAAAAAAATGTCACCACACTTTTCTTAGAATTCTCATATTATTGTGCAAACTATAGAGTTTGAAAAGAAAAAAAGTGATTTGCTTATAGGTTAAATAAAGAATGGATAGTCTTGGAGACTTAGGTAACCCTTTATAAGAGTCATTCTATCAATGACTAATTTGTAATTTCCCAAGTGCTTAAGAAAATGCCTGGTTTATTTGAATGATGAAATTATTTAACATATTTACTGCATGAAAAAAGAAGTAGCTGGGAGTGATACATTTTCATTCTCAAATGCGGGTTAGAGGTAAAGCAGTACTACAGGAAGATTTTTCCAGGAAAGACTGATTCATTCAGTTCTACCTGTGACTCATGTTTCACAGAGTGCAAACACTGTAAGTCATATGACTCATTCCTTCCATAGTTTATTACCAGAAATTCTATTAGTTGCCCAGAAATAACCAAAATTTTGTAAATCTCTTACCTTTTCCAAAGAACTTTGTGATTTCCTTCTATCTAGTGTATTGTCTCACAAAGAGATAAAGTAAGGACCAGATGCCTTGGTGATTCTATCAATATTTATATTCTCACTGCCTTCGATTTCTCTCTTCCTCACCTCTTATTTTCAATTTTAGGTACAAACTCAAGTATTGCCCTCCCACAAACCTAAGCTGGGGTAGAGATCAGGGTCGAGTCATATTTTGACTCTTGAGAAAGCGTCACTCCTTCTTTGTCTCTGACATAAGATCTTTATTGATATCAAAATAAGAACAAAGTACTACACATATTATCCAATTTTTCTGTGTAAATCCAAAAAGACATTATTATTGACTGGGTTCTATATCAAGTCAGGCAAGTTATCCACAAATGAGCTGAAAATAATAAACTCTTCAGGGCATCGGTACACTATCCAGCAATCTCACTGTTCCCTAGAGCCATGGACGAATTCATTTACCTCACACAGGTGAACCTTTCTGTTCCCCAGAGAGCATTTTGTTCATCCTAGCTCAATACAAGATCAGATCCATTGTCAGCAGTAAAAATTTCTACCATGTTTTTTTCCACTGGACTCAAACTTAAAGCATCCCTGAGTGGAAAATAAATGGCAATAGCTGTATCTCAGTTTTTACAAGGGAGTGGGGGAGAGGAGAGAAAATCTCAAGAGAGAATAAGACCTTCGCCTGAAGTCAGAAGTTCATCCAATCAGATAAAACGAGACTGAAGTCAAGTTCCTTTGGAAAATCGAGTTCACTTATTTCCGAAAATCTTCTGCTTTCTTATTTGTCACAGGTAATGATAACCCTTGTCTCACTGTAACTCACACAAAGACAATGAAGAACCCCTTGGCATTTGGAAAGAATTTCATTTTACTGAATTTGGGGGCTGCCCTTGGCTGGCTCTCTAAAAATGTTAGAGAAAAAGTCAGAGAACATTATTTTTCTATTAAAGTAAAGGTTTCTGCATTAACTCTGAACTTTAGGACACCACATAGAGTGGAAGGTAGGCGTTGGAGTGACAGTGACACAGAAATGAAATGAATTGAAATTGCCACTGACAATAAAGCAGGAAGCCATGGTAGGCATAAAGCCTTGTCCCTGAAAATTTTACAGCATTGCTGATGCTGGAGGGAACAGTAATTTAAGACAGTTATGGACTTAAAAAAAAAAAAAGAAAAGAAAAGGAAAAAAAAAGAGCAATAATGTTAAAGTCAAGCCCACTCTGAATGGGATGGTTATTATTTGGTTTAAAACTGTGCAGAATGCATTTATGACTTTGGTAAAAGAGAGAGACTGACCTTGATGCAATGAAAATTTGAAATGGGATTAGAGGTCCTTGTTCCTGGATTGCTGCTAAAGACAGGGGAACAACAGTAAAAGAATGTCCTTGCACTAAATAAGCATGTGTGTGCAGTTCTATCTACTCAGGGCTTAGAATCAGCAGCTTTTCAAATATATCCTGTTTTAAGGATATGTTTTAAAAACTCTCAAGAAGACAGAGTGGCACTCTAAGAGTGCACACACATATATTCCTGGTCTCATAGAGGGAAGAGGTGCCCTACTCCATTTGGGAACATGGCATCGCACAGAAATTGGTTGTGGAATAAAGAATCAGGATCCCTGGACATCACAGTGCATCTAGGTCCTGGCTCTCCCCCACTGTTATACTGGACAAGTTATATCCTCTGATTTAAAATTCGGCCTCTGTAAAATAAAATGTAGTTATATTTAGTTTACAAGGTTAGGGAGAAAAATGAAAGAGAGGATTCTTAGACAATATTAAGCGCTACATAAATGCTAAACATTGTTCTCACTCAATTGCATTCCTTAAGGTAATGTAGGTTTCCACCTTCTAAATATATTTGGGTATTTTCACATAACCATTTGGTATCAGCTGCTATCAGAGACTCAGACAAAATTGCTAGTGGGGCAGAATTTAAATCTTTTTAATTTCCAAGTGAACACCTTATCTACTCATTTCTTCTTTCTCCTTTTTATCCTGAGAACCAAATCAGAACAGAAAGAGAATTCAAAGGCTGGTAAAGTGAGTAAGGCAATAGTAATGCTATGTGAACTCAGTGTTTAGGTTATACAAAACTGCAAGAGCTATTATATAGTTTGATAACTGAAAAAATAATTTTAGCTCCAACTGAAGTTCAGTCCAGTTTATACAGTTGTTAGATAATGCTCTTATATGTGATGTAGCATATTTTAATATGTTTGATAATATGTCTATTATGTGTATAGAATTAAAAAAGATCTTATAATGGTCTGGTGGGGATGACAAGGGAGACTTGCTCACCTCAATGAAACCTGCATTTGGGAACTGAATTAGCAAGAGAAAATAGGGGAGGAAATGTTTGCCTGGACCAATGTCTTCATGGTGTGTGCATGTGTGTCTGTGCACGCATACATGCATGCACTTACACACCTGTTGGGATTGAAGTGGGCAAGTGTCATGCAGCAGTAGAGGACAATTTCATAATTCATAGATGCTTATAGATTAAAAGGTAATATTTGGGAAGTGACATTTCAGATTGAGAATTTTTGCTTGTCAGTGTGTCCTGTACTCCAGTAAAGGTCCCAGCTCAGTTAGGCAATCAGTAAATACTGAGTCATTAGGTTCTGAGGTGTCCGGTGGTGGCAGAGTAGGCACTAGGAAGATGGTGTCAGGTGTATTGAACTTGGCACCATGTAGCACTGGCCTGAAAGTTACACTGATTGTGGTGAAGCAGCAGAAGAAAAGGGTTTTGAAATGATATCCTAAGCAACACTAAAATCATAATCAATAGTGATATTATGAGTTTAATGTTTGCTAGGTGTCATAGCAGAACATTCATTATTGCATTATCTCTACAGTCTAGTCGCTGTTACTATAACCATTTTATGGACAAAGACTTAGCTATTTGCCTAAATTGTAGCAGAGATTAGCATTTAACAGACCTGAGACTCAAACTCGGGTTGGTCAGACTTCAGAACTGAGAGCACTTGACGAGAATGTAAGGAATCTTCAAGGGATCCAGCAAGATGAAAACAGCCCCAGTCTGAGGGAACTTGGTTATTAAGGTAGGAAACGGATCTGAAGGGAAGATAAGAGAAACCAATTCCCTTGAATAGGAGATTGAAATGGAGGGGAAGTTATGGGCTCTTAAAAGAAGCCAGATTTCTTAAGTTAGAGTAAGACTGTGTTGATATCAAAGCTCAAATTGGAGGTCCTAGTTTGAAGAGAGTCACAAGCTATAAAAACAGAGGGACTCAAATCCTTACAACACTCATATTCCTTCCATGTTGTAAACATTTCCCACAACACCCGAACCTGCCTGTTCTAAGTCTAGTTACCGCTCTCTCCCTGTATAGAGAAGTTTTTCTCTAAGCAGGTCTAGGTCATTAGTTCTCAACAATAATTGCTCATTAGGAGTACCTGAGGCGCTCCTGAAACTATGTGTTTAGGCTTTCCCTCACACCAATAAAACCAGAGTTCCTAGGGATGAACCCAGGCGTTACTAGTTCTTAAATATTCCCAGTCATTTCTAATGTGTGGTCAAGGTTGACAACCACTGGTGTAGATCAATGTTTTTGATTAACAATGTGAATAATGTACATTTGACTTAGAGTTCTTAGGTGGCATGTCTATTTATACATTTATTTATAATTTAAATGATTTTTGAATTATAAAATGAAGATAAAGTCTTAATAGGAAATTTTGAAAATACAAAAAATACGAGAAGAAAAAAGGAATAATCACTGTCAATAAATGTTGATGTTAATAATGTGCACTGAATTTAATAGAAGTAAAACAAGTGACTCCCAAATATATCTGAAACATACATGTATCTATGAAAGAAGAGATAACTTGCATAGTGAAAGAAATAGCATCAACATGCAAAGACAACCTACTCAGTGGGAGAAGATATTTGCAAATCATATATTCAGTAGGGAACTAATATCCAAAATATATGATTTTATAAAACTCAACAACAACAAAAAAATAATGTGATTAAAAAATGCACAGAAGATCTGAATAGACATTTCTCCAAAGAAGACATACAGCTTGGTTAATAAACACATCAAACATGTTCATAATCACTTATTATTAAGGAAATGAAAATCAAAACCAAAATGAGACAGTACCTCACACCTCTTAGAATAGCTACTATCAAAAAGATAAGAAATAACAAGTGTTGGTGAAGATATGAAGAAAAGGGAACTCTCATACATTGTTGATGGGAATGTAAATTCGTACAGCCACTATAAAAAAAAGTATGGAGGGTTGTTTTACAATTAAGAATAGAAATGCCATTTGATTCATCTATTCCAACTCTGGGTATCTGGAGAATACAAAATTTGAATTCAAATATATTAATATGCACCCCTGCATTTACTGTGGCATTATTTGCAGTAGCCAAGATATGGAAACATCTAAGTACCCACTGATGATGAATGGATAAAGATGTAGTATATATGGACAATAAAATGAATACTACTTAGCTGTTCAACCAAAGATGAAATCTTCCCATGGATGGACCTTGAGGACCTTAAGCTAAGTGACAATGTCAGGTAGAGAAAGAGAGATACTGTATGATTTCAGTCACATGTGGAATACAAAGAAACGAGGAAACAAACCAAACCAAACTTTTAAATAGAGAACAAATTGATTGTTATCACATGTATAGGGTGTTAGGAGGTAGGGTAAAGAGGTAAAGAGGTAGGTAGGTAAAGAGGTCTTTGGTGTAGTGGTGGTGGTTGGAAGCTAGAATTTTTGTTGCTATCATCATGTAGTATATACAAATGTCACAGTATTATGCTGAAAACCTGAAACATAGAAAGCTATAAGCCAATGTTATTTCAATATAAGGTTTTTTAAAAAAGAGACACTAAACATTTTATCACAGTGTGAAGGAAACTCGAAATACTCACAGCACACCTGAAAGTACCAGCAACACACTTTTAAATTCATGGAACAATATCTGAGAAATTAGCAGAAATTTTGAGACGTCTAAACTGAAAAGAGAACTGATGCATTAGAAGTCTAATATTATTGGGAAAGTGGCAATGGAACCAGAATTGGTTTATAACAATCCAACATCTGGTGAAGAAAACATTGCAGATCTGTAAAATATGAAGGTTTGAAATGGAGACCTTTAATAAAGTCAGGCACTTGAAAGCCTTCACCCTCATGGAAAAGGGGAGGAAGGAAAAAGGAAAATAAAGTATGTTGTCAATATCAGTCTGCACACAAGGGAGAAGAAAGCTGTTCTCTGACAATTTTTAGCTAAGAACAAATGCATTTTTATCTGAGGCACAATTTGTGTGCCTTCTCAGATTGGACTGGTCTTTCCCACCATAGATCATGGCTGCATCCTCTTGGGGAAAATCAGTTGATGCAGCTGTTGTGTCAGTTTGCCACCACCTTATTTCCTAGTCTGCTATGACTTCTACTTTCTGCTGGTGCTGTCGCAGTTTGGGAGACCAGGATCAACCCAGATACATGGAAGGAGATACTATAGCTCCTCTAAACACATCTGGATTCAAATAAAGCACCATGCTGCATTGTTTGAAGAATTCAAATAAAAAGTAGTCATAATTTTACTTGTTTCATAACACTCAGATAAACTTAGAAGAAGCAAAGAACAAATCTCTAAGAAACAGAATGCATAACTCAAATCTTGTAAGATTCTCATAGTAAACTATGCAAGCCATAAATTCACAGTTCAAAGAATAGCAAGCAACACACACACAGAAAAAGTTAAGTCAATAGAAACTTGAATTAGGAGGAAAATAATGAACAACCCAGCAGACGTACCCTTCAAGAGTTCCATGTAATGGGAACTTTGAATGATAAATACAAAATAAAATTTTGAGTTCTGAAGTAGTAGACTCTAAGAGTAAGGCTCAAATGCAAGGAGTTTATGTACTAGATAATCACAGAATGTGAGTGGGGAATTTGGAAAAAGGAAAGAATCTATTAGATAATGTGTTTCTAACACAATTTTTACCTTGGGCAATTGGATACCAGTATCACTAGCAACTCTTCCAGAAAGTGCAGCACATAACTCGCAATTATTCCAACTGAGAGAGAAGGAGGATGGGGGTTTTATTTATCACCTTCTCATTCATCACTGGATAAACGATGTATCTGTGGACATTAACTCCTCCACACTTTGGATTTACTTTGTGCATGAGCTGAGTGTTCCTGAGGTTAGAAAAAATCAGCGGAGTTTCAAGCATCTAGTTAATAGACTTTCGCTTATAGAAATGAATGTCAAAGAATTATGAGCAGGAATATCAGGATTTGTCTGTTAAGAATGTTTAAATAAATTAAGATTGTAATAAGAATATTAAAAAAAAACCAAAAGACTTAGGAAAATGACAGATTTTAAAATAAATTTAATAGAATTTTAAAATGGGAAAAATCCAGAAATTACAGTTGGAGTGAATGAATGAAATAAATCATAAACAGTTGAAGAGAGAATTAATGAAATCAAGTAAAGATTTAAAAGACTGAATCGTTTTCAATGCAGAGAAACTAATTTGTAAAAAGAATAAAAAAAAAGAAATTAAGAAACATCAATTTCAGAGTGAAAAGCTTTAAAATATATTCAAATGGGCTCCAAAGGAAGATAATAGAAAGAATAGGCTATATGAATTATTGCAAGAGATAACTGCCCAGAATTTTCCAGAATTATTGAAAGACATTCAACTTCATAGTCAAGAGTGCTCACCAAATTTCAAACAGAAAAAAAAAAAAAAAAACACCAAGAAATATACTTTAAAATACACAAGTAGGCATATTCTGGAGACTTTGGAATATTGGAGACAAATAGGAGGTGTTACAAGCAGTTAGAAATGCTTTTCAAATGTTCTACTAACCTGAAGTCACATTCAGAGCTAAACTATTATTCTAAAAAAAAGAATAAAATCGAGGTATTTTCAAACAGAAATCAGTTTGTCATATTTCATCAAACATATTTACAAAATACTTCAAAAAGATGAAAATAGACCACAGAATTATGGTTTCTTAGATCAGAGTTCAAGAAACTATGGACTACAGCTCAAATCAAGCCTGCAGTCTGATTTTGTAAGACCTAGATGCTAAGAATGTATTTTAAAATTAAATTTATAAAAGTCTTGAACAAATGGTGTAGTTTCTGATCTCTGTCCTCGTCTCCCTTATAATTAACACCTTAGTTTAGTGTAGTGTATATGTTAAGATTAGTGTAGCAATGCTGATACATTTCAGATACACACACAAACACAACATACATATGTATGCCACATACATCAGTGACTACATACACATACGTATGTACCTGCGTATCAAAACTTACACACGCTACAGACTGTTATGTCTTGGGAAATGGGCTCCTTTTATCATTATGTAATGTCTTTTTATCCTTGGTATAGTAGTTTCCTTTGAGGGTAGGCTTTGTTATGAATATCAGAATATTCCGGGTGTATTTCAAAATGGTTACTATTCTTTTCCCGGCCCAGATCCCTCAGATCTGGTTTCCTAGAAGTAGAACTCCTGAAAGTTGGGGAAGTGCCCTCTCAGTCTGGGCCCCTAGGAGTTTTAAATTCTCAAGTCCACACTCAGCAATTAGACAATCACCATTGAAGTGTTCCTGCCAGTCAGTAGTCCCAGCTTCTGCTGAGCTGTTTTAACCTTTCTGTTTTTCTGGATGGAAGTGTGCTCCAAGTTCTCAATAATCTGATGGATCTAAGAAGAGCTGTTGATTTTTAGTTTTTCAGCTTTCTTCTTGTTGTGAGGATGGGAGTGATGACTTTCAAGTTGTATGTTTTAGTTGAAACTGGAAGTCTCCTGAGAATGTTTTTTAAAAGTTGACAAACAAATGAGGATAGTAGTTTGTGACACATTGAATGTTATATAAAATTCAAATTTTAGCATCCATAAATAAAATTTGGTTGGAGCTATGCTCATTTTTTTCCATTATCTCTGATTGTTTTCGTGTTATAGAGAGTTGAGTAGCTGTGGCCTACAAAGCCTAAAAAATTTACTAGCTGGCCCTCCCGCTACAGAAAAGGTTTGCCATGAAAACCTCTGTTTTCGATAAACAAAGACTACTGAAAGGAAATGAGACAAATGTGGATAAATATTAACAAATATAGCAGCATAGCACAGGAGTATAAATAGACTCAGGAGCTGAATTGACTGGGTTTCAATCTGGCTTCACCACTTACTTTTCGTACTCTGACCTTCATCAAGTTCATTAACCATTCTCTACCTCAATTTCCTTGTGTCCAAAATGAGGATAAATTTGAACCTACTTCATAAGTGATGAAACTCCATGGAGTTTTACTGAGGATTAAGTGACTTAAAATTCATATAGTACTGTAAACAGGGCTTGTTTGTATAAAATTTTAATACCACCACTACTACTTCTGCTACTACTGCTATTACTATTACTACTACTCCTAATAATGGTTAATTCTGGCTATAAGACCAGAACTAAAATATTGAAAAAATAGTGATTAATAAAATAGAGGCAGTGACTGAAGTTAAAAAAAATTCAAATACAATGTCTGGATAATTTAGCCTTTGTTAAATATGCTGTGGTAGACACAGTTAGCTATCCACAAAGAGTGTGATCTGACTTCCATAATTTAGAGTTGAAACTGGGAGAAATGGCTGTCTACCAAGGACAACATTTCTTAGCACCTTTTCTTACCTACGTGTGACTTTTGATTTCTTCTATCCAATGGAATATGGAAGGCAATATTGTTTGTCACTCAAGAGTCTTGGCTCTTAAAGAAAGAGCGGGACATTTAAACGAAGTAGTTGTGAAATCCTAGTAATAATGAAATCACAAGAGAAAAAGAAAGTAAATTTCTTCTTGACTAAGAAATACCTGCATTGGATTGATATATGCCTAAGGAGTACACTGATATTATACTAAAGCCCCTAAAATATGGGAACTTGTTACAAGAGCTAGTTTCACCTGTGTTAGGTAACTTTCTAGCTAACAGTGCAGGAAAAATGAAATCTAAAATGCTTGAAAAGCAGGATAAATATAAAGCATGAAGTGATAGAAATAGCTAAAAATGCACTGGTAATCACAATAAATGTTAATCAGTAAGTGTGTAAGTCAAAACATAAATATTCTTAAATTTGGATACCTAACAAAGTCTATATATATATGCTATTTTTAAAACACAGTTTAAACATTAGACATATAAATGTGAAAAGCTAAAGGATAAGATGTTAGGAAAATATTAAGCAAAATAATCTGATTTAACTATGCAAATAGAGCCATCTTTCTATGCAATAAAATAAAAATAGTTTTGAGAGAAAGAATATCAGTATTTAATATAGAAGGTACAGCTCCCACATAAAGATACACAGTCTAAATTTATAATTATTCCAAAGCATTGACATATAATTAAAATATATAAATAATATATTACATGTCTGAATATTTATAGATTTCATATGGTATATTTTATTTACATATATCAAAAACTGACCAATAATTAATAAATTATAATAACTGGAAATTTTAACTTATTCGTAATACTTGACAGAGAAAGCAGAGCACAATAGTAGTAAGAAAATGGAAGATCTGAGCAACAGAGCTAACAAGTCTGATTTATTGGGCACATGTTAGGAAACATCCATTTTTCACAAATAAGCATGGACTGTTTGCAGAACTGACCACATACTATGCCATTAAGCAGATATAAAAGAATCAGAGATTAAAGATGATCGCAAAAATGTACTCAATTTAGAAATAATCAAAACTGCTGATTTAGAATATAACTGGAAATTGTAATAAAAGGCATTTCCAAATAATCCTTGGTTCTAAGAAGAAATGAAAATAGGCATTAAAAATACCTAGAACTAAACATTGATATGAAAATTGCATTCTAAAACTTAGGGGATGTAGAGAAAGCATTATTTAAAATAATTTTAACACCCTGATTATTACTAAAGTTTGAAATTGGCAATTTGTTTTCAACTTTAGAAGTTTAAATTTGAAAGACAGCAACAGAATAAATAAAAGTAAATCCAAAGAATGAAATAACACCAATAAAATGAGAAACAGGAAAACATAGAGGATGCTGACAACCAAACACTCACTTTTGAAAGTTCTGATAAAGTAGACCCCCACCCCTCCCCAGCAAGATTGAACAGGGGGGAAAAAAAGAGTGAGAAAATTCATTTTACAAGAATATTGATATTGTGCCTTGGTGGAGCTGTGGTTAGATTAATCGCCTACAAAGGAGCACAGGCCACATATCCCTGGGCTCAAGTCCCCAGGCCCCAGGGGAAACAACTGATGTGAACAACTAAATAAAATAAATATGCTTCCTCCTCTTCTCTCTTCCTGCTTACACTTTTTCTTAAAAAAAAAGGAAAAAGAAAGAATATTGACAATCAAAAAAGTACTGTCATTGCCCTAGAGAGAGATGAGTTTTTTTAAAAAAAAGATACAGCGATTTTAAGACATTATATTGGAAACAGACAAAATGTTTGATGGTCTAAAGAACTATAACTAGTCACAATGATTCAAGAAGAAATAAAAACCTAATTGATTCTTAATGATTCAAATAAATGAAATCTATATTTAAAATCTAAGGTTTGTGCACCTCATCAAAAATAGATATCCAAACCAGTGAAATAAAACTATATTATGGTCAAAATCTCAACAATTTTTCTACAGGGTTCTGTTTCCCCATGGAACACAATGAGATTGTAAACTCTGTAGACACGCAAAAGGCAAAATAGTCAAAATAATTTTGAAGAAGTATAATATAAAAAGACCTCTTTACTATATACATGTGCTTATTATAAACTATATATAATACAAATCTGTAAACCATAAACACAATGTGCATTCTTCTAGGAAAGATAGACAAGTGAAACTGTATAGACTTGAAATAGATTGGAAATAGATTGGTGCTTGCATGGAAACCTGATATATGGGAGCCATGTTGTCTACAGCTGAGAAGTATGTACTGCATAGAAACAGTTTTCAGATCTTTTGTTTTATATCTGTTTCTGTCTATATATACATACACTTACATATATATATAATCTGCAAATATATATATATATTTATACTTAACTACTAGAGAAAAAATTGAGAATGCCTTTCTGTAAGCGAATGTTATAATTAATTCTATAAGGATTTAAATCAAATGTGATAGCAACAGTTTAAAATGTTTTAGAGAAATTATAGGAGACTATCTTTATGACCATGGAATAGGAAAGGTATAGATTTTATTTAGTCACCTGCTTTTTTTGTAATACAAAATAAAAAATTAGGATTGCCTAATCATTTTTACTAATGTAATAACATTATTATTATTTTTTCCTGAACTGGTTATGCTATGTATAAAGAACCATGGTAGATCATATGTATTCTTTTTTTGAGTGAAATGCTACTGTTCAAATAATAACATTTCACAGTTCAAGTCAAGTAATTTTAGAACAGTTCAAATGGGTAGATTTATTCTACTAGGTATTACATATTTATTCTAAAGCATGGAGAAAATGAGTCTGAAATACACATTCAACTGGGAAAATAGTTACAGTATTTGCCTTTATGTTTTAAAAGAATAATGCGATCTGTGATTTAAATGAGTCTATGCTTAAAAATAAAATTCAGTGAATAAATCATTAGTGATGTATATTTATGTAAAGTTCTAGATTTGGGACAGAGTATTATAGAATATGATGAACTACATTGCTATTAATCCTCTGATTTATCACTCATAAATATAAACTTGAAAACTGGCATATAATGCTCTTTATATCATACTCTTACCAATGAAAGCATTTATTGTATGTTTTTATATAATTGTTAATGAAAAACTTAGTCGTAGCATGATTTAGCAGTGAAAACTATATTTCTGTAGTCTATGGTCTTAAAAAAGTATTTTCTTTTCATTTGACTGTTATATTGGATACAGACATAAATACTTTGCATATTTTGAAGAAACAAAAAATCAAGGTAAGGGTGAAATTCATAATTGCATTTATTTTATTTATTTATCTTTTTTTTAAGTAACAAAACAATTTCACAATGTACTTACTTGGCAGTAGCTTTAAATATTCTGCAATTTAAAATGCTGTATATACTTTTTTCATGGATTAATAAGGTACATTGCCATATTTTCACTAATATTTTTCTATCATGGACCAATACTGACTTCATAAAGAATAGCAAGGAACTTTAAATGTTAACAATTTATCCAGGAATAGGGCTTGTTCCTAGTATACAGCATTACAGTTTTTCTTTTTTGATTAATGTAACTGATTCCGAGTGACCCTTAATAATATATACTAAGAAATAAATATTTTGAATGAAAGATGGACAAAGACAATTTATTTAGTGCCCTTGCTTTGCATGGTAACTTTCATTAAAATTTCAAGGGTTTGTTTACATACTGAACAGGATGTAAAATTGCTTTACATATTTTTTGGTCTACAAAACTATTCTGTTGTTAACTGCTTTGTTTCCAAAGTGAAAAGTCACCTAATTTATAAGATTTCTGGGGTATGTAGAATCATTCTGATACCACGTTATAGAATAGTGCCTGGAAACCATTTGGAAGGATGTATTTTGTTGGCCATCCAGTCCTGCCACACATTTTTTAAAAAACAAATATGTATCTTTATATTTTGGGAAAACCATTCTTCCCCCAAGTTTCTCAACCATGCAATCTGAGTGAGACTGAATGCTTTTTCCTGTTTCAGGAGTGGACCTCTGTTGTCAAAAGTCAGAGTACTGCACCCTAGTTGCCACAGTGATTGAATTAGGGAAGAATACAGGTTTTAATTCAGTCAATGGAAGGAAGTGATTCTCAAGGCATGTACAGCAGCTATTGTAGCAGACTCTCACTTCCCTGAATGTTTTCCTGTGTGAATGTGACATCTAGAATTGCTAGAAAACATTTTGCTGAAATTACCAGAAGAAACTAGAACTCCCTGAAGTCTACAGTGCAGTATGGGAATGCAGCCAACAGAGAAGTAGAGACAATAGGAGAAGGATCTTGGAGATCTCATATGAGATTCTCAAGGAAACTGTAACTTTTTAATTACTTAAGTCAATATCTCCTTCACTGTGCATAATGTCATCATTTTGTGTTTTTAGCTTGCATTTATCACAATAAAGTTGAGCTCTCTTGTATATTATAGCCCCTTAACTATTTTTCTTTGGATTATCTGTCTTTTTCTTAGGTCTCTATGAGTTTTTAATATATTTAGATAAAAAGTTTTCTTTCATGCTGTAGATTCTCTTATTTTTATTTATGGTCTCTTCTGATGAACAAAATTCTTAGTATTAATTCAATTCAATTTTTGTGTTTCCTTTTTTGGATAGTGTTTCTTGGTGACTTGGTTAAAAATATAACTCCCTGCTTCTCATTCATGATTATGTCATACTCTAAATGATTTGTCAACAACTCACGTGGAATTGATTTCTATGTATGGTTTGAGCTAGGAGTTAAGTTTCATCTTTCTCCATATGGATATTCAATTACTGCATCATTGATTGAAAAAGCATCTTTCTCCTATTTAACAATACTCCATGTCTTTAGCCAATTGACCATATATACATAAGATTTAATGCACCTTGTAGATCTGAAGGAATGAAGGGGTGAGAGATTAATAGAATCTGGAGATGGAGACAAAGCTGTAGCTATAGAAGAAGGGCACAGGACAACAACTATGACCATAGAGAAACTCAGCCCCTGACAAGCTGTGGTGTATTGGGACAGGAGAAATATTTATTTTCCCCAAGACAGAGGATATTTCTGAATTAATGACTCATCATATGTATGCAAATGTGTCAAAATGCTATTTAAAAATAATATTTAATTGCCACCAGTGTTCTTCATAATTGGTAATGGTGGGGGGGAGGATAAAAAAAAGCGATTAATTATAAAATAACCAGAACTGCTATATTTTCTACTTCTTCTGGGATTTAAGCTGATAATAATAGCTGCCCTCGTCTACGATACAGTTAATGTTCCCATTACTATCCATCTAATTCTTGATCTGATGTGATATACACTGACATTCTTCTACTGGACACTAACATCCTCAAAAAGAAGGATAAAAAACTCCCTCCTATAATCTGTTGGTGCAGTCATGAAAGGGAACATTTTTACCTTTACAACTTGACCCTGGAAATGTTCACTTTGGTCATAATAGAGTGTCACGAAATAATGGATGTAACTTTAAGAATAAGCTTCTCTGTTTTAGAGACCTAGCCTCCCAGGATTATGTATTCTAACTGATCACCTAACGTACATGTACATCTAAAGTGCTTGCTACTTCCTGTTCATTAGATCCACTTAGTATAATATCACAAATATAATGAACCACTCTCATGTTCTATGGGAAGTCAAGATGATCAAGTTTGTATTATGATAGTACAGGAAAGTTGACATAACCCCGAGGCAAGACCTGAAATGTATGCTGTTGGACCTGTGAAAGCAAACTATTTCTGATTATCTTTGCTGAAAGTCTAGAAAAAAAATCCAGGTCAATTGGGTTAATTGCTGCATGTTAACTGCCAGAGGCTGGGTTGATTTGCTCCATTAAAGATCTCACATCCAGAAATGCACCTGTGATTGTTATCTCCAACTGATTAAGTATGTGATAATCTACTTGCAACTTCCTTGAACCATTTACTTTGTGAACTAGACATACAACTATAAAAACTGGAATGTCATCACAATATTTAAAATCTTTGCTGTCTTTACTAACCTCTTAATGACTCTGGGAATGAAAATTTGCTGTTGGTTTACTTTTCCTGACACACGCGGAGGTAAGTGGGGAGTTAACTTGAGTTTTCATTTGTCATTTTCTACCATAATAGATTTCATCCAAAGGTTCTACTCCTTCCCTGCTAGTCCCCTTATTTTAGCTTGTGACATTTAAGTATTCAATTTCTACTGCCATTCTAAATCTCTTACAACCAGGTTTGGAGCTTAGTTTGTAAACATTTCTCCCTTGTGAGTATAGAAGATGAGAGACCCTTCAGAGATATCATTAGGGTTTCATGATTTTTGATTTCATGATTCTGAATTACAATTTAATGATCTTAAATTTTTTCTTGGATGATTTCTGTAAGGTCATCTAAGGTATATAGCTAATCTCACATTCATTATAATCATTGTCATTGTCACAGAAATCAATTGACAAAGCCATCTGTTTTCCAAATGTCTGTTTTGTTGCACTTCTTCTCATGCCACCAAAAGAGTAGCTGAAGGCTAAGAATACAAGCATGTTATTACTCCTGGGTTTAAAGGGCAATAGGAAGGAACAATTACTAATAGATAGCTGCATAGAGAAGGGTAACTAACAAAAGCTATAGCCTTATGTAAAGGGAGAAAACCAGGAAAATTAATATTCAAACTTATTCTCTCCAATCCTGTAATATCCTCTCTCCCATTGGCAAACCAACCAGAAGTCAGAGAATGATGTAACTAATTGATACATTTAATATGGATCAACCTTTTGATGCACAGAGCAGAAACGAGAATGGTGAATTTGGCAGGGCAAAGGTGTCTTATACTTCCCAACTTAGTTGTGTAATTCATCTTTTGTTCACATATTGTTTTCCCAAAGAAGTTTTTCTAAAATACTAAACAGAATTAGTCATCAGTAGTCTTCACTCTTAACAGAGATGTTTTTCTTTTTGTATCTTATCACTAAATGTAACTATGTGTGAATTAATGGGGTCTACAGGTTAATTTACAGAACTGATACTTTATTTCATATTTAATTTTTTTCAAATTTGATTTGCAGATACTACCTTATACTAAATGCATTGCAGGTATCTGTCAAATATTTATTGAAAATAAATAAATGAAATAATTAGATCCCTTGACCTGTGGTCTTAACCTCCACAGATAATACTCTTTCTTTTGGAAAATGTATTCTCAAACATAAATCATTGACATAGCCATAAAATTTGTAAAAAATGTTTTTATAAATCATGTTCAATCTGTATGGATAGTTTATATTTTACCTCTCATGTGGTAGCTAAAAATATTTTATAGCAATTTCTATGCTCTCATTTGTTTCTAAGTTCTTTTAAGAATTTCTCTTACCATAAATTTAGACAAGTATTGGAAAGCTGTTGTATTCTTGAAATTTTGAAAAACTTTTTTACATAGTTAATTGGACTCATCATGGGGAATCCAGAAAAAAATGCTGTAAGAGTGAAGCTAACAATTAAACACCATAGCATATGTCAGATAGAATTCTGGATGCTTTACATATATTTCTCTATTACATTTAGGACCATAACACAGAAATACATAACTATACTCCCACTTTCCCACTTTAAAGGTTGGAAAATGCAGGCTCAGAGGGGTTAAATGGTGAAATCTTCACTGAGCTGAAAAAAACATTTATTTTCCCCCTTTGGGAATGAACTCACTGAGACATGTCAACTCTCATATAGTACACACACACACACACACACACACACACACACACACATGTATGTTGTATGCAGGTGTATATGCCAATTTTAGATTTCTTTTCTTCAACAAGTATTTTTAAATTTTCATACTTTAATAGCACTTGGAGAAAATTTCATCTCTCTCAGGGATGCTTTTATCAAATATTGAAATACATTTTTTAAGAAGGAAAGATTCACAAGAATCTGCTTAGTAGGATCAAACTGTGAGTGAAATAATTTAACGAATGTGAATCAAAATGTCTAGTAACATCTTTTAGATTTGAAAAATTATTATTATACTATTCCAGTGCTAATTGATGCCAGTGTTGAAAGTAGCATCTCTAACTGGCAGCTATCCAGCATGTAAAACTGTATTATGGAATGCTGTCAGTATCTTTTATCGTATCAATTTCAGAAGGGACTAAACTCCTTGGTGGTTCTGATGTTCTTCAAAAAGATTAGATATGTTGTTATCCTGCTGTAGAGCCATTGGAAACTCTATCTGGTCCATCTCTGGCAATAGAGATATATTTTACATGGATAATTAAATGGTAACTTGACTCTATATATGTGACTAGTAACTGATGACAATATCCCATGCAGTATAATTCTACAAGGAATAAAATGTGGAATAAAAGAGTTTTGTATGAAATGCTACAACTGAACATTTTAGTGGTTCAATGTATATACTCAGTAATTTTTTTAGCACTCAGGCATCATTGCTCTAAAGCAAAGGTCATAAAATATTTTCTATAAAGGGTATGGCAGGCCAAATGTTTTCTGTCACAATGAGCCAACTCTTGTCATTGTACCATGAAAAGAGTCATAAATATGTAAATAAATATGTTTGTATCTCAAAAAAAGCTATTTGAGTAAGTCCTGAAATTTGAATTTAATATACTTTTTATGTATCATGAAATATTCTTCTTTCCCAACTATTCAAAAATATTAAAAGCATTCATAGTTTATGGATGATACAAAAATAGGCACTAGACTAGATTTGATTCATAGACTGAAGTTTACTGAACCGTTCTAAACAATCTAATTGGGACATATTTCTTTTTAATGCCGATTAATCTACAGTTCTGGCAAAAACATCTAAATGTTCACCAATAGTTTGTGGTGTATCATTCATATTATAGACCAGTCAAGATCATCACTTTCCTCCTACCCTGCTTCCCTCTTTCAATTTGGAGATACCTGTCTGATTCTTACCAAAGGAATGTAAGTGAGAATGCAGTCTGTAAATTTCCGATCAAGGCACTTTATTGGTAAAGTGCCCTTTATTGTGCCTCTGTGTCCTCAGGTCCTCTTTCCCATGCATGAGAGAACTTTAAAACCTAAGGGAATGGCACACTCATAGATTAGAAGGTCTGAAGTCTTGAATCCCTTCATCAGTAAACAGTTCTATCAATGAAGACACTTACAGTGAAGTGTTATGTGAGGGAGCAATGCACTTGTACTCTTTTTAATTTTTTAAATTAATCTCATTGAAGGAACATTTCATCTTATCAATATAGTTTAAGGTGTGCGTCATTATAAATTGGCATTTTTATATATTAATTTTGTCAACACCAATCCAGTCCTTGCTTCAATATATAATTGATAACTTTCACCCAATTTGTCCATCACCTCCCCGTTTCCTTCTTGTAACCAGTAATTTAATTTTATAGACTGTCTATTTTTGTTTGATTAAGTTCACTTATTTGATTTTTTTATATACCACATATAAATGAAATCATAAAGTGTCTGTCTTCCTTGTTTTTGCTTATCTCACTGAACACAGTTCCTTCTTAGTCCATTCATGCTGCAAATGGTATAGTTTCATCATTTTTGAAAGCTGAGAGTAGTATTGCAACATCTTTTTTAAATTTATTATATTGACTTTATTGAAGGAACATTGCATCACAAGATTATGTAGGCTTAAGGTGTGCATCATAGTACATCCACACTTGTGTATATTAAATTGAGTTCACCACCCTTCCAGTTATTCCTTCACTATACAATTGATGCACTCTATACAATTAGTTTGCTCCCCCACTTTCCTATAACCACTAATTCGCTTTTATTAACTGAAAGTCTATTTTTGCTTGATTAGGTATATTTGCTTGGTATATTTATATACCACATATGAGTTATATAATACAATGTATATCTTTCTCCCTCTGACTTACCTCACTAAGCATAATTCTCCTCTAAATCCAACTATGTTGTTGGAAATGGCGGAAATATATCATATATATGTATTTATATACAAGTATATATATATATATATATATATATATATACACCACACATACCATATACCACATCCACTCATTTATTGATGAGTACTTTGTTTCCAGCTCTTGACTATTGCAATAATGCTGCAATGAATATGAGCGTGTATCTATCTCTTTCAATTAGTGTTGATGTGTTTTTCAGATAAGTACCTTGAAGTGGGTTAATGGAATCATGTGGAATTTCTATTCTCAAGTTTTTGAGGAATCTCTGAACTTATTTTTATAGAAGTTGTCTCTTTTTAAAATCCCACAATCATTGGATAAGCATTTCCCTTTCTTCTCATCCTCATCAGCACTTTTTCCAGTCTTTTGTATAATGGATACACTCACTGGCGTGAGGTGTTGTCTCATAATTGTTTAGATTTGCATTCATGTAATAATAAGAGATGATGAGTATCTTTTTATATGTCTGTTTGACTATCTGTATGTCTTCTTTGGAGAAATATCTATTTAGAATTTTTGCCCACTTTTTACTTAAGATTATTTGTTTTCCTGTTGTTGGCTATTGTGAATTCTTTATATATATGTATGTACATATATATGTACGTGTATTTATGGTTTTTAACTACTTGTAATGTGTATGGGATGCAATTATTTTTCTCAGATTCAGAAGGATTTTTTTGTTTTAATAAGAATTTCTTTTGCTGTGAACGTTTTTAGTTTATTGTAGCTTGTTTTTTTGTATTTTATTTCCTTTGACATTGTTGTTGAGTTCACAAAGATAGCTCTTAGGTTAATGTCAAGGAGTATTTTGTCTATGTTTTCAACTATGTATTTTATAATTTCAGTGCTACATCTAAGTCTTTAATCCATTTTAAATTAATTTTTGTATATGGTACTATATAGTAATCCAGTTTCAACCTTTTGTATGTGGCTTGCCAACCTTCCAAACACCATTTATTGACTAGACAGTCCCTGCCTTATTGTATGTTCTTGGTTCCTTTGTCATTATTTTCTCATATATACATGGGTTTATTTCTGGGCTTTCAAATCTTTTCCATTGATCTGTGAGTAAGTTTTTATTACAATGTCATGCTGATTTGATAACATTATGTTGCACTGTGGTTTGAACCCAGAGCATTAAACATCAATTTTCTTTTTTTTCAGTATTACTTTTGTTATTCAGGTTCTTTTGCAATTACAAATAAATTTCATAATTTATTGCTATATTCTGGCGAAGAATGTCTTTGAGATTATGACTGGGATTGTATTAAATTTGTATATTGCTTTAGGCATTATGGCTATTTTTAACAATATTTACTCTTCCAATTCATGAGCATCAAAAGTCATGTTTGCCTGTTTTAAAGTAATGTTTTCTAGTTTTCAGACTACTGGTATTTTGCTTCCTTGTTAATTTCAAGATATTTCATTCTTTTTGATGAAATTATAATTGGGATTATTATTCTGAGTTCTTGTTCTGCTAGTTCCTTACTTGATATAGAAATTCAAAAGATTTTTAATATTAATTATATGATCTTCCATTTTGTTGTATTTACTATTTCTATCATCTTTTTACTGTAGTCTGGGATTTTCTTTACATATTGTTATGTATCTGCAAATAGTGGTAGTTTCATTTCTTCCTTTGCAATCTGGATTCTTTTTGCATCCTTTTCTTGTTAATTTCAGTGGCCAGAAATTCTAATACTGTGTCAAATAATCATAGAAAGAGTGGACATTCTTGCTTTGTTCCTGATATTAGAGAAAAAGTTTAGAGCTTTCCTCCATTAAATATGATATTGTCTGTGGGTTTATCATACATAGCTTTTATTATGTTGAGGTAATATCTATACACATTTTCATGTCTTTTTTATTATGAAAGGTTGTTGAATTGTATCAAATGCTTTTTCTGCTTCTATTGATATTATCAAATAGATTTTGTCCTTCCTTTTGTTGATGTAGTTCATTACATTTATTCATTTACATATACTGAACCAACCTTGCATTCCTGGAATGAATCCTACTTGATCATGATGTCTGATTCTCTTAATAAATTATTGAATTCAGTTTGCTAAATTTTTCAAGGATTTTTGCATCTATATTCAATGGAGATACTGTCTGTAATTTTCTTTTTTGGTGATGTCCTTTTTTAGTTTAGAAGGTAGAATGATACTTGTGTCATAAAATGTGTTAAGTTTTTCTTCATTTTAATAAGCATTGATGTCCTTTGAAAGTTTAGTAGAATTCAGCAGTGGAACTTAATGGTCCAAGATTTTTGTGTTTTGGGAGTTTTTTTTATTGCCTCTTTAATTTTGTTGTTTGTGATGGAAGCTTCAGGTTTTTTATTTCTTCTGATTTATTATTGAACTGTTGTATGTTTCTAGGAATTTGTTCATGTCTTCTAGGTTATTTGTTGCCACACAGGTATTTGTAACACCTGCTATGATCGTTTGTATTTCTGTACTACATGCTATAATTTCTCCTCTTTTTTTTATTATAGTTTTTATTTGTGTTTTCCCTCTCCTCTTCTTGTGAGTCTGATTGACGGTTTGTCTATTTTGTTTATCTTTACAAAGAAACAGTTCTTGATTTCATTTATTTTTTGAATTGTTTAAGACAATGATATAGTGGAATTTGCTTGTGTATACAATAATGATTGGAATGGATTCCTATAGTGTACAAATATTTACTTGGAATAAAAGTTGATTATGATAATGTGGGTGTTACAGTGGAAGAATCAAGGAGGATGTACATATATTTGATTATGTAGGTTTCTTCTGCTATCTGAAAGAAAGGCATTTTAGTAGAACTTTTCCTAAGCTGAAATAGCTTGAATGCTTCAGGCTCCCCAAATTATTTACTCTATCATGTCAAATAACACATAAAAGCCTAAAATAGCACTAACATATAGTAAAAGCAGGAGTGAGATGGTAATATTTCAGTTTATGGAGTATTTCCAGAAAGAAGCTAAGTGATGTAGTTTTCACTGTTGTGGGTGCACTACCTCTAGAGTAGCTGAGGCGACACAACGAGAATGCTATTTTAGCTTTTCACTCTTTTGTCATAATGGTGAAATTTTTATTAGTACTTTTGATGGCAGATCCTAATGTAAAACTTTCATAAAAATAAGTGGTTTAATGTGAACTCTTGAATGTTTGGGGTATACCTTTACTTTAATCTTGTCTAACTTTGGCCATTTCACTTCAGATAAATTTGTCCTATGGGATCATTTCCTAACCTAGACCACAGAAAATAAGAATTCCAAACATTTTTCTCTCAGTAAATTCTCCAAACTTAAGCTAGAGTGAGCTTGAAAAAAGAGATTCTGATCTTGTCACTAGCCACCCTTAAAACATCTAAATATCTATTTAACCTTTTTAGCATAAATCCCAATCACTTTAGTAGGACTTGTGTAGTTTTTCAGGTTTGTTTTCCATCCTCCTGTATAGCTTAATTTTACAGTGATGCACCTCATTATCTGCACTGTAGACTCATTCTCCTTTAAGTCAAGGGATCTTTATGTAAGTTGTTCCCATGCTGACAATATTCTACTATTTTTCTAGCTGACTTCTAAATCTCAGATTTTTTATGCTACAGGATATGTTATTTTCAGAGAAATTTATATTTTATATAAATTCGTGATATCAATTTCTCACCTCACTTTATAACAGCGTTATGAGTTATGTGGATAGGGTCTTGTTTACTTATTTTTTCACAACTCTAAAAGATGATGCTCAAAGAAATTAGTGCTTTGCTCAAGGTCACTTGTTACCTACATAGGGAATTAATATCAGGACCATAATCTTTTGATTGTTGTTCCCTTCAGTTGTTTTGAAATTCATGCAGTAATAGGTATGAGCAAGCCATGAAGATGAAAGGAATGTTATCCAAACTCAATATTAAAAGTAAGCCAAATGTCTAATAAAATTAATCTGACATGCTTCTATACATATGTATAAATGTTTTTGTGTTGCATGGTTATCATGCATAGAGTTTAAGGTATTTGGATAAATTATAATAATTAACATTAATTTTCTTAGCCACAGTTACTATTGGGACAGTTGGATACTCTAAGAAATTCATAGTAATAGTCAAGTGACAAGACCTGTTATCTAAGATTTCTAGGGAGATAAAGACTATAAACAACTTGCCTTTGATAAGTAAGCGATGAGAGAAAAATATGTATACATAGGGCTCATTTTTTCCTTTTTAATTAATTTAATAATTTTTGTGATAATTTTGATTTACAAACCATAAATGTAAGTTCCCCATTCCTCAGGCAGATGACCACATACCCTGTCCATGATCAAACTGCCTAAAGTTCTTTACCATTGAGATGAGTTTTTAACAGAAGTTCCCAGAATGTATAAGAAAAAAAGAGAAGGGATGAGTTGTGAGCAAGAGGCATAAAGAAAGGCAGAGTTGGGTAGAGGAATTTGAGTGTTTACTTCAATTGTGTGGATAAATTTCTCATTTAAAATGGTCATGTGTATCATATCTTTGAGGGAGGGACTCATTTTTAAACATTCAGCAGTAAGGACATACTATTCTGCACCAAAGTAGTCTACTTACATAAGAACTTCGTCTTTAAAACAAAATGCTTAGAACTAGCTCATGATGAATGTTATTTGTTGCTTAATATTATCATCCATTATTTCACTATTCCTATTCATGTAATAAGCAATTATTATATGTATTAATCCCTTTAATATTTTCCCCTCTACTTTTTTTGCTAAAATAAAAATGGAGTTTGATTATTATCTTCATCTATAACCTCTAAGAGTTCAAAGGAGAAATACTAATCTAGTGAAAATTGATAAAAGGCATATGATTATTCACTACCTATTTCAAGAACAATGGAGTTAAGATGCACATGCTATATAGATAAATATACTACATGGAAAATCACTATCTGTACTTTCTGTGTCAGGGAATTTATACATTTTCCTACAAAAATATCAACATCAGAATGCTGTCTCAATATAACTGAAGGGATTGGTTGTGTATATGAGGAAAATTACGGCTCCTTTTATTTTGCTGCTAATGAATGTATGCAGTAATACTCTTTTTCAGTTTTAGCAGATGTTTGGTGAAGCCCAATTTATATGAACAAATTCAAATGCTATTTTTAATACCGTTATTTTTAATATGTAAATATATGTATATATAATCATACCTATATCATAATTAAAAAAATTTGTTGTTAGCATTTTTATGAAGTGCTGTAAAATATCAACAAATTAGATACTAGCAAAATAAGGAATATTATCAAGATAAATTAAAATTTAGATTTAAATAAAAATTAAATCAAAAGGTTATCTTCATACTGTCTCAAGATTCAATTGCTTAGTTTTATAGTTGTACATTTTATGAACTCTAATTGGCAGCACTTGGACATGACAATAAAAATTATAATTTTATTAATCAGTATGAACTGAATAATTCCATAATAGATGAATTATTTAGTTCTAACATGTAAGAAAATAACAGGAGATAGATAATCAGAAAAGACAAAAGTTAGATTTATATAAAAAATATATAGAAGTCTTATTTATTGAGAAAGCATGACAAATTCAGCAATGCACCAACATTACAAAAACATAATTTGTTCTAGTTTAGGAACTTTGCTAGATGCTTTGCTAGTATCATCTCATTGAATACTCAGAGAGACCTTGTCAGTAAGTGTTATCTCCATTTTAGTGATAAAGAAATTAAAGCATAGTAAGCAGTCCATATTATATAGGTTTGCTAATTCTAGATTCAGTCCTCAATATTTCTGACTTTAAAGTCTACCTAAGTCCTCACTGAGTTATGGCACCTCCCTAATGAAATACAACATATCATCATAAAAATGATATAAGTGGAGCTATCATGATTTTTAGAGCAAAGCTGTTACCAATTAGAGTCTTGGGGCATGGGGACTGTTAGTGTTGAATGTTGCTAAATCAGGATAAGTCCAGTCAAACCAGGATGTATGCTAACCCTGCATATAATACTTGAAGAGAATGAAGCTCCCTCTAGCTGACAATTTAAGATTATTTTTTTCTTGTTTCTAGGATCAGAATAAATTTTCTGGAAGAAGTGACATTTGAACAATATTTTGAGGAAAATTATGGATGTGGAAAGCTGATAGTGAATAAAGACATTTCCATAAGAGACCATGATGTGAGATAAGGCACTATGCAGAGTAAGAAAAGGGATGTTAAAGTGAGGACCTGGAGTTAATGTCAGTATTCAGAGGGTTAAGCCAAAATTTGAGAGGAGCCAGGGACAAGTCAGGTTAGACAGAAGAATGAAAAAACTGGAGTGAATGGTCCCAGAAATGAGGGACTCAGGAATGACGTTGCGGGGACAGATCATGTCTACACAGAAAATATGTGAAGCAACTAGCACAGAGTCAGAACCCATAATAGGAAACCAAGTATCTCTAATAGAAGACTGTCTTGGGTCAGAATCAGTGAAGAGAGGCTTTAATGCAATCGACTTGAGTTTTCACAGGAAATCAAAAATGGAGTATAAAAAGAAATCATGAAGGAGAAATAAAAGAACTGATTTTCCTTCTAGTACCGTCAATCTTAATCTTAGGCTAAGAGATACTAAGTTATTATATCACAATTGCTGTATTACTTACTTACATTTTGTTGTTTGGAATTGAAAAAATATATACCTCAAATGTTTAAGGAACTTGCAATTACTCATGGTAGTGTTCAGTGAGGTCAAAATAGACATGCAAGTCGTTATGCTTACAACACCTTTACTTTCCCAAATAACATATATTCAGCATGAAATATTAGCAAGGCCATTCTCACTAGTGTTGAGGTAGCATCTCTGTAATTTTTATTTGCATTTCTCTGATGATGAATGATACAGAACATTTTTTTTGGGTGTCTGTAGGCCATTTGTGTGTCTAGATAGGTGTCTCCAGTTCTTTTGCCCATTTTTTGAGTGGGTCATTTGCTTTTTTATTGTTTAGGTGTTAGCTCTTTATATATTTTTGAGGTTAAGCTTTTATCTGATGTATGATGTGTGAATATCTTCTACAGTTCTGTGGTTGGCTTTTTGTTTTAATGGTGGCTTCTTTTGCTGTGCAGGTCTTCAATTTGATGTAATTCCAATAGCTTAGTTTTATGTTGCCCTGTTTACCATAGCTGCTCCTTCCCCAAAGATCTCTGTGGGGCTGAGGTTGAAGTGTTTTTCCCACTTCTAGGTATTTTATGATTTCAGTTCTTATGTCCAGGTCTTTGATCCACATTGAGTAAACATTTGTATATGGTGATAGTGTCTTTCTTTTTCTTTTCTTTTGCGGATATCTTTCCAGTTTTATCAGCATCATTTGTTAAATAAACTTTTCCTTATTCCATTGTATGTTCTCGGCACCTTTGTCATAGATTAACTGTCCATATAGATGTGGTTTTATTTCTGGAATAGAAATATGATTCCACTGATCTGTCTATTTTTGTCCCAGTAATGGTTTTGATGATGATCATTCTCTAAGATATTTTGAGGTCAGTGAGTATGATTCCCTCACTGTTCTTTTATCTTAAGATAGTTTTAACTGTCTGATGTCTTTTGTGATTCCATACAAACTTAGGTATTATTTGTGCCATTTCCTTGAAGAGTGTCCCTGAGATTTTGTCGGGAATTACATTAAACTTATATATTGCTCTGGGTAGAATATTCATTTTTATTATGTTAATTTCCAATCCATGAACATGGAATATTTTCCATCTCTTTGCATCTTCTATTTCTTTTGTTAAGGTCCTATAGTATTCATTGTAGGGTTCTTTCACCTTCTTTGGTAGGTGTATTTCCAGGTATTTGATCTTTCCTGGTGCTATTGTAAATAGGATTTCTTAATTTCTTTTCCCTCTACTTTATTGTTTGTATATAGAAATTGTACTGACTTTTGTATGTGGATTTTATATTCTGCCATGTTGCTGTATTCATTTATTGTTTCAAGCAGTTTTTTTTTTTCATGGAATCTTTAGGATTTTCTAGGTATCATATATTATCTGCACATAATGATAGTTTTAGCTCTTCTTTTCCAATTTGGATTCTTTTAATATGCTTTTCTTGCCTTTATTGCTCTGGCCAAGACTTCCAGAACTATGTTGAATAGTAATGGTGGATAGCGAGCAACCTTGTCTTGTCTTGTTCCAGTTTTTAGGAGAAAGGCTCTCAATTTTTCACCGTTGATTATAATGCTGGCTGTAGATTTGTCATATATTGCTTTGCTTTTATTATGCTGAGGTATGTGCCTTCTATTGTTACTTCGGCGAGGGTTTTTTAAATCATTAATGGGTGTTGAATCTTGTAGTTTCTTCTGCATCTATTGAAATAGTCATATATTTTTACATTTTCAGTTTGTTGATGTGATGTTTTACATTAATTTGCTATATGTTGCACTATCCTATCATCTCTGGAATAAAACCCACTTAATGGCATATAATTTTTTTTGCAGTGCAGTTTTCATAATGGTCACTCATGATCCTTTGTATTTCTGTGATGTCATGTATAGCTCACCTCTTTCATTTCTGATTTTTTAGTAGGGTTTTTTTCTCTCTTTTTTATTAGAGGGTCTAGTTAAGAGTGTATTGATTTTATTTAGTTTTTCAAAGAATCATCTCTTGGACTCATTGATCATTTAGATGGTCTTTTTGCTTTCAATTTCATTTATTTCTGTTCTAATTTTATTATTTCCTTCCTTCTGCTAATTTTTTAACGGTTCTTTTCTAGTTCCCTCTGGTATGAGGTTAGAGATTTAATTTGGACACTATAAGGTTTTGGAGGGGGTGTAGAGAAAAAGGAACCCTCTTATATTGCTGGTGGGAATGTAAATTGGTACAATCTCTTTGAAAAATAGTGTGGAAACTCCCCAAATCAATACAGTTGTATCTACCATTTGATTCAGCATTCCCACTCCTGGTCATATAATCAGATGATACAGAATCTCTAGTCAGAAAAAGATAACTATTTTTCTATGTTCTTAGCATCACAGTTCACAAAAGCTAAGACACACTAACAACCTAAATGTCCTGCAACAGATGACTGGAAAAAGAAGCTGCAGCATGGCATTCTATGCAACTGCTTTAAAAAAATGAACTTATGCTCTTTCCAAAATCTGGATGGAATTGGAAGGGATCATGCTAATCAAAATGTCATAAAATAAAAGAGAAATTCAGGATGATTTCACACCTATGTGGAATACAATGAAATGAACAAACAGATAATCACCAGCAAAAACTCACAGGACACAGATAATGACTTCCAGGGGAGTTGGAAGGGGAAGGGAAGGAAAGCGGGAAAAGGATGATGGTGAAGGACACTGGAACTCTGGTGAAGGGTGTGGCATGAAAAATAGATTGAGATACAATGTCAATATTCAAAAATGAATGTAGTGTTGTGAACATGAGATAATAAATATCAATAATCAAAAATAGGTGTTAGTAAGTAGCATTGTGATCACTGTTACAGGGAATACAAAAATGAGTCAGTTTCTGCCCTATCGGTGATATACAAGCTAATCACATAATTCAACAGAAAGATGTTACAGTTCAGTTTTGCCTTTCTTTTAACAAATATTTAGTTACAAACTTTGTCTTTGAGTAAAACCTATTGACAAATATTTGCTTTGATATCAGTTATAGCCCACCTTAGTTTATTAGTTTATTCAAATATATCTAAATAAAATGTTTTATTTTACACAGATATTGTATGAAATACAGTTACATCTATCTGGTAGATGTCTTCCTTTCTTTTAGATTGTAACTTCTGTAACTTTATTTTGGGAATGAAAATCCAGTTCTGAGAAGTAGTTCTAGAGGCTTCTTACACTGTTTTCTTTTGGCATTTAGTAAAATTGGCACCCATATTATTTTTAATACTCCACTTTTAGGTGATAAGCTTTTCATTAGATATCATTCATAGTTGTTCATCCACACAAACTGTGGTTGCTTCTAAAATTTATTAAAGAAATTTTTAAATAATTGGGCTCTCTCAAGGCTATGATAATAATGCTTTGTGACAAAGCAAGAGAAATAATATGATTGTCTCACAATTGAAGCTTTCCCATAAAGAAATAGTTAAAACTCAATATCACCATCTTTGTATTAAAGTCATTGTTTGTGGAACTTGAAATAGATAATTCTAGCAAGTCTTAAAGCAGAATGCAACTCATGTTGAACTCTATTTCCACAAAAGGCATGTCTCATAAAGATATGTTTCTAAAATCAGAAAGTATAAATGTAAAATAAATAATATACATAAAATACTTTGATACTAACTTTAAGGGTGAGGAAACTTAAATCATATATCCTTGAGGTATGGTACATGATCTATACAATTTACAAATTATCTTAAAGCATACATTTTTTTCATTTTCACATTCATAATTTGCTTTAGAAAAACAGATGTTAGTTGTATATTTAAAAATATCAGTGTTTTCCATATATATAAAAACCTATTGAATTTTAAAACTGTCTCTAATAGCACTATAATGAATGAAGAAAATGTCTGTTAAGACTTTGTAAGATTATAAAATTTATTACCAACATTTGTAGTATATTTAGTATATTGGGAATGAAATTAAAATAAAAACAGCAATTTTACCCTCTATATAATTTAAAAATGAAGATATAAACTTCCTTCTTTTCCCTTGGTAACATTTGTCAAATTTTAAGCGTTTCTGACTTAATGTTGACTTGTAGCTTCACTTTATGATTCAGTTTATGTTTTATAAATCATTGAGAAAAGCCTTAAAATATTTATATCTCTGACTTATGTGTATACACACACATACACACAGATGTGAGCAGGAAAAATTAAGGGTTTTTTTTTTTTCTTTTTTTTTTAGTTACAAATTAATTTCCTTTTCCAATAGAAAAAAATCTACCTTCCCTGTCTATAAGCCTTTTTCTTTCCCTTTATGACAAAATTTCTGGAATGGGAGTACACACTTGCTGTCTTCACTCATTTAGCCTAATGAAACTGTTGTACCTAATGTACAGATAGCTTTGCCTTCCCTAAAACACATGCCATATTTTTTCTGAAATCCTCAGATATTTGGCATTCATAACCAACACATCTTTTCTGAAATTTCTTTCTCCCTAAATTTCTATGGTAACACTTGCTCAGAGTTTACTATTGTCTTTGACTTCTTAGTCTACATTAACTTTAACTTTGATTTCTTGTCCTCTAAAATATGGTTGTTCTCCAAAGTTATGCCCCAGCTTTCTGTTATTCTCTATACATTCATGTGTGAGTTCAATCCCACTCATGGATTCAATAACAATTCATACATCAAAGACCTCAAATGGATATTTCTGTTCTACCACCAATCTAATAAGATCCAGAGACACATTACACAATTGACTACTATATTATCTCTACCTAGATGCTTTATTGCATTCAGAAACACTATAATTGTTGCCTGCAATATTTTTATCATCTAGTCTACATCATTATACTGTACCAAGTATTAATTTGGTGTTCATTAGATGACCTTGGGAAAGTTCTTTTTCAAAATCTATTAGCATCAGTTTCCCCATATATAAAATAAAAATTACAGTAATTTTAGTATTTTTTGCAATAATTTAAATCGGCTATTTATATAATCCAGAATAATGAGCGTTAACTACTTAGAAGTTACAACCAAACATTGCAAGTACTAATACTGTCCTCATTGCAGTAGAAGAATTGGAACACAATGAGGTTAATTAAATTGTCTAAGCTATTTAGTCAATTTGTGACCAAGCAGGATTTGAATGAAATATATGCACATAGTCTGGTCTTTTATTTCTGTACTGCCCTGTCTGTTGGAATACTGCCATGTTGTATATAAATTAAATAAAATAATCTTGGCTCCTACTGGATGTATCAAATCACAGAAATGAGGAAGAGAAATCTGCATTCTAAAATGTTCCCTGGTGAATCTAACATTCAAGCTAGGTTAAGAACGAAATAGACTCAAAAATATTTGTTCCATTCATCCAAATGAAAATAATTGATTCAGTTTGACCCCACGAGCACTTTCACGAATGGTATAGCCATTAAGCCTAAAGTACCTTTTAGGAGGGCTCTGTTAAAAATTCATTTTTTAAGAATTACAATAGAAGAGCAATAATAAAGACACACACATATATGAAAATCTCTCAGTATTCATACAACCAGAGGCTCTTAGTACATGCAATGTATTTTAATCTGTGTTATATGACTTTATCCTTAGCAACAGGAGCTTTAAAATATTAATCTTGTATATAACCCAGAAAAATTGTTTTTTTTAGATCATTAGGTTTCTGGGCAGATACTCCAGCTGTCTTAAAATGTTTTGTTTTACCTTTCCCTATCTACCAATGCATATGCTTTCTCTCCTTGATATAAATACTCCTTCTAATTGTTTCTAATATGAGTAGTAGGCTATCTTATTATTCATTGTGTCATCTATCTATTTATCTATATGTCACTTAGAATCTATCTACAGAAAAAAGAAAAAACAGATCAAGGACACACACACAATAAAAACAATATAAATAGAATAAATTTTGTTTTTTCGTGAGTCCTGTCAGCATGTGTGTATACATGTATGCTTATATAATATCTTACACTCATATCCAGTGCAGAATTTTTCAGCTAGTAGTTAGATTGTCGCTGTCATTGTTTATAAGTAGAAGGATATAATGCTTCCTAACCTAAGCAAAAATAAAATTGTTTGAAATGACTGGGAATGGCTCCCAGAAATGAAGAAATGGATGTACAAATGTAGGATCTAAATAGAACAGGACTGAGGAAACTATGAGGCCAACAGTTCATCAGAAGGCCATAGGAATAAGCTGCTCCAACCTTTTCTTCCAACTCGATATCACAAATGTTTTGTGTTTTAGTGTCCCAAGAAGAAACTTCATGGACTTAATTTAGTTCCTATGTCCATCATTTGGGCAGAGTATTTGCTGAATTTCCACCAAGACTGCACATAGTAGAGGTGAGTCTTCAAGGAAACTGAGAGTGCTGATAATTAGAAAATAGAAGAATGATCGAGGAACATTCCAAAGCTACAAATGTCCCCTCTCATTCTTAATACTGGTTAAAAATACCACAAACAGTGCTAATATAAAAATATATGCTTATATTTGTCATTTAGTACCCTCACTGAATATCTCCAAATAGCTTTTAATGGGATGTTAATTTCTTCTACTTCTACCTACTGTGTCAGGAGTACCTCTACGGTATTCTTTTTTATAGATAATTTCATTAGCTTTAAATATCTTAGTCTTGAAATTTACTGATCACCATGGGGAGAGTATGGAAGGTTATTAATTGGCCTCATTTATTGTATGTCTTGGGGAATAGAGAGGCCCAAGAAGAAGGACAGCCAATGTCTGGTCAGTGGAGGAGTCAGGACACATATAATATTAATTAAATTTATCATCTTTTATGGATACAGTTTATGGTACCCCCAAACAATTGCAATAACAACAATGAAGATCACTGACTGCAGATTGCTATAACAGATATAACAATGAAAAAGTTTGGAATAATGTAAGAATTGACCAAAATGTGACACAAAGGCAGGGCATGAACACATGCTGTTGGAAAAATGGTGTCAATAGGCTTGCTAAACACAGGCTGCTATAAAAAATTTGTTTGTGAAAAAGTTGCAATGTCTGCAAAGTGCTATACAAAAAATACAGAAAATGAGATGTCTATACCAGCTCTACTTTCTAGTAAAATAGTAACCATGGCACTGGATCATTTTATGTCAGGTATTTCCTTTTTCTTGTCTTCATCTAAGAAATATCTTTCTCATGTATTCTCTTTATTTCAAAAACCTGTGAGAAAGAAAACAAAAATCAATTATAATTGACTAAAAATATATATTTTCTTTTGTGTGAGACACAAGGTCTGTGTGACTTAAAGAAAAATGTCAGAAGGTGATCAAAAAAGACCATTGGTATTGGAATTCCTTCAGATGATAATGAAGCATGTACTGGGTTTTTATTCTTTGGTGCACTTGTCACATACCTTTTTTGCACACTAAGAGATGAATGCAACACAAACCTCAGTATCATGGACAGATATTGCCCACAAATTTCTCTTTTGTGATGAACATCCAATACTTATTTCCCTCTGCAACAGTACTTCCCACTTTAATCTATCAAGTAAAGGGAGGGTGCAACTGAAAAGGAATTTAAATAAGTTTTATTCCCTATGACCCAAGCATATCTTAAGAGACACTTCAGTTAGTTTCAGAAGTTTGAAAATACAGTACTTTATTCGGGGTAATGTCAACGCCAGGAACAAAAAAAGGAGCAGTACAGCTGTGCAGCACTCTGTTATCCACATCTTTAGTATTGTTTTTCTCTCCTTCAAAAGACATCTGGGAAGACAGCATGTGGAAAATAAAATCCATGAGACTTTGGCTAAAAAATGAACAATATAGATTAGGATCAAAATTTTAAAAGGACAATTATAGCTTGAAAACATAGAAACTCTTATGCTTATGTAGTATATAAGAAAATGTTTAAATCATTTGGTTTGTTGGACTATGAAATTCTGGACCTCACTTGCGTTAAAAAAGTTCAGCATGACAGAAGATGCCTGATGTAGATCATTTACAAGTAACTTTTAAAATAAATTCAGCAGGAAATCCAATTCACTTAAAATAGAATAAAACTAGAATTTCAAAGAAAAATAAGAAAATTTTGAGATCTGATAAGATGAAACCTCATTAACAAATACTTACAGAAAGCCAACTTCAGATAATTAGTAGTAATAATTAAGACAAAATGATTATTTCTTCAGTCACGCAACAAACACTAATGGAGTATCTTTCATTAATCAAGAACCGGGCTCAGCGTTGAATAAAAAGATATTAAAAAGTTGGTTTCTCCAAAGATATATATGAAAGACAAAGGTATGTGGAAAGATGTTCAACATCACCAGTCGTTAGATAAATGAAAATGAGAGTCACAATGAAATACCATCTCACCTTTGTTAGAATGGCTATCATCAAAAATACAAGAGATAATAAATGCTAGAGTATGGATTTGGGGAAAAACAAACCTTTGTCAACCTGGGATTGTAAATTGGAAAGTCACTTTAGAAAACAGAATGTAAGATCCTCAAAAAAAAATAGAATTGCCATATGATCCAGAAATTCCCCTTCAAGAAATATATGCAAAGAAAATAAAAGTAGTGACTGAGAAAAAAAAAAGATATCTGAATCCTATGTTCCTAGAAACATTATACGCAATAGGGAAGACATGCGTAGAAATAACCTGTGTTCATCAAGGGATGGGTAGATAAAAAAGTATATGTCATACATACATACACACACAGTGAATATTATTCAGCCAGAGAGCATGAGGAAATCCTACCATTTGCAACAAAATGGATGAAACTTGAAGGCATTATGCTAAGTAAAGTAAGTTGGATAGAGAAAGACACACCGTATAATATCACATATATGTAAAATCTAAAAACAAACCTCATAAACAAGAGAAGACTTGTAGTTACCAGTGTAAGAGTGTGGAGCAAGGGAGAATTGGAGGAAAGTACTTCAAAAGGTACACACTTTCAGTTAATATAAATAAGTACTAATCATGTAATATGCAACACAATGACTATATCTAACACTGCTGTATGAGATATAGGAAAATTGTTAGGATAGTATGACATTTTTTGTTGATTTTTAAGGAAAGAAAGGCAGGAATGAAGGCAAGAAGGCAGGCAGGGAGAAAGAGGGAACAGGAAGGAGTATTTTATTTTATTTTCATTTAGTTGCTCCCACCAATTCTCCCACTGCATTGGGTTGCAAACCCAGAGATGGGTTGAGTTCCTTTGGAGGCGATTGGCCTAACCGCTGCTGGACCAGAGCACTCCCAAGAGAGTATATCTTAAGATAGTTCATCATAAGGAGAAAATACTTGTCTAATTTTTCTTCTATTTATTTTGTACTGCTATGAGACAGTGGATTTAAGTTGAACCTATTGTGAGTCCACAATATATATAAATCAAATCATCATGCTACATGTCTTAAACTTAAATAGTGCTGTATGTAAAGTATTTCTCAATTAAAGTAAGAAAAATAATTTCAACTTTTAAGGCGCTAAGAGATACTAAAATAAATACAGAAATCTATAGATCGATTTCTCATTTGCAATAAATAAATTTCTTTGTGTTGCCATGGGTTTTTCAAGACAAATTACCATTGTATTTCGTTGGATAAACCTATTTGGGTGTATACGATTTCACATTCATTCATTAATACAATTAATAGAAAATCCATGTGGGCATATCTTAAAACTTGGGCTTATATCCTCAAATAACGAAGAACCCATCATATCACTAATACTATTACTAATCATTTCTAATACTTAATATTTACTATGTGTTATATATATAAAATGTCATTTAGTCTTTATAATAACATTGTTATATAAGTATACATAGTTATCTTTATCTTATAAAAGAGAAAACTGAGGAAAATGATATTAGAAAACTTGCCAAAGTCAAGGCGGAAGTCGATTCAAGTAACTCCATATTCTGTCCTTTTCACTTCTACATTCATAGAAACTTAGAGGAGGGAAACTATTTCAGATGAGATGATAAGAAAAACAACAGTGGAAAACAGAAGAGACTTACTCAAAAATTTTAAATGCTATTTTGAAAAAAAAAATTACTATGTTAGAATTCTATTCATGAAAATTTTCATCAGAAATGAAGGCAAAAGAGTTTCCTAGAAAAACAAAAGGAAAAAGATTTCATAACAGTAAAAACTCATTTAAAAGGAATGTTTTATAAAACTTGTTTGAACAGAAAATGCAGAGTAAGGATAAGAATGTGAATATATCTGAATAATTACTATAAAATTTATAATAATACCTGTGACATTTAATCAAAATACATGACAAGAATAGCATAAAATTTACCTTGGTGGGGTCACGGTTTGGTCAGCAGCCTCTGAATGTGCACAGTCCACATACATCCCAGGGATCAGGCTTTGTGTCCTGGGTCCAGAGGGGAACAACCAATGTGAACAACTAAAATCAATCAATCAATAAATAAAATGTTTCTCCTCTCTGTTTCTGCCTGCCTACTGACCCTCATTCCTGTCTGCACCTTTCCTTAAAAAAAAAAAAAAAGAAAAACATAAAAGTGGATGAAGTGGGAAAAGGAAAATTGAATTAAAATATTTAAATATTGTTTCATTGTCTAGAAAAACTGACATATATAGGACTTAAGAAGTGAGAACTCCATAGAAGAAACACAAAATATAAAAGAAAATAAAAATTTTAAAGTTAATAAATGTATGTCAAAAGTTAATAGAGAAGAAAAATATAATAACAAAAATGTCATTGACCCAAAAGAAAACCAAGAGAAAGTGAGATAAATAGAATAAAATATTAAGATTGCAGATTTATACCCTGATTTATCAATGATTAATTAAATTAATAGTAGAGCTATTAAATTAACCAATTAATAGTCCAAGACTGTGAAAATGGACTACTGTTTTCACTTATAAGCTGCTTGCAAGAGATAGAGAATTAACTGTAAAAATAATAAGAATATTGGAAAACAAAATTAAAATATTGCAAAATTTAATGAGTAACTACAATAACGTATGTTATGTCAATATCAAGGCTTTAAGACATAATAGATTTTAAGAAAGGAAGCATTACTGGTGGTAGAAAGGGGGCATTTCAAATAGTAAAAAGGTCAGCCCACCAGGAATATATAATGATTTTAAATTGTTATGCAATTGATTACAGAGCTTATAAAGCAAAATCAGAAAGAATTAATAGACAAATCTATGATCATAGTGGAAGATTTTTAACACAAAATTTCTGAAAGAGAAAAGCAGTTAAAGTTTAGAATATCTGGAAAAAATTAATGATATCTTTAATTGACAATTTAGAACAACATATCAAATTGTATAATATGTGTGAATATACATGGCTACACAATACACACAGAAATTTTTGAAATTTTTCATATACAGGACTGCATTTATATATAGCAAGTTTTAACATGTGTTTTCTGACTGCAATAAATTGGTTTTAATTTAGTAAGCAAAAAATAACAATCTCCTAAGTTTGAAAATAAAATAAGCCGTAAGTAAAAAAATAATCAGTGAAGTATAAAATCTTATTTTGAGTTAATGAAAGGAAAAATACATACAATTTATGGTATGGAATAATGCCATCATTACAGAAAAAAAGTTGCCCTCCTATACGTGCAAAGAAAAAGCCTGAAAATCAGTGATACATAGGAATACATCTGAAGAAATTAACAGAGGAGAAACAATTTAAACCTAAATCAATATAATAAAGGAAATGATAAAGAACAATTTAATGCAATAGAAAAAACACAATAAAGAAAATCAGCACACCATTCTTTTTTAAAAGACAAAAATTGACAAATATTTAGCAAGATTATCCAAAAACTCAAGTTTAAAAGATAAATTATGAATATAAGAATAATAGGAAGTATATTAGTATAGAAATTATTAAAAGATAGAGAACATTATGAACATTTTGACTCAAAAATTGATTATTACATAAAATAGATTCATATCTATAAAATTTTGTATAAAGAAAGCATAACAAGTAAAAATTTCCACTTAATTTTTGAGGTCAGCATAACCTTGATAGAAAAGGTTGTAAAACCAGAAACTACCTGCTAAATTTTGTTATGAACATCAATTAAATATCTTAAAATGATATACAATGTCAAATTCAGCAATGTATATAAAAGATAATAATATATCACTACTATGTTCAACATTTTTCAGGAACACATATTTTGTTTACTCTTAAAAAATTTATCAATATAATTCTAAAATTACAGTGAAAAAAACCTAGTAGTCTCCCTTACATCCAAGCAATCAAACTTAATGTCACCATTACTGAGGCAGTGAATATAGGGCCTTTCTTGGTGCGCTGAAAGGAACCTATCAGTTCTGTGGTATTGTCTTCCCCAAGTTCATAGCGTAAATCTAACCATGGAAAGATACTAGAAATATCTCAATTGTAGAACATTTTGCAAAATACCTAGTCGGAATTAGAAAAAAAATGAAAGTCAAGAAAATAAAAGGAAAGCAAGTTGCATTTGTAAATGTAAGCTATATAAATTAGACTAACTGCATGAATTAAATGGGATTCTGTACCCCCCAAAAAAAAAATCAAAAATCCGTGATTTTGTCTTTGTTTTCTTATATGTATTTTAAGATTTCAAGTCATACATCCATGTCTTTAATCCATTTCGATTTAATTTTTATGCATTGTTGAGACAGTGGTCTGGTTTCAACTTTATGTATATGGCTGTTTAGTTTTCTAAAGACCATTTGCTGAAGAGACAGTCCCTGCCTTATTGTTATTGTATGCTCTTGGCGTCTTTCATGAATTAGTTGTTTATAGATGTGTGGGTCTATTTCTAAACTATCAGCATTATTCCTTCGTTTTTTATTTCAATACCATGCTGATTTGATTGCAACAGATTTATACTGTAGTTTGAAGTCAGACAACGTTAACACCTGTAATTTTGGTCCTTTTTTCAGGATCGTTTTTGCTATTTGTGGGTATTTTGTAGTTCCTAAAACATTTCATGATTTTTTTTTCTACTTCTGTGATGAATATCTTTGAAATTTTCATGAGGATTTCATTAAACTTATATATTGCTTCAAGGCATATGGCTATTTTAATCATGCTAATTCTTTCAGTCAGTGAGCTTGATACCTTTATATTTCACTGTGGTTTCTCTTAACAATGTCTTATCGTTTTCAGAGTATAGGTCTTTCACTTGTTTAGTTCAGTTTATTTCAAGTTATTCTGTTTTATGTGATGCAATATCAATGGGACTGATTTCCTGAGTTATCTTTCTGCAAATTTGTTAATTGCATATAGAGAATGCAACAGATTTTTGAATATTTATATTGTAGACTGCCACTTTGCTACATTTGTTTGTTGTTTCTAGCATTTCTTTACTGGAGACTTTGGGGTTCTCTATGTTATGTTATCTGCAAATAGTGATAGTTTCATTTCTTTTCCAATGGATATATTTTTCCCTTTTCTTGTCTAATTGCAATGATCAGGACTTATAACACTAGCTTAAATAATTACAGTGCGAGTGCATATCTTTGCCTTGTTCATAAGCTTAAAGGAACAACTTTAAGCTTTTCCCCATTGAGTATGATGTTGACTGTGTGTCACATGCAGCCTTTATTATAATGAGTTATATTAACGTCTATATCCATTTTTGGACAGTTTCTGACATAAAAGAGTTTTGAATTTTATTTACTTTTCAGCATCTCTTGAGATGGTCATATGGTTTTTCTTTTTGTGATGTGGTGTATAGAACATGTATTGATTTGCCTATTTAAATAATCTTTTCATACCTGGAATAAATCTCACTTACTGTGGTGCATGATTCTTTTAATGAGTGTTGAATACAGCCTGCAAATGTTTAGTTCAGATTTTTGCATCAAGAAAACTTCAGACATGCTGGTCTGAAATTTTCCTTTTTTGTGCTATCCTCTTTCGGTTTTGGACTCAGAATAATGTTGGCATTATAAAAATTGTTTGGAAGGTTTTTTTCTTCAGATATTTGAGTTTCAGACAGATTGGTGTCAGTTGTTCTTTTGAAAAATTTATAGAATTTACTGTGAAATTATTTACATTGAGACTTTTGTGTTTTTGAAGATTTTTGATTGCTATTTCAATTTCTTTGCTTTGATAATCTGTTTAGGTTTTCCATTTCTCCCTGATTTAGTCTTCGAATGCTACATGATTCTAAATGTCCATTCTTTTAAGGTATTCAATTTGTTGGCCATATATGTGTCTATAATATTATCTTATAATCCTTTGTATTTTTGAAATATTACTTATAATTTATCCTTTCATTTCTGATTTTAATTATTCATGTTTTCTCTTATTTTTGAGTCTGCTTACATTTTGTCTATTTTACTTACCTTTTCAACAAATCAGCTCTTGGTTTCATTGAGTTTTTGCATAGTCTTTTTGATCTCTATTGCTCTTACTTCTGCTGTAATTCATCATTATGTCCCTGCTTGGATCTTTCAGTTTTCTTATTCTAGTTCCTTTAGGTGAAGGTGCAGAGTAGAGTTGTTTTGTTTGTTTGTTTTTCCTTTGTGTGTGTGTGTGTGTGTGTGTGTGTGTGTGTGTGTGTGTGTGTGTGTGTGTGTGTTTGATTCTTCTTGCCTCCTGGGGTAGGATTGTACTATTACAAATTTCCTTCTTAATACAATTTTTACTGCATCTCATAGGTCTTGAAAAGTTGTATTTTCATTTTTATTTGGCTATAAGTAGTTTTTAATTTCAAATTTGATTTCTTCATTGGCCCAATGGTTATTCAATAGCATATTGCTTATTTTTCATCTCTTTGTAGCTTTCTTTTCTTCCCTCTTTTAGTCTATTTCTAGCTTGATGCAATTGTGATTTGAAAAAAAATTAGATATGATTTCAATCTTTGTTAATTTATTGAGACTTGCTTTGTGTCCCACCTATGGTTTATCTTTGAGAACATTCCATGAGTACTTGAAAAGACTATGTTGTCTATTATGTATGGGTAAAATATTGTCTAGCTATCTATCAAATCAATCTAATCTAATTTTTCATTTAAGGGTATTGTTCTTTTGTTGAGTTTATGGCTCAATAATCTGCCCTTTACTGTGAGTGCATTTTCAGTTCCCTATTATGACTGTGTTGCTGCCAATTTTTGTCTTTATATCTGTTAACATTTGCTTTATTTATCTGAGTTCATGTATTTGGGTACATCTATATTAAAAAGTATTATGTCTTCTTGTTGCATTAGTCCCTGTATCATTATGTAACAATGTATTTATCTTTTGTCTCTTTCTTTTGGCTGAAAATCTCTATGACTTGAGCAGTCTCTTAAATTCACCAGTGGCTTGTAATACCAATTTCCATCCTTTCGCTTTAAGTCTGTTTGTGTCTATATTTTAAGGTAGCCTCTTGAAATCTATCCAACCACTCTGTGCCTTTTAATTGACACATTCAGCCTATTTACATTCAGGGTAATATTGATATTTGAGGACTTTCTATTGCCATTTTGAATCTTGTGTCTGCTTTTGTCTATCTATTTCCTTGTTTAGTTTTTGTGAACATTGTTCTTTTTACTTTTGGTAGAAGACATCTTTCAACAGGTCTTATAAGAGAGGACTTGTAGTAGTGAAGTCTTTCAGTGTTTGATTGCCTGGTTAAGCCTTTACTTCTGGGGTACCTCTGTGGCTCAGACAAATGAGATGTAGGACATTAAAAGCCCACTACCCCAGGTTCAATACCCAGATTTAGGTGTAAAAATCAAAACAATATAAAAAAGTAATCTTACTTTCCCCTTATCTCTGATAGAATTCTCTGGGCTATAGTATTCTTGACTGACAGTTTTATCTTGGAGTATTTTGAATATATTGTTCTATTCTTTCCTGAATGTAGAGCTTCTGCTGAGAAATGTAATGATAGTCTGATGGGAGTACTTTTAATGTCACTTGCAGTTTTCCCCCGGCCACCTTTAATATTCTTTCTTTGTCTTGTACTTTAATAACTTCACAATTATATGCTTTGCTGTAGGTATTTTTTATTTAGATAATCAGTAATTCTTTTGAATTTATTGACTTATATGCTCATTTCCTTCTCCAGGTTTGGAACATTTCTATGAATATGTTTTCTATTCCTTTTTCTCTTTCTTCGTCTTATGGGAAATCTATTATTCTTATATTGCCTTTCCTAATAGAGTCAGATGGCTTTTGAAGTGTTTCTCTCTTTTTAAAAAATACATTTAATTTTTCTCACTTCTTCCACCTGCTTCTTTCTACATTGCTAACCTCCAGATCACTGATATTTTCCTTTCTTTGGTCTATTCTGTCTCCATAGCTTTCTTTGTTACTCTGATTTCATTTATTGCATTCTTCATCTCCTGAATCTCTAGTATTTCTTTCGTAAAATTTTATCTATTTTATTGATTTGCTTTATTGTTGCTTCTTATATTTCTTTGATCTGCTTTTAGTTTTTTAAAATATTTTTGAGTTTCTTTATGATTACTAATTTGAATCCCTTATCTGTTAAAAATAATCCTCCGTGACTTCAAAACTGATTACTGATGAGGTATCATCCCTTGTAATGCCACAATACCTTGACGTTTTCAAAGTATCTTGAGCTCTTTATTTTTCCATGGGATCCTTTTAGCTGAGATGCTTAATTTTTGTTTTACTGACCAGTGAAACTCCAGTTTTATTTTATGTTTTTGATCCAGTCTTCCATATTAAGACTCTCTTGCTGAGTCAGTGAGACTGGAGATGGCTGCTGGGTGTGAGAGGAGTAAGTGAAGTGAGTTAACTGTTGTTAACTGGTCTGCGGGGGGTGATGGAACCTGTTTTTGTGGGTATCTTTATGATCGAATATCTGCTCAATGCTCCCAGAAATGGGTCTGGCAGTCTACATTTTGTGATGGAGCTCCTCTCTGCTGCAGCATTAATCCTGGTAGATGGGTGAGGAGGATTTGTCTTCTTTGTGTTCAGTACTGGGATTATGACTTGTGTTGAGACTATGGTCCTGACCTCAACTCCCCCACTTTGTACTTCACTCAAGTCAAGTGCATATGCTGTCAGAAGTCTTCTTCTTCCACGAGACACCAGAGTGGACTTGCTTCCCTGTTAGGTGGCCTTGTCTCTCACCACCACTCCCATAATGACAGCAACTGCCACCTTGCTGCGCTACCATGTGTGTGTACCTACACATCCACCTCAGAAACTCAGAAATGCACAATGGCTCTGTGATCACGCGGTCCTCTCAATGTCGTTGCTGTTCATCCAGTTGTTGGGAGTGCCGTGGGGCTCCCGAACACCAGTGCTTACACGGGAAAATGTCAGCTGTAGCCCTTAGACACAAAACTGGGAATGACATCAGTCATCATTTTCTCTCCCTCCAATTCCAGTCTGCTTCTCGAAAAATCTGTTACTATCTTTTTTCTTTTTGGAAACTTGAAGGTGAGTTGCTTATTTTGTTTTCTTTTGTCAACAGGAAGCACTGGCATTTTATTTTATATGTTTTGCTCTTGTGAGTGTCAGTAGTCAGGTTACTTGCTGAATCAGAGTGGCGAAGTAGTTTGGTGGGTACTGATGTGGGCCTTAGCTCAGGAATTATGAGAATTTGTTCACTTGGGTGATATTGGGGCCAACTCTTCAGGGATATCAGATTTTGGTCTGACTACCTATTGTGGTATGGAAGTTCATCACTGACTGTGTTTAGATCTCAAGGATTAGAATAGGGATGTATGGTCCCCTCCCTGTGTTGTCTGCTGGGTTTTATACTGGTGAGAGGCCTGGGGTCCTGAACTCAAAACATTTCTTTGATTGTCTCTCAAGTCAAATATGTTTATCACCACATAGTATTTGCTCTTCTTTCCCTGGGACTTGAGGTTAGACCACTGCCCTCTTAAGATGTTTCTGCTGACTATCTCTGCTATAGCAGTCACTGCTGCTCTGACCCTGGAGTGTCTCTCTTGATCCATCTTCATAGATAAGTGCAATTCATCAGGCCATCTCTTCGAAACTGCTGCTGTTTCTTAGTTGCTGCAGTGCTATGGGGCGCTCTGTGTTGCTTCAGTGGGAAAGTGTTATTTGTATCCTTTAGAAGCCAAGTAAGGAATCCCCCAAGTGATAATATAGTTTTAGAAATTATGTGAAAAGTTAATGAACCAAAAATAGTTTCTTATTGCTAATAAAAGTGGAAGATTTATATTAACACATTTTAAGATTATTATAAAGCCAAAAAATTAAATTATAAAAGGTGGTAAAGTAACCTCATACTGAGGACAATCAGAATTAAATAAGTGTAACTATGTATCTTACTGAAAAACAACCACAACGAAAAAAAAAAAAAATCCATGTAAATTTGGAAATTTATTTTAATGATATGTCCTCATAGGGTTAACGATACAAAGAATTACAGAAATTAGTGAACAATGTTTATTTTTGATAGCGATTTAACTTTAACAATTCTGAAATTATTTTTTATGTATTATATATAGGATTGAGTAAGAATATTAATACTGAGGTCAAAATGGCATGTGAGTCAAAAACATCAAAGCAGAAAACAAAACTATGAAATAGATGAGATTTCCCAGTGAATATTGAGAGGAAAAGGTGACATTGAGAAAGAGCCAATACATTTTCACACTTCAAGGGTGATAGAATTTGAGGAACTCACTGTTTTTGCTTTTATCTTATCAAAGTAGAATAAATGCAATATAATATGGCAAAATGACTTTAAAAATGTGAAAGAACACATCAACAATGATTAGGCAATCTTTTAAAATATAATATGGCAGAAACAGAGGGCCATATTTTATAGAGTTTTACTGTGGGTATATTTGAGTTATTGAGCAGATTTGGCAAAGGAATTTTTAAAAGACTTCCGAGAGTCCGATTTTAAAGAATGAACTAAATTGGAAAAATTGAATAAAGAATGTTTTTATTTTTCCAAAGAAAAACTTCTTCAGGTGCCAAAAGGGCATAAATGTTGGACCGATTGCAAACAGATAGCACATTTGCCTCTGTTGAAGCGATGCTCAGTGGAAGTAAGTCCCCATATATCAACAGAAACTTGTAGAATTTGAGGATTGAGAATTGTTGGGTTTTGACAGGATCAATAAACAACCATATTTTTCTTCCTTGTTTAGAACAAAAATACACCAAAAATGAGATAAATATTACACCTTAATTATTGGTAAACATTTGGGTTAAGTAATTTCCAGGTAGCTAAAAGGTCTTGTAGCACTCATTAAATGGGAACATGTCACTTTTCTTCCATGAGAAAAAATGAGTAAGAATATGGGAATGCTCACCCAGTACTCCTAGAACACCAAGAATGTCCCCTAGTAGTTCCCTTGTCCCACAGAAACACAAATAGGAATCTGAATCATGTTAAATTCCTGTGTTGACTTTGGACTGCAAATCTCAAGAATTAACACATATCTTTTTAATTTGCATGATAATCTCAAGTGAAACTGACTTGGTTTAAAATTTTAAAAATGCCTGATAAAAAGTGACATAATATTTTATAAGTACATATGTATTTACTAGAATTGTTGTCAACTATTGGAATATGTGATCAAATTCTGGAAAATGTTTATATCTCGTTTTTGAAAAGTACATTTTTTCCATGAACTGGTAAACTTCACAATGAGCCTTTGTTGCAATGTATAGTTAGAACTGAGATGTCCTAGTTCTTAAGAATGTTCAAGTATTCATATGGAATGATGCTGTGTAATAATAAAACCTACAATGATACAAATTTACATCTGCAGTAATATAATTGGAGATTGACTCCTGTTCTTTATTGCAAGCTCGCCAGGGCCATTTCATTAGCCTCATAATTGCATGACTGAATTTTATTTAATTAATTATTTTCTAATAACATTATGGCAGACTCTTACTATATATGTTTGTCAAAGTTATTTATTGACTAACATTATAACTCCTTTATGGCTAAAATTATTTATTATTGAATATCTAACATAGGTTATATTTATCTGTGCTAACAAGTCACATTGTTTTCTGTTTAAACAAATCATTGGTGAAAATATTTGTATCTTCCTAATCAAAATGACAGTTGGTGATGATGTGGATTAAACATGTATCTGTGTATGTTTGATTCTATTTCCTATTAACAGAAAATAAAATCTACTTAAAAGAAGTCTTAAAACCTACTTAAAGAAAGTTTGATCAATTTAGAAGTTGCACCTGAGACAGGAATTTTTATATAAGTGATTGAAGGAGAGTTCTCAGGAATTTATTGTATATTGTAAAGACAAAAATGGGAAGAAGCTAAGCAAGGATAGGGTTATAGGAATCCAGATTCAGTCTGATCTTACTGAGTCGCCTGGATGAAATCAAGAACTTAGGGATAGTAGAGTAACAAGAAAGAAGTCTTGTCCCTAACACTGGAACCTTTATAACTACCTGAGATGCTTCAATCTAGTTTGTTGCATGAGAAAGTAAAGTTTAAATATCTTTTGTTATTTAAACACCATGTCTTTGCAACTTTTATGATGAGTTTCTAGATCAACACCTAAACATATACTCCACTCTAGTGGATACATCAAGTCTTTTTCATTGATATCATTATGTATTCTACCATTCTTAAAGCAGTGACAAAAAGCAGGATTGAATCTCTTCTTGTATTAGGAAAGAATAACGTGAATCATTTCAAGGTGCAATTTTGATTTGTTTTTATATAACTAATTATTTATTATTATGAAGCTTAGGATAAAGGCATGATAAAATATTATTTTATCAAAAGAGACAGAATCAACAAGTTTGAATGAGAAACAATTATTCTTATATTCTCAAAAGAGCTATAGATTAACTCTTGTTTATGAAAAGCTCTGAAAATGTCATATACATAAAAGTACAAGGTATCATAACGCATTTATTTTGTGACAAAGATTGCAAAATTGAAAAGAATGTAACATTTATGCAGGAAAATCATCATGAAACAAAAAAAATTATATATCTTAACAGAAATGGAAGTGACTGGTAAACTGGTTGTTTTACTTATGTCTACTCATCTAAAAGTCATGCACTATTGTTATAAATCACGATGTTCTCAAATGTTATAAAATGGGATATTTGAATACAGAGCATCTTATAAAACCTCAGTTTCCAATAGCAACAAGATCTTTGAAAAAAGTATGTTTATGTTCAGTCCTGGTGCCAAGACAAGTTGTACCAATCTAGAGAAATAAAAAAAACAGTTTTCCCATTAGAAGCTACATATTTCCCAAAGTATAATATTTCAAAAGATGCTGTCAAGGCTAGAGGTTATTTTTTTAATAGGGTGAATTTAAAATACTTTTTCTTGTGTAGCAACACAATTTAATCTTTAATATATCTTGTTTAAGGGAAGAAAACAAAGTTCTTTGAACAATCAAGTCATCACAATGAAACATAAAGATAAGTATGAGGCAGAGGTAATTTGAAAACAGCTGAATTATTGATGTTAGACTATTTTAACAGGATATAAGATGAAATGGATTTTTAGTGTGTCAATGATTCACCCAAAGAAATACAATAAAGGAAAGAAAGCAATAGTGGTAGTAATTTTCTTACAGTCAAATGTGAGATAATAAAAATTACTGAGCTGAAAAAAAAAGAAATTGCAGTAATTCTTACATCTTTACTTAATAAAAAATGTGAATTTGGTGTTAGTTAAAATAATTGAAACAACTTTTTCATATTTCCAGGGGCTAGCCAGCTATTTCTGGCTGAAGTTTATAAGAATATTGAGATGGGACTAGATGCTAGGTGCTAAGCAAATCATTATGAGATGGAAATATGAATAGGTCAAGATGCCTCCAAATATTTGAGAGGTGCAAAGCTGCACTTGTAAGGCTGTGGACTGGTACTTAAAGTGAAAATATAAATACAATTTGACCCAGAAATGTCCCTCCTAGGTATATGTTTCAAGGAAATGTTTATATGAGTATATTAAAAATATGCATTAAAGCATTCACTATAATATTGTTTGTGGTAAAAGAAGTTGGAGGTAATTTGTTAACAGTGGGCATTTAGGCCAAAACACTGTTCAGCAATTGGAGACAAGGGAATAGACAGTCATTTATCAATATGACAGACAATAAAAACAATTTGGGTTGACAGAGCAAAAAATCAAAAGTAAACCTATAAGATAACATATTTGGTAATCTAAAGACATAAGTATATAAAATAATATTGTGTTTTAAAGGAAACTTAAAATTAAATATTTTAAACATTTTACAATGAATGGATATTAGGAGAGAAGAGAAATTGAAGTGTAGAATGAAACTAAAAGGAGATAGATACATCAAACAAATAAATAAATGAAAGCTAAATTAAATAAATAAGAAGTGTCAAAGAGGTTTTTTAATTAAAAATGTAATGGTATTGGAATATTGCTGTGACTGAATGTTTTTGTTTCCCCCAAATTCATATATTAAAGGCCTAATCCTCAAAGTGATGGTATTGGAAAGTGGAGCCTTTAGGATGTAATTAACATTTGAGGGTGGAACCCTCACAAATGGTTTTAATGCCCACATAAAAGATACGAAAAAAATGATCTTTCTTTTCAGTATGTGAGACCCTTATCAAGGACCCAACCATACTGGCACCTTGATCTCAGACCCTAATAGTAAAACAATTATGGGTTGTGTTCTGACAATAAGATATTGTAGCTATTTTGAAAAAAATTATTCCTAAATGGTTAAAAATGCTAACTTGAAAAATCAGATTCTCAAGTTAAGTTTTCAAAGAAAAGGAAAGCAAGCAAATTCTGAAAAGGCAAATGACTACCAGCGTGATAAGCTTAAACTGATGGTATACCTATTTGAAGAAGTATTTTGATAGCAGAAAAATTGAAGGTTTAAAAAATAATAGCCATTTAAGGAAGGAGGTATGATTTTGGATCTACCTAGGTACAGTGTTGGGACCGAGGATATCACATACAATCATAAATCTTGAGAACTTAGCTTTGGTGAAAAATATGGGCTACAAAAATCCGTTCGCCAGTAGATGGAGGATTCATAGCCATTATTCTATACCTAGCCAGTTGTAACATTTGAATTCATACTGTATTGGTGATATAGGACGTCTCAAGTGGAAAATTATTTTACAGTGATCTAAGAGTTGTCATGTTTGGGGTGCCTAGAGGAAATAAGCACTCACCTTTTCTGCGGGGCTTTACTCAATTCATACTCCTATAGATTTTAACCAATGAAAGTCATTTCACAAACTAAAATTAAAATCATACAGGGAAAGCAGGTAAGAAAACGCTTCAATAAAAACATAAAAGGGAATTTAATCCTCCATGGTTCAGGTTTCAAAATCATTAAAGAATACAAAGTGGTCACATTAAATTTTTTAGAGACAAAACATGGGTCCAAAATTTGAGCGGATATTAAAAGATTAAAAGTTTAAAAGATTAAAAACTACTATCTTGAGAAAAGAATACCAAATGGAATGCCTAAAAATTAAAAATATCTATCATAATTGAAATAAACAAGGAAGTAATTAGAGATGATAGAAAAGTAAATATGCTAAATGGCAGGCTGATGCAAAGAAATTTTCAAATAAAGTACAGAAATAAAAGAAGGGAAAATTATGAAAGAGTTATTAAGAGTTGCAAAGATAAAAATATTCAAGAAGCAAGAGAGAAATCAGAGAAATAAAAAGATTTATATTTAGATGCACTACAGTGTAGCTGTCCAAGACTAAAGACAATTGCAAAGTCTTAAATTTAACTATAGAAAAAAATAGAAATACTCTAACAAGCAAGAAAAATTCTAGAAGCTGGATTTATCATGATAATCATAACAGACATAGAAAGAAATAATATCCTAGAATAATTACCATCAATGTAAAATTCTACAGCTTGAATATTTATCATTTCAGAATATGGCTGAAATGAAAACTTTTTCAGAAAAAAATTTGTTGAATATAGATTAAAGGAAATTCTCAGTGTGGCACTTAATAAAAAAAGAAAAATGAGCCAAAAATAATGATAAAAGATATAAGAAAGAATAGTAAATAAATTGAAAATCAAGTACTGGCTTGTTTTTTAAATTAAAAAGCAAATAATCAACAATATTAATCGCTACTTATTAATGATGAAAACTGATTAAGATGACATTGATTAAACAGTTCTAATGTATGCTTATTCTTCAGAAGTATGGAAATGTTAACTTTTAACGGTAAATTCAGTAGGCAAATTAACATTTTGACAGTAAGAAAACATCAACAGAGCATAGACTTCCAAAATTATAATATTACAATAAAATAAAAAGGTGCACCCTGATGGCCGAGCAGGTTAAACCAGGAACAGTCCACATACATCCCACTGTCCCCAGTTCAAGACCTGAAGCCAGGGAAATAAACAATGATCCAACTAAATAAAATAAAGTACTTCTTTCTCCTCTCTCTTACTGCCTGCCTACTTGAAAATTTCCTTTTAAAAATAAATAAATAAATAAATAAATAAAATAAAACAAGCTCAATTTAAGTAAATACAAGAAAGGAGTATGACCCAAGCATAGGAACAGGAGAAATACAAGCATAAGAAAGTTGGCATACAATTCTAAATATATCACTTATGACATACATTTAAAATGACTAAATTCACCAGACAAAAGAACAAAATTTTCAAAATAAATAAGAAAAATAAAAGTTCAAGTGGAGATTTAAAACTACATATTTATACAAAAGGATGTGAAAAATATCAATGTGAAGTAATGGAAAAGATGAGAAATTAAACATTATCCAAAATAAATGAAGAGTAATCATAGAAATCAACTGTAAATGAAAGAGAATCATCAGGAAGAAAGCAAATAACCTTGCAATGATAAAATGTCAACTAAGCACAAATTTGAACATTTATATACCTAGCAATATAGACTCAACATGGAAAATGAAAATTGACAAAAATGATTGAGCTTTAGACTATAATGACTTAGAATTATAGGCCAATTTAAGAAATAATTAATTGAGATTTTAATAATCTACTTTTCTTCATGAGTGAATAAGACATTGTTCTCATTTAATTTAGGCCTTTTTGTATAATCGAAAAAGCTACTTTCTTCATAGAGTTCAGAACATATATTTCACTGATTTGTTCCTAAGGTTTGATATTTTTGATAGTATTGCAAATGACATATTTTTATGATATTATTTTTAAATTTTTGCCTTATGTCACCCATGTTAAGAGCTTTTAATATATGAAATCTCATCCCACTTATAGTCTCATCAATTTTCTGCCAAAGTTTCATGGATGCTGGCAGAATTTATGAGATTCCTGGACAAAGGACATCTTATTACAGAAATAGAAGGAATCAGAGTACGAAGATTTCCTCTTCTAATTCTCTGACCTTTAATTCCTACATGGTTGCAAGAGAATGATTAGCTAAGGTAAATTCAAACAATAGGTTGTACTATCAGAGAAGAACCTCAGTCTTAAGAAAGCTGAATCTTTTGTAATGGACTGCAGGCAAATCTAACCTTTGCCCTGGAGGGAGGCATTTTCTTTATTATACTATGAGGTAAACAAATCTGCTCTTGGTCATGAGAGAGACAATATCTCTGTTTTCCAAGGTTGCTCACCTTGAACAATCACCTTTGAAAAGATAGTTTGGAACAAAAGCTGTCACTCCCTGTGCTCATATGGTCTTCAATCTCCTAGTCCCATTGATATTGGTCTATTCATAGCATTCCTTCATCCAATTGGACAGAGAAAAAATAGGTAGTATTCCAAGTGTGAAAGTTGCATGAAGGACTTACATTTTTTTGGCATTTATTTCATCAAAATATACTTGCACAACTGTTCTTTGCAATCCCCATAGAAAAGAAGTAGTGTTATTTTGTTGAGATTTGCATTGTTCTTGTCACAGGAATGAAGCTATTTTACATCCATCACATTCTAACAGCATGCTTAAATGTTTTCATTGTTTAATGAAAACACATTATCTGCTTATCAATTTTAGCCTGATATTTTTGCTTTTTAATATGTTACAACTCATACTTTAGTTATTTCTCCCTTATATATTCAAATTTTTTCCTCTACTATAACTTTGATATAATGCAATAATAAAAAAATAAGTTTTTTATATTTAAATTAATGAAATATTGTCTTATAAGACAAAATACCTAGATTGTATGTTAAATACTTTATCCATATTTGTTGATTTTGTTATAGTTTATTATAAATTTGTGTATATATACTTTATATTGTTCTCTCTGTTGTAAAAATCTGCCAGTGATATATCTACATGAAATTGCCAAGTCAGTTGAATTTTATGTACTGCATTTGAAATATATCGCTGCAAAAAAAAGGAAATGGTAAGCATATGAGATATTTAAGGACATGAAATCAGTAGATGTTCATGACATTAGTGGAATATTCCTGAGAAAAAGAGATTTGCATAGTTGACAATTAGAATGCTATAGCCATATAGAAATAAATGAAAGTACATTTTAATAAAGGAGAAATTAGTTATTCTTCAAAAGGTAAAACAAAATGATGAAACCAAAGGGTGGCAGTTTATTAAACACAATCCAAATTAAGCCCCAAGTTTTGGTGCCATACTTGCTTTCACATACAGATTAAGGAGCTCAACAAATCATTGTAATAATTTTTGGATTAGTGGTATTGGTTTTGTGAATCACTGACTTACAGAAGCTAGTTGAATTTAAGGTAGTGAATGTGCCAATTAAAATAATTTTAATTTCAAATGAGGTATTAAAACATGCCATAATTGCATTGACATGTACATACATAAACACTAAAATTTTTAATAATTTTCACATAATATATCAATTTTGTTTAATATCTTTGGTCCTGAGTCTCATCATTGGGTATGAAAGGTTCTCTTTTATTTTTCTCTTTCCTTTTCTTCTTCCCTTACTCCCTAAAATTCTAATAAACACAAATTAAACAAAGTACCAATCCTAAAACTAGGAAATTGACTCTGTGTATAGTCTTCCCTCACCCTTATCTTCCCCATCTGAAATAAAAGTCATGACTGTTATGAGTCTCATGTCCAATCTCTTGCTATACCTTTCATTTTGATGATTATTTCAGCTGCTTTCAGTTTCAGTCAAATGTGCTTAGTGGTACCATGAATGTTTGTTACACATACATTATGTTTCTTCTTTACACATCGTGATGTGCAAACTTGAGTGGGCCATGAGTGCCCAGTTTAAACAACTTCTAAGTGTTTGTAAGGGTGTTTCCAGATGCGATTAGCATTTGAATTTGTGACCCTGTGGATTGTCCTTCTCATTGTGGACAGGTGCAGTCCATTTCATTGATGCCCCCAATGGAAGAAATGTAGGAAAAGAAGGAATTCATTCCCTTTTGTTCACCTTCACTAATCTGGATATCTTATTTCCTATTCTCTAACTCTGGCACTCAAGTTTGCAGTGTTGGTTCTACTGACTCTCAGACCTTTGTATTTTAACACTGACTGTTGATCCCTTATCCATAATTTTCTGCCCTTTCTTACAGATTTTTAAATTATTTATATGTTATGAATATGAGTCCATCATTTTACGTAAGATGTTACATAAAAGGAAGTTACAATTAACAGTCTCCCATTACAGTTTATGCTTATGTGTTTGTGTGCCTATGTTATGTCCTGTATGAGATACAATTTCCTCTCCCTAAATCAAAACATATTTTTCATATTTTCTTACAAATTTTGGTCCAAAGAAATCTTTTCATTTTTCTTACCATGGCTTGTTTACTAACTTGTATGTTTTTGATTACTCTCTTTGGGTTTGTTTCAGGTGGAGTGTAGTTGGCATGTAAAGAGGTGATATCAAAGTGTTCTCACAAAATCACTTTGATTCTAGAAATTGAGCTTTTCTTCCTTAACTCATCATGATAAATATGAGATAACATGTATATATGTATATATATAATCATATATCATATCTGGTTATTATAATGCTATATATGATTATGTATTATATATATTATATTATGATTATTTCCAAATTCAGTTCAGATAACCAATTCAGACTTATAAGGTGATTTCCAATCTTATATATTAAACTGTTTGACATTTCCAATTGATTGGAGCAGGGATGAGGATGTGGTTATCCAAGATGTAGAATGAATAAATTTACATCATCTCTATCAGCATAGATATAGAAATATGGAAAGCAAAAACATTACTTATATTTATTGAAAAGTAACTTTACTCAATAAAATATTTTTCAATATAATCTTATCTAAAATTTTGTGATCTATTCAGGTAAAATCTCTAAAATAAACACATCTCTGGGTGGTCATCTGTACTTTGGGAGTGTGGGTCTGTATGCTCTCTTCTTCTTTCATGGTTTCTAGGCTGTGATTGTGAATTGGACTAGAGTTAAGGTTCTCAACAGACTTAGATCCAGAGCCTTAAACCGGAGCTTAGAGACTTGATCATCTAGAATTGGAAGAGTGGAAGAATTTTATGGTTCCTACAGTATGAGCAAATGTCATTAAGTGAAAAATAAAAGTTCTGTACTTAGTGAACCCAATTGTCAGTCTTATAGTTGAAAAGTGAGCATGCTAATTCTACTATCTCCACAAAAGTGATGAAAAGTATATAACACATATATGGAGACTAGTTCTACTGACTTTGCTAGTTACAAACTTTATGCATTTTCACATTAAGCCCTATAAGATGTAATTTCATTGACATAGGAAGTCCTTCTGTAATATTAATAAAATGCTAGTGCCAGATATGGGATTATAATCAATCATATACACAGACACTTTAGAGACGTTTCTTAGAATTTTTAAACCTAATATAGCCATTTCCGAGATTTAAATTTTTCTTCGCCATCCTGTTCCTTCTCTAAATCTTCCCCATCTCAATAATTGGTACCAAATTTCACCCAGCTCTGTAAGGCAGAAACTAGAACATATTCCTACATCCTACAGGTATTTTACAACCCCTCTTATCATCATCCAACCCACTAGTAAATTCTGCTCAACAGCTACATATATCATAAATATACTCAAATATACCCTCCTCTCTATAGCTACCTTCTTCATCTAGGTCCTTTATCTAGACTGTTGTTTAATCATCATGACTCCACATTTTCCAACCATGTATTAATTCATTCTCAAACAATAATCAGAATGGCCATTTAAAAAGGCAAACTAGCACTGGACAATGGGGAAGAACACTTGGTGATTTGGTGGAGGACGTAGTGTGCTGAAATACATCTAACAAATGGAGAACCTATACATAGGAAATTATTTTAATGTGTAGAATAATTACTACAATGAAATAAATAGAAAAAATAAAAAGACAAATTAGGTAAAACTAGTCTATTTAAAACTCTCCCATGTAATCAGGTAAAAATCCAAATTTGTGAACATAGACTAGAAAGCATAGATCAGTCTTTGCCTTCTTTGTCTCATGCCACTCTCGCCTTAATTCACTAAGCGTTATCTCTTTTCTCAGGTGTCAAATGTGCCAAGCTCTCTTTTATCTAATGGCTCTGTGCTGCCTCTCTCTGCCTCCAGTGCTTAACACAGCTGACTCCTACATATCCTTTAGGCTTTAACAGACTTTCTCTGAGAGGACTGTCCAGACCATTTACTTTTCATCAAAATATCCTATTTATTTAATTTAGAGCATTTAAAGAACTATGACTTTTGTTATAAGAATTCCAGCATGTCTGAAATGTACATTTTAATTTCAAAGTCTAATTTTCCTAGGATAGAGGGAATTTTAAAGTCAATCTTAAAGTCTTTTCTCCTTGAGTTAAAGGAAAAATTCAAAGTATTTTGGAGACTGTCACCAAGGCTTAACAGTCTGCTCCACTTTCCATTCCATAGGCTTAAAGACCAAATAAATGGCTCTCTTATCTGACCACTGTCTTCCTACCCAGGTGCTGCCAGTGAAATTGGCCAACTAATCATATGACAATGATTATGAATATCCTGAAGTTTCATTTTTCTGGAAGTCAAGAAAGACCAGATAAGCAGGGGATCCCTATGCATGTGCACCAGTTTCAGAGGCATGTTCTGAAGTAACTGATGACAACACAACTCCACATCCTCTGGGAACTACATGCTAAAGCCCCCCACCCCGCCCCCAAATTACATATGCCACCTATGAAAGTACATGAGTTGCTTATACACAGGTGCATTGCTGACTAGAATTTCTCTTTCTAATCTTCCCCATGATTATTTTAGTCTTTAACTCATCTCTATATGCTCACCGATGTAAACTCAGGGCCAATTTCAGTGGGGGAGGATGATCTGAGCTATGCTGAGCTATGTCTCCTTGTCTCGTCTACAGTGAAAGCTCTTTCCTTTTCACAAAAACAGTGTCACAGTGTTTGAATTATCCCTATACACTGAGCAAACCAGCCTGTGTTTTGTGACACTGGACACAAGTCTTGTCTCTACTTCTCCTGGAGCATATAGTCTTTCTATCTTTCCAATCTCTGGATATTGCTTATACTCTCAGTGAAAGCTTTTCCTTCCTATTTTTTTCCCAGAGTCATGAACATTCCACTTTTCTTCTAGAACACCTAGGATAATTTCTTCAATTACTTGTGATATTTGGAACAAAATCTAGGAAGTAATTTCCTATTAGCCTAATTTTAGATTTTCTCCCTGCTACATTTCCTCTCTCATACAAAAAAATTCAGGAAAGGAAAGGAAAAGGAAAACTATAAGGTTAATAGTAGAGTAACATCTTCAAATGTTATTCTGCAAAATGTCATCACCAGTGTTGGGTTAACATGCTTATTGCCCATTCTTCTCAATAGACTGGGAGCACAGTGAAGGAAAGGACCATAACTGTCTTGATCATTGTTCATCTTTAAAGTCTGGCACATGTAATGCACAATCAGTAAACATTTGTTGACTACATGAATGAATGTGAGAGATGGTCTGTTTTATCTACATTATCAATGGACTAAGTCTACAGTGTTCTTTTAGATGTGCCAAAATTAAACTACCTAGAATTCTATCAGATTATGATTATTCATTTGACTAGTGAAATATTCAATTAAATTTGATTAAAATAAAGATTCCCAGAAGAATTAGAACTGAATCTGTAACTAATATTTTAGCAGAATCAGTATATGCAGTCCAAGGCAGTTCTTTAGAGAACAGAGGCATAGTGTAAGGACCAAGGAAAAAAAGCGTCCAACAGAAAGGGGAGAGGCCTTAAGAAAACCAATTCTTTCAAGGAATATACCATTCTTAAAGTTTTAACCCTAGGAAATAATCTGGGAAACCACACCATGCTACCAAACAAAAATTATCATCAAACAAGGCAAGAGAACTCATAACATATAAGCCAATATTGGCAGCACATTTTGTGCAGGACAGTGTAATCAAAGATTTTAATATTAGTTTTTAGTGTAAGGTGTTCAGAAAGGATATATAATAGCAGAATTACATTAATCCATACTGTTATAAAGCTATTCCTAAACAGTATTAGGAATCAGATCAGATGTCTGATTTTTGTTACTGAGGGATCTACTTTCTTCCTTTCCAAGAATACAGTGTTGATTATCAAATTTGAATGTCACATAAAGAAAAAGTATATTTCATTTAGCACTTACTATGCTCTAGGCAATATGTCTAGGGTTTCATTTATGTTATTGCCTTCTATTTCTTTCCACAATTCAAGTCAAATTTTGTTTTATATTTTTTGTTCTTACTAAAAGCACAGAATGACTATTAATATTCTATTGAGTTTTACTTAGAGGAAGTTAATAAAGATCTAAATTCTAGAAGAACAAATGTAATTGGATTAAAATTAAAATGTGACATATTTGTTCAAAATTACTGACTATAGAAGATTAGAGTGCTAGAGACCTGTATCAGAACGTTTTATTTGCAAGTAAGTGACTGAAGAGTTTTAGTCAACTGTAAATTCAATATAAATCAATAGAGTTATAGAGCTGCCAAAAAAGTCTAATGTAAATGTTGTTGCTCTAATGGAAAACTAGTGTCTATTCAAGGAAGGAAATAATCCCACTGAAGTCTGTGGGTTCATCAACATTTGTTATCATGTGTACTGTTCTGCACACTATTAGCAGAGGGACTTTTACAAACTGGAGTGCGTCAAGAGGAGAACAGCCAGGATGCTGGAGGAAATTTTATATGATTAATGGTTGAAGCAACAAAGAGCGATAACTGGAGACAGAGATGAGGATGTCATAGGAATATTCAAATAATAATGAAGTCAGGAGCATTGTTGCTCTTTTCAGCTGCTTTACATGTTTCATTATTTCATTTAACTTGGTTCTTTCTCTATAAGCCTGTGAAATTGCTTCCGTATGGTTTAAAGACTAAGAGAAAATAAAACACAAACAAACAAAAACTGAGTCTTGGAGACTGTAGGTTACTTGCTTCAGTTATTAGATTTCAAGTATTCGATGATTTGTTATGGGAAATAATGTTAACTTCATTTTTTATGCATATCAAGTCAAGTTCTAACTCCAGGAGTGGGGGAGAAGCACTTGATTGACATAGGAAGTTTTTGGTTTGATATTTACAACAAATATTTCCTAGTGATTAGAAGCATTCAAGAATGGAATGATCTTCCTTGTGACACTATGAATTTTTCTTCCCTTGAAGTCCATTGGCAGGTGTGTTGAAAAACCAGGCTCTGGGTAGGATAATGGTACACATGACCTCTAAGAGTCTGTGGGGAGAGGGGTGACAGCACTTATTAAAGGTTAATAATGAATTCATTCTGGGAAGATTTGATATTATTTGGATTATTGCCAGGAAATACACATTTTTGTGTATCTATCTACCATCTTCTGATTTAAGTTTTCTTTCGATAACTCAGTCCTCCCTCATCAGTTGCCTTCATTATGCTGCTATTTGGTATTCTTGGGAATTCAGACTAGTCCCTGGCCTCAAATAGCTGACCCTATTGATGACTAACATATAGATAAATGTTCAATAGTGACATGAATCTCAGACTGCTGGAAACCAAATTTTGAGAGAAGGAAGAGTAGACTTCACTTTATCTATCTGAATTAAGTCAGGAGGAAGATATTCACAGAGTAGAGTCTGAGTTTGTTACCTAAGGGAAAGCAAAATCTTGCCAAGTGAAAAAAGAAAATTAAGGAATTTCAGTCACACTTCAGCACAAAGTTATGAAAGCTATGGAGTGAAAAGAACTGCAAGTAATTTTTGAACACAGACTTATGGAAAAATAGGTAGATAGTTTATCACAAAGGGCAGGGTAGATATTCTAGACTTCATCCCATAAAGTGATAGAACAATTAAAGAGCTTTTAAAGAGGGTAAGTATGCAAACTGATGAAAGTACATATTCTGGAAAAATATGCTAGAAGGAATTTCTGTGGTTTAGCTTGTCTGTCCTTTTCCTTTGTGCTAGTGCACAGAATCAACTTGTCATCTCTAGCTTCATAATAATTACCCTTCTGAGGAACATTTATGATGAGAGATGTTTCAGAAAATATCTTGTGAACATATTTTTGTTTCATGCTTCTTATAAGTGTTTAGTGACAACTAAGAAAATAAAGAGTCAAACTGTGTTTAACCAGGTTAAAATTTCACTCTCTTTAAATGTTAGTATCATGAATTTTCCAGTGGAAATAAATTACAGGCAACATTTAGAAGTTTTGAGGTCCATTATTTTCCATAATAAATTTGCTTTTATCCTTGCTTGTGTTTTTTGATAACCTGCTGGTCTGCATCACATTAAGCAGGGAAGCATTCTGAGGTTCCAATTTTCCATGTAAAACTTGGAAGTGACATTAATTTCTAATAGGTCAATAATGACATGGGTTAAGAAGACTCCCCCAAAGGAATTCCTACAAATAACCTCATAACTGAAAAAATACCTTGTCATATACTTTCACTTTTGCTCCCTCTTTCCACCATTAGAATTATCAGAGAAATTTCCTTATTTATTTATTCATTTATAATTGGCTTCCAGCTTTTCAGCTGTCAGCCTTCTTGACTGTATTTACAGCACAAAATTGTGCCACTAGTATTGAGCATGCTTTTCTGATGAAAACTTTTCCATGGTACTTCGAACGGCCTAGTCACCATTTACATTTCTCCATACAATATTTTAATATGAGTGTTTCTTAATGTAGTTTTTGTTTTTCTAGCTTATATGTCTTCCTCTCTTAAATTTGTGATGCAATTTATATATATATGATGGCAAAAAAATCCTACCAGGCTCTATATGCTTTCTTTCATTCAGACAATTACTTGGTAAACCTAATTTTATGTAATCAAATTTAGTTTAGAACCATCTCCAATTTACTTTTCCTCAAACATCAGAGCTATTATTTAGAGGCTAAACAACTATAATTAAAGAAATGCTTTCCCTCATCTTCAAATAAATGATTCTTATTTCATTCTTGAAAAAGTGTGTGACAAGTACCCGGAATCAGCAATGGTAAAATCCACCTAAGAGGTAAAGTTGGCAGAACACCGACTGGGTGGGGAAAAAAAGATATTTTGGTTGTGTATTTGCACTTTACATGGAGAGCAGTCATGAACACTAACCAAGATCATCTCTAATTACTGCTGTGATTAGTGTCAAAGAATTGGGTCCCAGGAGGTTTCCTTTCCTGAAGAAAATACAGTGCCATATGTTACAGCATTTTTTTCTTTACAGTTCTCATATGTTGTTAAAGATCTCTCTGTTTCAAAGACTGTACTACCAAACTTGGTTTTATTTGAAATGCATTTCTAATGAAACAAGTTCTCCCAGTTGTTCAGAATTGACCTTTTTGAAAGATATGCTGCCATTTCATTAAAAATATTTCTATCCTTATTCTAAAGGTGTATGAATAAAATGCTATTCGTTTAAAAACCAAACCAAAAGAAAAAAGAGGACTTTATAGAAACCTCAAGGCCTTTGTAATGGAATTTGATTATCACACACTGTTCTAGTAATTAACATAATTTATTCCAGCTGAACAAAATATTTCCCTATAAATCTTTCTATTTACATGTAAGAGTCCAACACAAGACAACACTAAGTGAAAAGCAAACAGAATTGGACACTAGGTATCCTAACAACTATCTTGTTGTATCTTTTAAATAATAGACTTTATGCAAAGGACATAATAGAGTGTCCTATAAATGTAAAATGCAGATATATATTGTCCTATTTCTTCTAGAACATTGCTTTAAATTTTTTTATTCTACATGGACTTCTGGAAGCTGCTCCAACATGAAAAGAACTTAACATCATCACTCCTATTTTTAAAACAAAGAGAATTTGAACAATATGAAAATTAATGACTTGTCTTAAACTTACCAGAGATATGAGGTTATAGAGCAAACTGCCATCCTGTAATCTAACAAGAAAGGTCATATTAGAGAGTTGGATCTGAGATTTGCTCACTGGGAGTAGAAAACACTGGGTCGATATTTTAATCACTCATTAGAGGATAAGCGTGGATGAGTATGATGACTGGAGAACTCCAGGGAATCACAGTCTTTGGGTAGACCCACATTTTCTTGGGCTTTACCTCCTAAAACTGCACCCAACTCTTTAGTGTAGATTTACAACGTAACAATAAAATGGCTATGTACCTAGTGAATGTCAAAATATAATCAAAATTCTCCAAGGGAAAGATTTTATGAGAGCTTTTTAAATCTTACTTGAGGGAACGATATTTTTATCATGCCCACTCCCTTTAGTCCTCTGATCTCAACTTAGCAGGGCAAACTACTAAGAAATATTTGTGATAGTAACAACCTAGTGACATGGGTCAACTGAGATTTAATCATAAATGATAGAATGTTTAACTTCCCACAAAAATTACCAGAACACCAATGGGGTGTCAGTAAGCAGTGGGTTATTGATGAAAGAGCTAAAGGCATCAAATCTCCGAAAAGTGCTAAGTAAAGACCAAGGTCAACAGAGAAGACAAAAACAAGAAGAATTTAAAGTGCTGGAATGTATAGCTACAATAAGATGAATAGAAAAATCTCACACTAAAGGCCTACTTGCTTCTGTTCCTATAACCTTGTACACTATGTCAGGATAAAAAAAATTGGAAGAGACAACGTAGACATCATAACTAGGCTCAAATAAGATGCATATGTTATGATTATCAAATAAGGATTCAATATAATTAGCATGAATATATTTAGGACTTTAATGGGAAAGTATACAACACTCAAAAACAATTGGGAATGTAAGCAAAGAAACAGGAACTCTCAGAAAAGATAACCAAAACCACCATAACAGAAACTCAGCTCTTTGATAGGCAGATGAGTCAATTGAACATGACATGAAGACATGACAAACATTTAAAAATTAAACTCAGAAAATTCAAAACAAATAAAATTTTAGAGACCAAGAAAAGTATTGCATAATGACAAAGTAGTCAATGCTCTGAGAAGACAAAATGATCCTAATTGCATAGGCATCGAAGAACAAAAAGTCAAAATCTATGAGACAAAAAAAATGATCAAATTAAAAGAAGAAATAGACAAATACTATTATTGCTGGATATTTTGGTGCTATTTTTAAAGTAATTGGTAGGTTAGGCTTGCAGAAAATCAGTAAGAATGGATTTGACCTGGACAACACTATTGGTCAATTTGGTCTAATAGACATTTATAGAACACACCATCCAACAACAGTAAAATGCACCTTCTTCTCAAGCTCACCAGAAATTTTCACAAAATATAAAACAATCTGGACCATAAAACACACCTTCATAAATTTAAAGGAATGAAGATCATGCAATGATTTGTCAGATCATAATTAAATTAAATGAGAAATAGAAATTTAAAAAAACAATAATGTTGAAGATGAAGATTAACAAGAACTTTCATACATTGCTGGTAGAAATGGAAAATGACATAACCATGTTAGAAGACAATTTGGAAGGTTTTTAAATTTTCTTCATGCTAAAACCTTACCATAGAATTAGAATGTAAGAGCAAAACAGCTATCTACATAATGGATGTCAAAAAATAAGACATCACTGTGGCTTCCTATCGAAACAACTGTAGGTTTAGAGTTTTTTAAGAAAATGGCTATGAACCAAGTATTTGTCAACAAAATTAAAATATCCATGGGGCTTCATATTAAAATTTGAATGTAGATTCAGAGAATAACAAAAAATATACAAAATATGGTTTTCAAATAAGGCAAATATGTGCTAGTTGCTTCTTTATCATAATTTTATTATTTCTTTTGTTTACATTGCTACAGGCATTTTCAGATACTGAAATTGAAACTGAGCCTGTGTGTAGCCATACCCATAGCCAGAGTTCTAATGTCCTCTACCACCACCTGGTTCCTTTCTGCCTTACCTTCCTTCCCTCTTAGACCTCACTAGTAGTCAGTTTTACATCCTATGAATTTTGTTGGCATTTGTCTGCTTGTTTTCATTCTTTATATTCCACATATGAGTAAAACCATCCTGTATTTCTCTTTTTCTTTCTGTGTTATTTTTCTTAACTATCCCTTCTAGTTCCATCAAGTTTATCGCAAAGGGCATTATTCAGCTTTTTCTCAGCCGCATAGACTTCTATTGAGTATATATTCCACAGCTTCTTTATGCAGTCATCTGTTGACAGATACTTAGATTGTTTCCATGTCGTGGTTATTATAGATCGTGCTACCACGAATAAACGGATGCAGATTTTTCTTCTGATTAGAGTTTTTGTATTTTCTGTATCTATACCTACAAATGGGGTGGCTGGATCAAATGGTAGCTCCTTCTTTTTTTTTGAGACATCTCCATATTTTTTCCAAAGTTGTACTGATTCACATTCCCATCAACAATGTAGGAGGGTTCCTTTTCTCCTCAGCCTCTCCACCATTTGTTGTTCTAATCTTTGATATAGGCTATTCTAATTTCTATGTGGTGACATCTCATTGTAGTTTTTATTTGCATTTACCTGATGATAAGTGATGTAGAAAATTTTTTTATGGTCTGTATGCCATCTCTGTATCTTTTTTAAATAGGTATCTACTCAGATCTTTTGCTGATTTTTTGAGTGGGTTGTATTTTTTTCTGTTGTTGAGGTGTATGAGGTCGTTATACATTTGGGGGTTAAGTTCTTGTCTGATGTATATTGTGCAAATATCTTCCCCATTCTGTGGGCGATTTGTTTTAATGCTGGTTTATTTATCTGTACCACAAATTTTTAGTTTAGTGTTATGCCAGTTATTCAGTTTTACTGATTCTTTTGCTATAGGTGGTCCTTCCTCAAAATCATATTTTTTTTCTAAATTTTCCTCTGTATCTTAAAGTTTGAGGTTTTATGTATATATCTTTCATCCATTTTGAACTAACTTTATTTGTATGGTATCGGTACAGTTTTTTGCATTTTTGTGTATTCTATTATCTTTGTTAAAGTTCTGTAGTTTTTATTGTAAAGGTTTTCACCTCCTTTGTTAAGTTTATTTTATCTTTTTGCACTATTGTGAATGGATTTCTTCTTAATTTCATTTACTTCTACTTCATTGTTTTCACATAGAAATGCTACTGATTTTGGTGTGTTGATTTTCCAATTCTGAAACTTTTCTATGTTTATTTATTGTTTCTAGTATTTTTTTGTTGAGACCTTTATAATATCATGTCATCTGTGAATAATAATAGTCTTGTTCCTTTTTTTCCAATTTGGATTCCTTTTATGTCATTTGTTTGTCTTATTGCTCTGGCCAAGACACAATTTGTCAGTTTTTTGATAAAGATAAACATATTCTAATTATTTGACACAGCAATCATACTTCTAGGTATTTACCTAATTGATTTGAAAAATTAAGTCCACACAAATATTTATATTAACTTTATTTATAATTTCCCAATTTCTTTAATGACAGCATGTCATTCATGATGTCATAGATAAGTGGATAAAAAAAACCTGAGTTACAGGTATAATATAGAATATTATTCAGCAATAAAAAGAAATAAACTATCAGATCACTAATGAAAAATAGGATGAATCTTAAATGCATATTGTACATAGTAGAAGCCAGTCTGAAAGGGCAACTTGCTATATAACTCAAATTAAATTATATTATGGAAAATGCAAAGCTAAAGAGATAGGGAAAAGGTAAGTGATTGCAAGGTATTCAGTTAGCAAGAAGGGAAAGTTGATTAGTTGAAACACAGGTAATTTTTAGAGCAGCAAAATGTTCCTGGAGTCTACTTTAACTCTGGGTACCTAACACTATGTGTTTGTTAAAACCCATAGAATTTTACAGCACAAATGGAAACTAAATGTGTGAAAACATTAAAAATATCTTTTTGGGAACCCCAGGATGGAAAGCAGAAAGTAAGAAAACAATATAACTTACTACAGATATATCAAACAAGCACATTGAAGAGGATGAGGGCAAAAGGTATGATGTAAGTAGTTCTGGAAATAAGAAAATCTTATAGGACTGAAGGCGAAAGAAAACAAGAATAAGTATAGTACTTTAGATGATACTTATTTCCCACAGGGATAAAGTTTAAAAATTCTGCTATGCTATACAGGTATACTATAAATAAAAAATTAATTAAATAGATGGTGGATGATGAGCCAGTTTTTAAAATGTTGGAGTGAGTGTTTATGGATAATCAAGGGAAAAAAGTTAGAAGGATACAGGTCTACAGAGTTGGGAACATCAGTATGAACTCGTGTAGCTTAATGTAGTAATGTAGTTCATATAGTTACACATAGAAGCATTTATATATATATGTTTGCATGTATATACAAATGTTAATATGCCACATATAATTCTTTGCTCTGTCTGTTGACAGAACCTAGAGTCAGTGACATTCTAGTATCAAAAAGCACACACACAACATAATAATCTTTGTTTCTAATATTCTCCAATAAAATGAATCATGGATTTTTAGAGTAATGGTTTATTTTAGAATGGAACAAAATATACAAGATAATCCTGGAGTATCTTGGGGTGCAAGAAAGTCAAGAAATGCTAACAAATAACTAAACAACACATAGTTATAGGAATATGTAAAGGGACAAAGGCACTAGCTGAAAGAGCTCAAATAGACAAAGCTGAAAAAATAAATGAGCATCAAAACTAAATAATATAATATTAGTTTATACTCTAGAATACAAAAATAAATATCCATGGACTTATGCTAATATGAATAAATGATTGAAAAATGAATAAATTGATAAAAGAGACTAGCCTCCCAGAATTTTTAAAAATAGTTTATATAGCTACTCTATTTTCAAGGAGACAGAATAATTCCTTATTCATTAAATACTCAGTGACTGATTTTTCTTTCTTCACGTATGAAAAGGTGGGGACTGGGGGTTGGAGAAAATCTTTAAGGTGGAGAAAACAAATAAGCAATACCTCTACTAGGTGATCAATGTGAACATCAGCAGTGATAAATCATGTTGATAATATATTGCCATGATACGACATGATAAGAATGGCAATTTATCTCTAGATCATCCTCAAAAAAAAGCCTTAACCCCAATCTAATCATTAAAAAATCATCCAACAAATCTCAAATCCATAAAATACCAAAAGCAAGGGAAGTCTGAGCAACTGAGACAGCCAAGAGGAACCTGAATGGACAGATGGCTAAATCTGATGTAATATCATGCATAGGATTCTGGAATAGAAAAAGATACTAGGTAAAAATGAAGGATATATGAATAAAATGTGAATAATATATAATAATAATAATGCATAAATACCAGCTCATTCATGTAACAAATATGCCATACTAATATGAGATGCTAATAATAAGAGAAAGGAGTTATATGAAAACTATTTATGTCCTTAATTTTCCTGAAAATCTAAAACTAAGTGAAATTAACTAATAAATGGAACAAAAATAAATAACAAAAATAAAAAGTTCTTTTAAAAAACTGTTACAGGAATCTCAATATCTAGCATAAGGAATGAAACCTTATTGAAAATTTCACATCCATATGGCAATGGTCATGTCAGAGTAAATTTATAGGGATATAATAGTCCTCAACATTTTCCAGTCAACCTTGGGGGAAGTGATTCATGAAAGACTTTTAAAAAACAAATTACAAATTACGGAGTCATTGATGGTCTTTCATTGCCATGAAGAGTGCTACAGTTTAACAGAAGGCTATATGTAATGTCTTTTTTAACACCAGAATGATTAGCAGTTGGAATCTGTATATTTGCTGTTAAAATTCCAGGGGAACAATAAAAGGATGGACAAAAGGTATGTTAAGATTGATACACAAAATAATGTTAAAATTGACTTTCAAATATATGTGTGTAGATATATATATATATGGATATATATATATACCTGTTCTAATTGATATTATAAAAAATCTTGTTTTTTATACTTTCATATCAAAATATTTTTGTATTATATATAGGAAGAAAAAACAAAAGATATAAAATGTATATAATAGGCATAAATTTTCTTCTGTTGTAGTTGAGCGCTGCCCTTTTGATCTGTCTTCATTGTCTAATAATCACACTGCTGCTAATTGTTATAAATAATCTTTTCATAATTTAGATGACTTTTTCTTTTAAATGGGGCAAAACAATATGTTAGCTTGCAAAGGATAGTAAGTGAATCCTGCATTGTGGATAGAATGTTGACATTGCTTACTCTGGTTACTCAAATTAAACTATTGACCTTTGTTATACTGACCTGAGATAATCTTGTGCATTCTTTTGACTATCCACTAAATAAAACTTAATATCCACTAAATAAAACTAAATATCCACTAAATGAAACTAAATATCCACTAAAATAAAGCCATTGGTATTCATATTTCCCACAAATTGTCGTTTTGAGTGTAGGAATCCGTGGAATTTAATGATTTATAATGCATTGTAAGTGAATTTTTTCTACTTATTCCACTTAGAATTGGATAATATCCATATGGAACTGGGTTGTTCAGTCTCTATCCCTTCACAGGAAACTAGTAACCCAAAATGTGATAGATTTGCTATCCAACAGCCCTCTTCCCTTCCCCAATCTATTACTTCTTGTCCACTCTGTCCTACAGAGCAAAAGTATATCAAGTACTGTCTGTATAAAGGGAAATCTCATAATTTATCTAATTTTAGAGTTATTGTATAATAGCACATAGAAAACTTAAAAGTAATACTTTGAAATTTTCTTTTGAAATTTGTAATATAATGCTGAAAACATTAACTTTATATCAAGACTTGAATAATCTGAAACCATCAACTCATAGGACATTTGTCACTGCCCAGACCCCCAGATTAAGCAATGTATTTTAAAAATAGTTGCATTAGTTTTTTTTTAACCTAGCTTTATGCATTTTAGGATGCTGAAATCACACCTTAATCTGTGTGTATTTCACACCACGCCCACAAGCAATCACTTTAGTCATTTCAACTAAACATAGCCCAATAAAGTAAAATCTGTTACCTAGCATTTTGCTAAAATATTGAAATTTCCAGTGGGTTGCTACTTTTCTATCCACTAGGGGAAAAATCTTTACTGATGCTCAAAATATTGTAAAGTTAGTCATTTTGTAATTTCTCGTTTAAACTAAACACAGGTGCACATTTTTTCCTTGAAAAGTTCCTTTGACTTTTTGTCTCAGTCACTTCAGATGAAAGACTGAATAGCATATTTTAACCTTCACGATATGAAATCCAAAGATGTTTCTATGGGTAGAATGTATTTGGTATTAACCGAAGTTCCTAATTTGCCTTAGGGCTCACCCTTGATGTTGTAGACACTATGGACTTTGACCTAAGAATGATGACTAATGATTTCCTACAAATTATTTTCACTGCTCTGAACATCCTCCATATTCCACCTATTCATCCAACTTCCTACCTCAACTCCTGGAAAATGCTGATCTTTTTATTGTTTCTAGATTGTATTTTTCCTGAAAGTCAAATAATGGGAAAAGGGAGTAGATAGCTTTTTCAGATTGATTTATTTCACTTAGCAATATGCATTTAAGTTTCCTCCATGCCACAGCTTGGTATTTCATTTTATTTTAGTGCTAAATAATAAATGTACCACAATTTAGTTATCCGTTACCCTACTGGGGACATTTAGGTTGTTTCCAGGTTTTGGCAATTATGAATAAACTGCAGTAAGTATTTGCATCCTTTTTGCATGGAAATAGTTGTCAACTCCTTTGGGTAAATAACAAGGACTTGGGTGGGGTGATACATCATTTTTTTTTTTTTGATTTGCATTTCCCTAATAGCTAGGAAGGAAAAAACAATTTTTCATGTGACTGGTGATCATTGCTATGTCTTCTTTGGGGAAATGACCATTAATTTTTTTCTGCCCACTTTTTGATTGGGTGGTTTGTTTTTCTGTTGTAGATTTTTCTTTTGTTTTTAATTTTATCTAGATATATTTAGTTCCAATAGCATTCTGTTGTCTAGAACTTAAACCCATAGTCATGACCAGTGAATTTAAAGCTGGAAAATACATTCTTATTATGTAGTCAAGAATATGGGCTATCGATTTTTGGCAACAGCAAGCCAGCTCTGCTGTTCATGAAAGAGTCAGCAATTGGAATTATCTCACTCTTCTGATCCAGCTCCTCCCATATTCCCATCTCACCTAAAATGCAATTCAAATTCCTTACTGTCATTTATCCCCCCCCCTCTTCTTTACTCATTATCATTTTTGCACTTGTTCATAGTTCAGGACTTAGATATTTGCTGCTCCTTTGGCCTGAAATGTTAATTTTCAAATACTATCTTGTAGGAAATATCTTCCCTTACTATTCTATCTTAATTAGCCCATCACTAATGTCCTTGCATAATTTATTGTTTCTTCTTATCACACAACTGCCTGAAATCATTTTATGCATTTTTATACAAGATTTTTTAAATGAAAACATGGAAAGTTTACACATAATTGTGAATTACATTGGGGGCACTAATTATAAAGGGATTGAGTATTCTAAAAGGTACCCTGGGACTGAGAGCTGAGTATCGAAGGAAGGAACATGTTGAAAAGTTGGAACCTCTCCCTAAGGTTGGAATTCTTGTCATCTGGAGAAGGTGTAGCTGTCCATTGGTGGTAAAGAAAGTCACTGTGTTGTCTTGCATCATGGCCAGTTCATGGAAAGTACACAAAAGCTGGCAGGCAAGAAAGGGACACTTCCACTGTGTTGTTGATAAGTTGTATTGATAAACAGGACAGGAGGCAAGAAACAATGCTGGAGATTTCAATTTGACCGAGGCTGGCAGATGACACCCATTATAGTGTATTTGCTGTTTTACTGTTTTTCTGTATGGTTTCTTTATGCTTTATAGAGCATCCTTTAATATTTTTTGCAAAGCTGGTTTTGTGGTGATGAACTCCTTTAACTTTTGCTTGTCAAAAAAGGTTTTTATCATTCCTTCAGTTCTGAATGATAATCTTACCAGATATAGTATCCTAGGGTGAAACTTCTTTTCTTTCAGCACTTTGAATATATTCTGCCATTTCCTTCTGGCCTGTAGAGCTTCATTTGAGAAGTCTGCTGACAAACTTATGGGGGCTCCTCTGTATGTGACATGTTTGTCTCTGGCTGATTTTGATAGTCTTCATTTATCTTGTACATTTGACATTTTTATAATGATGTATCTAGATATATTTCTGTTTGTATTTCTTTTTTTAGGATCTCTGAGCTTTCTGGGTCTGGAGGCTTGCTTTATTCTTCAGATTGGGGAAGTTCTCATCTATTATTTCTTCAAATATGGTTTCTGCTCCCTTTTCTCTCTCTCACTCTGGGACCCCTATGATGCAAATGTTGCTCCTTTTGATGTTATCCCAAAGGTTTTGAATGCTCTCTTTGGTTCTTTGAATTTTTTGATCTCTTTGTTGATTTGCTTGATTGAGTTCCTCTGTCCTAGCTCCGGATGACTGATTCTATTGGAAGCTTCATCCATCTTATTGTTGAGTCCCTCTATTGAGTTCTTTAATTCAACCATTGTGTCTGTTACTTGTTTGATGTCTTGTTTTAATTCTTCTCTTTGCTTTCTGACATTCTTGTTTACTACCTCTACTGATTTCTGGATTCCCAGGAGTATGTTAATCAACATTACCCTAAATTCCTCTTCAGGTAGTTTACATATGTCTGCTATATTCAGATTTTCCCCTGGGTTTTTAATTGGATCCATCATTTCTCTGTGCCTTTGTTCTATCCAGTATTCTGTTCATATTTCTGAGGGTTTGGTTTCCCTGGCATTGTGTAGGTTTGACTTGCCCGGGATTGGCAATCAGGCTGCAGTTTTGCCTCTACTCACAAGGTGGCACTAGAGGATAGTGTTGAAGTTTGAGACTGCCTCTCATTCTAATCCAGGAGGTGTGCATTTCTAGTGGGTGGGTATGCAGTGAGCAGGATTTCCCCTCAGTGGACCCCAGGCTCTGGCAAAAATGGTTGTGGGAGGGGTTTAATTTGGCTGATTTCCAGATATGGCTGTGCCCGGCGCAATTTCACCGCATGGGCTCCAGCTCAGCTCCTGGTGTGCTGGCTCTCCTTTCACTCCCTCCCAAGTCGGCCCTTCATGGTTTTGTGTCTTAGCCCTACTGGGCCCGCCTTTTGCTGCCTCAGCAGCTGGTCCTGAAGTGCCTAGTCTCTGCCCCACTGCACATCCAAAGACTCCCGAGTTCCAGCCCAAATCCTAATCTGCGGCTTATCTTAGAACCACCAGGTGTCCTCACCCACCAATGATCTTCAGCTGTTCTGTCTCCAGCTGAAGTGTCAGTCATTTCTTGGTGTTTGTCTCAGGAAAACCGGTGATTTTTTTTTTTTTTCCTGTGTCTGTGGGCAGCAACCCAAAAGTACATCCTTTCGTGTTTCCATATGGTTATCGATCTCTCTCTGTTGTAGAATTTTACAAGTTCTTTATATATTTTGGATATTAAACCCTTGTCAGATGAATGTTGTGCAACTGTCTTCTACCATTCAGTAGGAGGTCTTTTTGTTTTGGTGATCTTTTCTTTCACTGTGCAAAAGCTTTTTAGTTTGTTGTAATCCCATTTGTTTGTTTTTGTTTTTGTTTCGCTGGCTGCTGGAGGTGAGTCCTTATACAGTTCTCTAAGACCTCATAGAATGCATTGTCTATGTTTTCTTCTAAGTATTTTTTGGTTGTCCTTCCCTGAAAACCTCTAATCCATTCTGAATTTTTTTTTTTTTAATTTGTTGTTAAGGAGTATTCTAGATTCATTCTTTTCTACATGGTTGTTCAGTTTTCATAACACCATTTCTTGAAAGGCTTTCCATCTCTATCATATGCTCTAATCTCTTTTCTCATAACTTAACTGATTATATATGTATGACTATTTCTGGTGATTCCATTTGGTTCCACTACTCTGTGTCTCAGCTGTTAGGCTAGTACATATACTATCACTATCACTTTCACTTTTTAGTATAACTTATGATCTGGGAGTGTGATACCTCTACTTTTGTTCTTTTTTTATGATTATTATGGCATTTTCTCTTAATTGCTCTTTGGCGCCATATAAATTTCAAAAAATTGTCTGTTTCCTTAGATGGGTCTTGCATTACAGCTGCATATTACTTTAGGTAATATGGTCATTTTATCAATTTTACTTCTTTCCACCATGAGATCAGAATGTCTTTTCATCTCTTTGTATTTTGAAATTTTGTATCTATGTTCATCAGAGATATCAGTCTGTAATTTTTTTCTTGATAATGTCCCTGTCTTCTTTTGTATCAGCATGATGTTGGCCTTACAGAGAAAAATTTGAGAGAACTTGCTGTTTATTTCTGGCCGCCTGTTGAAAGGCAGCCTGGCCACCAACAGATCATCACAAGTGTGCTAATACCTGAGGAGGCTGGCATTTTCTCCTTGGAGACTTCAGGCAATCGGGCCCACCAGTACCCACACCACGTGGAAGCAATGTCTCAGTTCGCAAGGAGTATATCCTTCTTTCTACCCCACAGCAAGGTTTTTGGTTCAATAATTGAACCAAAATGCTTGTATCACTGTTCTCTTCTTGTGACCCTGGAGTGTCTAAACAAAGTGGCATAATGTAGAGACAGATAGGCTTCCATAATTTCTGAAGATGTACAGTTTTTTGGATTGTGAAGATGTTGGGTTCCTTTCCTTTTCAAAGGTCATAGTTGTTAAAATGGGTGGTTTTTGGCTATAATTGTGAGAAAGAGTTGAGTTTGACATCTTAAGAATCTGCCATCTTGGAGGAACCCTCTCCTCTCAGTTAGTTTCTTATTTAAAACTTCAGTTGCTGCCTTCTGCTTATTAATTGTATTTTTCCACTCATTGACTTAGTCCACTGACTTCTATTTCTTTGATTAGTTTTCCTGAGTTCTTTTATACTTCTCTGACCTCTCATATTCATTTGACTTTTCTGAACTTTCTTATATCTATTTGAATTTCTTTCAAAAAAATTTAAGATTTATTGAGATAACTTTGATTTCCTGAATAATATAAGCCCCTATGTGCACATTTACTATACCTCAAATATATGACAACACACACTGCCTACCACTGTAGAACCAAAAAGTCCTTCACTGTGATCCATTGGACTCCGTACCCCTTCTTCCAATCCCCATTCCCTTCCCAACTATTAATCTCAATTCTATTGTCAATTTCCAAGGGTTTGAATTTGTTATGATTGTTACTTTGAATTATTTACACATTTAAAATACATTATTTTCCATCTTTGAATTTGAAGATGAAAAAATTAATAAATATTAATTAATATCAATAGAAACAATACAAAATAAAACTATTAAAGAAAAATATTGAAGAGTATCGGTGATGTGTGCAATAACTTCAGGCTACCTAATATAAATATTATGAGAGTTTCAGAACAAGGTTAAATATTTGAACAAATAATGGGTAAAAGTGTCCAAATTGACTTCTAAATTTTATCGAAAAAATGTTGCATCACAGTATTTATAGATTTAAAGTATCAATCATTTTAAATAAACATCTGTATATAATAATTAAGCAAAAAAAAGAGAAAAACCAACCAAATAACAACAGGAGACCTAAATAGCAATGGAGGTTGTTGTCTGCTTTATTTTTTTTTCCCTCCTGGAGGATCAACTCAGTATTCTTATTGTTGCATGCAGAGGTGGAAATAGACAGTATCCTGGTTCATTGTGAACACTCCTCTAATACTCTGAGATGGTAGTATTTTAGTATTTAGGAGTTTCCTTATACATATGCAGTGATTGGTAAGTAGTCTGTTGAATACTTGAGAAGGATCTTCTGATTCTCTGCAACTGTCTCTGTGTAACCCATTTTTCTCCATTATTCTGTCTGGCAAAATCTGGTAACTTTGCTTTACTCATATTTTCATGTTTGTCTACTCAACTTGGAGAGTTTTGGGGCTTTACCTGAAATTCTTTCCTGTGCACAGTTGTCTCAGAACTCTTAAGGCACTAAGCTCAGGAAATCATAAGCACATCTTTTTATTTCCCATCTTTCAGAATTTACTGTCTTTCATTGCCTGAAATCCAGTGTCCTGAAAACTGTTTTACTGTATTTTTATCTGTTTTATTTTGGTTATTTCATAGTAGTGGAGTATATCTACTCTTTATCTTGTTTGATTGTAAAATACTTGTTCCTTTTAAGCATGCAAATTAATAATCTTATACCATTTTATATGTTAACATATCAATCTGTGTCAAGTAAAACCTGGGTTTTATGATTTTACTTCGTGAGAACAGTCTGTGCTGAGTCTGGGGATCTCTGCATGCCTTCTTGTTGAGTGTCCTTAACACACAAATGAAAGTTTAGCACTTACTTGCATGAATACAAGAATTCCTATTTCAATACTTGTCAGTTGTTCATGACGCAAACTTAATAAGGATATAAACAATATATTAGTTTACAGTGTATTTTCCCTTCTTTAAGATGGAGATATTGAAATTACTTTCATGAATTTTCATTAAAAAATTCTGTCAGGTAAATCAGGCCCAACAATTTAAAGGAAAACAAAACAAAACAAACCAGGCACAAAAAAATTAGGTCATGCCACATTAGCTGTAAATTGTAAAAGAAAAAAAAAATCCTGATTGCTCAGTTCAAGTTTGAGCTCTAAATCTTTTACTGGCTTCTTAGCTTGTCCATGATGTGCTGAGTCCTGGCAGGTGGCTCACCACAGGGACTAATCTGGGAACATTCAATTGCACAGAGAGCTACTAATCCCTAGAGGTTAATGGTACAGATTGAACTGATTGTCTGGCATTACCCACAGCCCTAGGGAACAATGTTTGGGACCTACGACCGACTAATTCAATAGGATGGAGTTGGGATTAGAGGTATTTTCATTAGTCTCCAGCCCTAAAGTTTATGCAGAAGAACTAAATGATCTTGATAAAAGTTTAAATGAACTGCAGACTTGTCCTTAAAACTGAGAAAACAATGTTACTTGACCACTCTCTTTCTACTCTTTTAATAATATTAAATTAAAAAAGAAACAAAAACCATCAACCAGAATGCACAGTTATGGGAGAAATAAAGAATTTGCTTGAGCAATGATGCTGTAAAATTTTCCCCCAAAGTACCTCTAAGGAGAGTAAACTTGCTCTAAACTCCTCTAAATATACTACCATATGGAGAAATAACTTCTACAACTAATCATGAAGGTTTATTTGATACCTCATATTTTTAAATGAAATTTCAGAAGCATTTTGTGTTCTGCAATATAATTGTTCTGTATGTGCTTTAATACAAAATCTATATTTTCACTTATTTCTTGTTGAATTATTTACCCTACCTTCAAATCATGAGAGAAAATTGTTACTCTAGGAAGATGTGCTGCATTTATTTAATTTTTTTTGCAACACAAAATCATAGACCTTTAGGTGCATATAAAACCCAATGTGAATAATCTTCATGAAAATAAAGTGCATCAGGTCCAGGATATACTCTTCTTATGCTCTCTAAGGGTAGTCTTCAATATAATTTTAATTATTAATTATATTCATAATATAATATAATTATTGACAAAGATACACAAGAAGTATTTTCCATTTTCTTACTGATTAAAATTTACTTCTTTATTTTTAGACTCTAAAGTTCTACCTACAAATCTCAATTTTTGCCTACAAAAATATAATCTTTATATTTAACTTAATATATACATATAGACATTGTATATATTTTCAAAGAAATTTAATCTATATGAGTGTATTATCTCTAGAAAAAAATAACCACAGATAAACTACAGAGATATTTGCATTGTTTTATTTTTATGATTTTTAATGCCTTTCTCATTAAATAATCTCTAGCTTAGAAACTGTGAACACACAAGTTAAAAGAATAATTGTTGGAAGTCATTGAGATTTCTTTGATTGGGCAAAGATGCATTTCATTTTCTGTGCAAAACAGAATTAAGTTAGATCCCTTGTATTGCTGCAAAAAATTTTTTTGATTTTTTTCTTTTCTATGGATAAGTTAGATTAGTTTCTTTCTCTTGAAAACTAAATTATCTGATCATTCTGCTCCATTTTCACCCCTTTTCCCAAGACTGGGAATTAGTTTGCTTTTGTCTTTGCTAATATTACCCATATTCTAGCTATAGATACGGGTAATGCTCTGCCCTATATTCCTACTTCTCTGAGCCCTGCATAGTCTACCAAGTTAAGTTTAGCCTCAACCTCATCTGGAGCCTTCCTTCTTCATCATGTTAGGGACTACTCTTGTCTATATTTGTATATAAATTTTTCTCATCATTTTTATTTAACATATTTTTCATTTGTCAGGTTGTACATTATATTTTTAACAATAATTTTTTGTGCATGTATGTTGAACATCTCCAACTAGGCTAATGAATCTCTTGAGAGAAGTTGCTGTGTCTTATATGGATCCTTTTCCTCCAAGTTTCAAGTCACAATGCACATGACAGGTAGTGATAAAATTCTGACTAAAATTTTTCTTAGATTTACTACAATATTTTAGCTTTGAAGAGCCTGTGATACCTGAGATTTAACATTTCTTTTGTAGGTTTATACTAAACGAAGACTAAATGATATGCCATCAATTGCACATTGATATTTTAAAATCAATAGTGACTTTTATATGATTTATGTTTTTCAATTTTATTGGGGGTCTACCTGACACAGCATTTTTAACAGGTATAAAATGTACATCATGATGACTTGCTATGTGTTTGCTTTATGTAAAAGAATTCCTACCAACAAGCTAATTAATGCACACATACGTCACCTAGCACATACCCTCAAGTTCTTTTTATTATGAGAATATTTGAATTCTACTTAACAAATTTCATCTATACAATACAGTTGTGTCAACTACTGTTACCATGTTGTATATTAGATCTTCAAATTTTATTCATCCTGTAGCTAGAGGTTTATATCTTTTTGCCAGACTTTCTCTAATACCCCTCATGAGTATGCAACAAAAACATATACTACTTAGTTATTTTTTCATATGTGTTTGTGCTTTCTGATGACCAAGAGAAGAATAAGTCTTCTTTAGCATATGCTATTGATGAATTAAAGTAATATATAAAAACAAAACATTAGATTTAACCTTAATAATTCCTTAGTAGGTATTTTGCAGAAATTTCATTAATAGAAGTTATTTGATTCCACTTTGCATACTCATTGATTTCAAATAAGAAATTTAGTCAGATCAGGGTTGCAGCTTGAAGAAAGTTTATGAGTACAGTTTCCTAGATATTTAAATTGCTTAAATACTAATTTATCTCCTAATTCATAAATTGGCTGTTTATACCATTCAACTATACCAAGCCTTCAGAAGACTTTTGGGAAGATTTTCTATAGGCTTTCATACTTTCTCAGTACAAAATTCTAAACATGTCACAAATTCAAGCTGCTGCATCTCAGCACAGGAGAGAATACCAGGCCGAATCCTTACAAACATTAAAAATATGACTCTTCCCCCTCTCCCCCCTCTCTGTCACATGTACTTTAGCATCTTCTCTTGGAAATTATCTTTAAAATGAAACTATCCAACAATAAGGGGAAAAATTTAAAAAGGCAGAAGCAAAACTAAAGAAAACACAAGGTCAAGGTATGAAGAGAAAAGAAAGAAAAAATAAGAGGAACGAGGGGAAAGAGAGTCAGAAACACAAATAATTTTGTGGGGTTTGGGAGTCAAGGTTTGAATATTGAAATTACTTGGGAGCAAATGGATAGAAGACAGTGCCAAGTAAATACAGAAATTAACCTTCTTTTGAAGTGGGATATATACTGCCATTTGGGGGCGGTGAGAGAAGGACATTCAGAATTTTTCAAATAATTGACATTTTCAAGCTAACAGTTATGAAAACCACAAGTTTGCAGTAAGTTGACAATCTATGTTAGAGGTTTTGTTTTTCTTTCAACTGTTCCTGTGAGATGTAGGGTGAGAGCATCAGCTCTTCTGTTTGAACACCACAGGCACTAGTAATAAGTATTATGTTAACTTTAATGGCAGCAATTTCAAAGTCAATGAAGCCAGGAGATTAAAAAATTAAATCACACAATGACTATTTGAGAGAATTATTTTGAATTTTCAAAAAATGATAGCATTATCTATCTGTCCCTTGCTGATTCACTTGTCTGTGAAGTTCATGAAAGATAAACTGTTCACAATGTATAATTAAAGAAAACACAACAATTAAATATCAGATCAAAGATCTCACTGACTTTCCTTGAATTTCTCTCCCTTTTCAGAAAATGTCTCTCCCTTTTCAGTGTTTATTAAAGATCTTAAAGGCCTCAAATGTTTTGGCCCATATTGATAGCTGTTTTTCTTTTTTGAAAGAAACTGAAATCTTGTCCTAGTCTTATTTATAAAATAGAAAGGATATTGTTAGGACTTGAACCTGTCATTATTTCTAGAGATTTCCTTCTACCCATATATTATGGTTTTAAATTTAAAAGTAACCTGAGTTATTTTAAACAAGAAAGAGAAATTCATTGTACAAGGATATTGAGGCAATCATAGAACCCAAGTACAGAACTATAAGTAGCTCTCAAAAGAAAAGGAGATCCAGGAATAGAAGCGATCTGAAACCACCTTTTATTTACCTTCTCTATTTTTCTCTGCATGTTTTTAAAATTCTCTCCTTTTAAAAACTGTTTTCTCTTTGTACACCATGTTCAGATAGCATTATTCACAATTGCAAAAATGTGGAAGCAATTTGCTTCCATTGACGAATGAATTTTAATGTGGTACATACATGTAGTGGAATATTATATACCATAAAAGAAGGAATTTCTGACATATTCTACAACATAGATGAACATTATTCTGAGTGAAATAAGCTGGTCACAAAAGGCCTGCACAAAATCACTTTATGATTTCACTTATATGAGTTAGAGTAGTCAAATAAATAGACACAAAATAAAATGGTGGGTCTAGAGGGAGGGGGAATGTGGGGTTGTTTTTTAACGGGGACAGTATTTCAGTTATGCTAGGTGAAAAGAGTTCTGGAGATGGATTGCACTACTAGACTGAACACTTAAAATTGGTAATACTAATTTTTTTAATTATTTATAATGCTTTCTTAAAATTTACATAATTTAAAAACATGTAAAATAGAGCAATATGCTACATATATAGCTATTCATTATATTATACTTATACATATACATTTATGTATTATATACTATATTCATACATGTTTTATTATTTAACATAATTATATACTTTTTAGGATATTGAATTCACATCTCATATGTGTGTATTTCATACCACACCCACCACCAGAGTTTTAGTCCTTGACCACTCTTTATTTTTCTGTTTTGAATTTTGTGTTGATTTTTTTTTTAGGCCAAGAAAAGAACAGTTTATCACAATAAATACTTACTCAAAAGAATTTCAGGAGAGTACAATATATTGGATATTTCCAAAACAATTCAACTTTAAAATGAATATAGTAGAATATATAAAAATTCATAATATAAACTTGAGTCACAATTCCTTAATTTAGAAAAGTTAGAAATTGGAATTATCTAGAATAAGGTAACTAAAAAGACAAAACTCAGCATGATGAAAGTAAAATTCACAAATGTGGGGTAGTGCTATCTTTCCAAACAAAATATATCAATAACAATGAAACTAAATGGGATAAAATATTAAGCACACAGGATTTGGGCATGAAAGGTATAATTTGGCTGTGACACTTGTATACTATGTAATCTTAAAAAGATTTCTTAGCTTTCGTTTTCTCATCTGTAAAAGGAGTATAATAAAATGTATATCATAGGCTATCTTAAGTAAGATAACTTATGCCAAGTTCTTGAATAGGCCATACAGAACAATCACAAGCAAGGAAATTGGAGAGATAAGCAAAAGCCTCCCTGAAAACGAAAGCCCAGGACCAGATGACTTTTCCAATGAGTTTCATCAAACCTTCAGGGAGGAATTAATACCTGTTCTACTCAAACTCTTCCAAAATATTGAAAAACAGAGCACACTCCCAAACACTCTCCATGAGACCAATATCACACTGATACCAAAAACTGACAGAGACATCATCAAGAAAGAAAATTACAGACCAATATTGCTAATGAATGTAGATGAATAGGTCTAATAGACCTATTTTTAAGTGGGGTTTCTATACACTTTATACAGCATCTTTTAGTATTTTTTCAGAACTGGTTTTGTGGTGATAAATTCCTTTAACCTTTGCTTATTGGAAAAGATTTTTATCATTCCTTAAATTCTGAATGATAATCTCACAGAGTACAGCATCCTAGATTGAAAATACTTTTCTTTCAGACTTTTGAATATGTCATGCCATTCATTCCTGGTCTGTAGCGCTTCAGTTGAGAAATTTGCAGACACTCTTATTTGAACTGCTTTGTATGTGACTGCTTTGTTTTTCTCTGGATGCTTTTAAGATTCTTTCTTTAGCTTGTATTTTGGATATTTTGATGACAATGTGTCTAGGTGTCGGTTTGCTAGGGTTTCTTTTATTAGGGAATGTTTGAGCCTCCTGGGTCTGGAGACTTGCTTCATTATTCAGGTTGGGCAAATTTTCAGTTATTATTTCTTCAAATAGAGTGTCTACTCTCTTTTCTCTCTCTGGACCCCTATAATGTGAATGTTGTTTCTTTTGATGTTATCCCATTGATCATCAGTGCTGTCTTCATATCTTCGCATTCTTTTTTCCCTTTGCTGATTTGCTTGAGTGCATTCCTTTGTCCTATCTTAGAGCTCATTCATTCTAATGGAGGCTTCATCCATCCTTTTCCTGAGTCCCTCTATTGAATTATTTAGGTCAGTTATTATGTTCTTTATTTCTTTGAAATCTGTTCTGAGCTGCTTCATTTCTTCTCTCTCTTTTGTTCTCTTTTTCTTCCTCTATTGTTTTCTTGACTTCCATGAGCATGTATATCACTGTTGCCCTGAATTCAACCTCAGGTAGTTTATAGATATCTCTTGTATTCATATTTTCCCTTAGGTTTTTGATTGGATCCGTTATTTCATGTACATTTTTTCTGTGTCTTTGCTCTATTTGGCTTTTTACTTATGTTTATGTAGATTATATTTTCCTTCAGTGATGACCTTGTGTAGGGTATTGACTTGTGCCAAGTACGCCTGAATCTTGGTTTGGACTCTGGGGTTTCTTGAGTTTTGTGGCAACACCACTGGTTGGTTTTGTTGAAATTCTTATGTGGGACCTCTGTTGTTGCCCCAAAGTTCAGTCTATGGCGTTAGAATTTTGTGTGGGATGCCGAGCCTTCTTCAGCATCCCAGCTTGCAACCACAATGACCATCTTTTTGTTGGTTCATAATCAGCAATCAACCTGAAATTTCACCAATAAACACAAGGTGGTGATAGTGGTAGCATTGATGGTTACTCTGTCCAAAAGACTGTCCTTTAAGCCTGAAAACAGGATTTCCACATCCTGAAGCTCCTGGGCAATGTGGAGGGAAGGAATGGGGTGAACGATTCCACCTTACCTTCCTTCCAGTTGCGGTAGTAGTCAGTGTAATTTTCTTGCCAAGTCTCCCATTCAAACCACAGGGGCACTGGTGCCTCTTTCACTCTACACCTAGACTCTTTTTTCTAGCTCTGTGTCCCAGTCCTGGTGGGTGGGCTCTCCGCTGCTTTCACAACTCCTGTGGGAGCCAGTTTTTCCTGAGGTTCTGTTCCCTGGAACTTGTTCTGAATCCAGAGTCTGAGTCTATGATGTAGCTCTCAATGTGCCCTACCCTTTTTAGCCTACCCTTTGCTGTCATGATTGCTGCTGTGTCTCTATAATTTCTCTGTCTGCTTTTCCTCAGTGTTTGTTTCTGGAAAGTAGGTGAATTCCTAGCTGCAATGTGGGGAGGACGTGAGTCTCGCTACTACCAGGTCACCATCTTGACTGGAAGTCAGTAATGATAAATTTCATATATATTTATTTTACCATAAGTTTTTTCAAAGAGCAGCTAAATAATTGCAAGTAATTTATCTATAACAGTGCATATGGACTTACTAACCAAGGAAATGACACTGAGTTATGATTATATATCACATACATTTAACGACAATCAGCCTCTGATGGATATTAATAAATGTCAAACTATTCAACATTTATTTTTAGCGTAGGAATTTTTCTTAATAAAGAAAAAATATCTTTCTGAGGTTAAAAAAAAAAAACAAACAACAACTGGCTTTCTCTGATTTACTGGTTGACATAATAAAAAATGCCAAATCCCCAGCATCTAACTTTCTATATATATATACATATATATATATACATATATATATATGTATATATATTCTAGTTACCACACGACCTACTACTAGTAGCTTTTTTTTTTTTTTTTTTTACTAGTATTCCAAATTTTAGAGACAGAAAATCTGATCCAGCTTTTACAGGTGTTTACTCCTGTTCTAATGAGGTATCAACAGGAAGGGTGGTTCCTTTAGTATAAAGATGGCTGTGATGGCTAGTTGTTTTACCCTGACAGTAAGAGTCTTGGAGACCACTATGTGAGACCCTTACTTAAAAATTGAGGGAATCCCTGAGGTAGCAGCCTCATGTAGGGGACTACAATTGTAACCAAATAACCAAAGTAGAAGCTTGGTGAGCACCCTGACCCATTTTTGTCCCAAATAAAGACAATAAAAATTAAAGAAATCTAAAGATGAAAGCAGAAGGATGAGAATCTGAATGAGTTCTCATTAGATGTAAATTAAGACAAGAAGCTGGGGATCAAAATCTCAAGATCAGACTTGAGGAAAATTCAGAACTGAAATCAGAGAGCAAGAAGTAAAGGAGTTGGAAATAATGTGTTAACAAGTCTGGATCAAATTCTTCCTTGTTGGAAGCATCAACATGAACTAGCCACATTTAAAGAGTATTGGCTCTGGCTACTGCTTCTATTTGCTAGTGGTCAATTTGGTTGAAAAATCATTTGCCTAAACCCAAACTAGCAAAAAAATTAAAATAATATTTTATAGCTCCTTGTTCCTATATTATTCATTTTGAAGAACTAGAGAAAATGTTTAGAATTTTAATGCTTCATTTTCTTATCTTTCAGAATTTGGGGCAATTTTCTCCTGTTATTTAAACTTTTATTTTTAATTTATGAAGTATTTCATAAAATCATGTTTGCTTTTCTTTTTAGCTATATTATTATGGTTTTATACTAAATTGTCCAAAATAAACTAATTTTAAATCTGTTTTAATTAGTCATTTTTTTTTGTAATTATTGTATACTCTAAGGAATCAGCACATTAAAGAAATGATTTGCAAAAGTGGTTATAATGGATGAAGTCATTGGACACCACTGAAGTTTATATTAATCACCACATTCACTCACAATAAGCATAATTATTCATTTCATCCTAGTCTTTCATTTATGGAATTAATGTAAGGGTCAGAAAAGCTGGCATATATTTCTCTTCTTCTCTTTCTGTAGTAAAAATATAAGTGGCTCAGAGTCATCTGCTATTAAGAGTTTTACTGTATATATGCTGACTATATATGAATTAGAAATGAGGAAAAAAAGGAACTTGTTTCCCACAAAATTCTGAAAAAAAAATAACAAAAAGTTTAAGGAATCATGAAAGCTCACAAAACTTCAAGTGCATCAAAATTACTAAGATGAAAAATCCATATCAGATAATGTTTTTTGACCAGTTTATCCTTTCCAACAATCTGACTTTGAGAAAATCATTTTAGGTCAATTTGTTTTGGGAAATTCACTTTATGTCCTTGGTTACTCATTTCCCTCTGGCAGTCTCTCTTGTTACATGCTATTGAAGCAATAGGAAAACTCACCCTTTTCCATTTGTTGGAATAAAATTGTAGAGAATACTTTTCTAAGATTCATCAATAGTTAGGAGACTTTTAAACTCATCCAGTCTCAGATCATTTTACAATTGAGACATGAGAATCTGGGCACTTGCTTACGTGTGAACAACCTCACAGAGGAGATATCTTCCAGCCAGTTATCCTAGATTAGCGTCCATGCAAAAAATGTGAACAAACCAGGCCCAGATCATCAGGTTATAGGGTTTATGGTTATAAAGCAACACATATGTTTTGATGTGAGTCTGATGTATAAGCAAATCTATCTTATGATAGGACAAACATCTAAAGCATTTGGTTTTGTCATATAAGCCAACCTTTATTTGCCACGTGAGACTCCGTCCCTTCTTGACATCCAGACTCCTATTCCATTACTTAGTTCAAAAATAAAACCCTTTCAGGCTGTTCTGCTTACTCTAGAATTTACAATCTAACTGTCAAAAACAAATTCATCTTAAAAAAAAAATCAACTGAATCAAAATTATGAACAAGAATGAATGTTCTTTAAGTCAATGAGTTTTGTGTTTGTTATATAGTAACAATCAAATCATACACACTTTTGTAAATCATGATCTGAGGCACTGAGCGGTATAATAGCTAGTCTGTGATTCCAACGTTAAAAGTAGCAAAACTAGGATTTGAATCTAGGCATTGTGACTCCAATCCCCATGATCTTAAATCACTAGGTCATATGGTTTTGCAAGTGTAAATCATGTAACACAAGATGAACCAGTGGCAACATGCTATTATCCATTTATTTCATTAATCCTGTACTGTTTGTAGTGACAAAGTGAAACAAGTACTTCCCATCACTTCCTACATGTACTTTAAGTCTGTGATCTTTCATTTATTGCCTCACCTCATCTTCATGCCACTTTACCACATGACAGGTGCAGTATAAAACAATGCATATTCCCTGTTTGGATCATAACTTCATAAGCTATGCAGCTCTTTCAGTGTCTTACCATTTCTCCTGTTTCTTTAAACCTCTCTGGGTACCCATTAATTTCTTTATGTAAACATTGCATCTTCACTTCACTATGAAGATCCATGCACTTCCTCCTGGGACAAATTATTTTTATTGCAAGTGACAGAAAGCCACCACCAGGTTGGCTTAAGCAGAAAAGGGGATTTCATGGGATAGCTCATGAAGTCCAGGAGAGGGAAACAGGGACACAGCTAGGCCTCCAGAGGGGACTGAATGAATCCATTTTCTAGTCTTTTTTTTTTTTTCCCACTGCAGCTAGGCTTTGCTTGAATAATTGGTGCACAGAGCAGAACACATAAAGCTGACAGTTTCCAGTTACATAATAAAGGCCTACCCACTTTGGCAGCTTTTTTTGTTTTTTTCCCTTACTCAGTTTATTTAAGGGTTAATCCTCCCTCTCTCTCAAAAAACAAACAAACAAAAAAATCAAGTAGGGTTAAAGGATGACTTAGAGAGAAAGGTCACTATTTGAGCCATATATCTTGTATCATTTCTGACCTAATCAGCCTTGGCCATTAGAAGAGGATCACCAGTAGCAAAATGGCTACTAGGGCCGAGCTGATGTTACCATGTGCATGTGGGGGAAGTTCTGGTTATTGTTAAAAGCTATGAGGATTGTTCAGATAAGACAAATTAGTAGATATCTACTACCCTATCTTTCCTAGATATTGTCTGAGCCATTTTCCTGACTTTAACAGGGAAAACCGAGTAATGGGGAGAGACATTGAACAAAATAAAATAATTTTAATTCTGATTGTGATTCTGATGGTGTTTGAATTCCGACTTGTTCATCTGTGCAACAACTGACAATTGATTTCCATTCTTGGGAACCAATTTCATCGAAAACATGAGATTTGTGAACCTATCTGGTGAAGGCATAACAGGATATCTTCTCCTTAGAATGCCCTTTCTGTGTTCACTGCTAGACGAATGCACACTCTCTTGTCTTCAGTGGGAAATAGGAGAAAACCCTGGACATTGATGGAGAACCAGCATTCCACACTCTAATATGAATGACTTGCACTTTATTTTACAAACTGAAATTTCTCTGCCCATGTAGCCAATGCTTTCTTTACAGTTTCGTATTTTCTTTGAGGCCCTTCCTATAACTATTCCAACATCAGTGTAGATCACCTTAATCTGCTCTCTTCTGAGCTTCCATTTATATCTTGTGCTAGTAAAGATCTCATATATGTGCTGCCTTTGATCATTTTGCATATTTCAACGAAAGGGATATTCTTTCTTTGATCTTTATTCCCTGTAACACTTGACCTGGTACTAGCACATAGTAGGCATTCATTAAGCACTTCATGAACTATAATTACAAGGACCACCAACTGTCATGTGTGAATTAGGCTGCCTGATGTTCCACAAAGAAATCAATTGTGCAAGTCACAGAAATAGGATTATCTTTTCATCAGAGTATAATGTTGGTTCTTTGATCTGAAGAAGTCTCTCTTTTTTTTTTTTTTCTCCCTTGACAAAGATTTAAGCACACTGGGTGCTTACTTTCAATTAATGCTAATGTCAGGATTTCCAATGAATACAGCAAATAAGAAGGGTAAGACACAAAGACAACTTTCAAAGCTACTTTTATTAAAAAGTAATCTGTACTTAATCTTAGCTCTTTCAACATCTAATATCCAATGATGCTATTTGAATATTTTCCCCACCAGGATCTCTAAGGTTTTGAAGGTAGGAGGTCACAACTGCACCCTGATCTCTGGCCCAGAAAATGAATAGCACATACTATAGTGAGGTCTCCTTCCTCCTCTCTAGACCTTCTGCTCTTTACCCTCCTCCATATTTATGAGAGAGGAAGGCTTAGGGTTGGCTGTCGTGATCTTATTATCTATTTTCACTAAGCATGTCTTTTTCTTTCTTTTAAAATTTCTCTCATATTACCCTAAATTGGAAAAGAAAAATATAAGCACATGCAAATATAGCATGTCATATGATCACCTAATTGCATAATTGTAAATATCTACCTTTTGGTACTTGAAATCAACATCTAGGCCTACATTTACCAAAGATGCTAGTTGCTTATTTGTGTGAGCTTGGGCACATTGTTTCAGCCTCTCTATCAATTTTTTATCTATAAAATTGAGATAACAGTGCCTACCACATAGTTATAATATGAAAAATAAAATAATCATGTTATTGTATTTTCACATTGCAAGTGCTAAACAAGTTTAGTTATTCTTGTTAGTACTGGTATCATCATAATTATATTATTACTTATCTCAGCATAATTCCATTTAGTGAACATTCATTGAACTGAATCTAAATAGAAATTCTTGTACTAAGCCCTGTAAAAGATATTAACATGAGTATAATGTAGTTCCAAGTTTAAAGGAGATTAGAATCTGATGGGGATAAGATACATATACTCACTAGCCATGTTATTAGGTCAAGAACAGTAAATACCAGAAATGAGGTAGGAATTCAAAATGAATAGGAATGATCAGTTAATCAAGACTGGTTGAATCTGATTGTGTGTGATTGAGAAGGTGTTTTTTCAACTAAACTATGAAGAATAAACAGTGTTAAAATGATGAGGCAGAGAAAGCATTATAGTTTGAGTAAGTAACAGAATATGTAAAATCAAATAACCTATGAAAGAAATATTTGAACATTTATTTGGATAATTTTCCAAGTGCAAAATATGTTATTACAAATGTATTTACTTGTTTACTTAATTAACTACTTACTTTGGCATTAATTTATATGTAAAGAGAAAGGAAAGGACTATAACAAATCCTTCTAAAGTTTGTTGGTTGATAGGATTCTAGGGAAAAAAAATTCCATAGTTTAGTTATGTATATTTTGAAATTGCAAACATTTCTCTGCTGTTTCTCTACTAACAGTTTCTTCAATACTTGCAGCCTAATAACTAAGCATATACCATCTATTTTAAAGTTTTCTTACGGCAGAACCCCTAACTGTATATATATATATATATATATATATACACACACACACAAAGTCCTATATGGCAAAAATAGGGTAGCAAGCTGAAGTAACATATAGCCTCAAAATCTTAATATAGTTGACAGCGCAAGGGTTCAGAGTGCCAAAGTGCTCAGCAGAAAAATATCTGCATGTAAATTATAGTCCGATTCACCCTCTAAATCTGGAAATTTCACATCTGGAGATTCAACCAACATCCTTGTTTGGTTAAATCTGGGAATGTGCAACCAGGGATAGAAAAAGTCTGCATATAAGTGAACTCATGCAGCTCAGACCCAAGTTGTTCAAAAGTCAAACAGATGCTAATATAAAATGCAGTCTTCCAGAGGGTGTTATAGTTTATAGATTATTATTCTAACTTAAACCTAGAACTGTCTTCTTTTAATAATTTCTTGGCACTATTATTTCAGGAATCCAGACTAGAAAAATTTTATTATTTTATTATTAAAAACCATTTTTAATTGACTATGTCTAAAATAGGAGCTAAGACGGCATTCACAAACCTGAATAGCTGCTAAAGCTGTCTGAATGTTTTTCAGTATACTAGATAGAATTGATAATACACATTGTTTTCTGTTTGTGATCACCTACTATGTGTCTAGTCTTGTATTATCTACTTTTATACATTTTCCTATTTAATTCTCATAAAAACAGTACCAGGAAGAGAAACAGCAGTACTCCCATTTTATAGCTGATGAAATTGGGAATGAATAAGAGTAGCTTACATAGGGCTTGCTAGTAAGTGATGGGGCTGGGGTTTGAATCTGGGTTGTAAGGTCCCTGGAACCGTATCCTTTTCCTTTGCATAAGAATTAGGTCTGATCAAATCCTCTCTGACTGGTGCATCAGAATCTCAGGATGGATGGTATGTTAATCAGAATTCTCCAGAGTAACAGAAACCTATAGAGGACATATGCATGCATATTCACATATAGGTGTATATACATATAGATGTACATACATATAGATGTACAATCAGATGTACATAGATGTATATGTGTATATATATACACACATGTACACACACACACTATATATGTGTGTCCATAACACATGGATCACGCAACTCTGAAATTCATTGGATAGGCCTGCAGGCAGAAAAGTTTCTATGCTACTTCTTACAGAAACCTCAGTTTTTGCGGGTAAGGCTTTCAACTAATTGGATAAATAATCACCTATATTATGGAAGGCAATCTGATTTACTTGAATTCAACTGCTGTTAATTCCATCTATAAAATATCTTCACACAAATACCTGGATTAGCATTTGACCAAAGATCTGGGAATCACAGGGTAGACAACCTGACACACAAATTAATGATGACAGCTGAAATACATTAAATGCTTCTGCTAAGAAAAAAGAAAAAAAAAAAGATAATTTAGGCAATCGCATCTTAGTTTTGTATATATCTAGTATTGAAAGTTCTATTCAGGAGATAATTGTCATTTGCTTTTGTTTGTTTCTATTCTTGCTCTTCCTCATTCATAGTAATTCCATCCTAAAACCGAACAAAACTGTGGGGACAGGCTGACCTGACTTCCATGTTCACTGTCACCCATTTATGAGGAATGATGCCCAAAACCTGAGTATTAATCATGCCTCCTGTTTTGACTTAGTTTCATTCTACTTTCATCTCCCTTTCTATTTTCCCAGCACAAACTTATTTCCCTTTTATAGAGATTAAAAATACATTTTTTTCGTCAAGCAGAAGTCCTTCCTGTAAACATAATCAAAAGCCCAATATGTAAAAAGGATGTTCAATCTACTTTGCTGAAGTTGGAGTGGAGAGCCTAGAACTTGGAAACCCTCCCCGCAATTTTTAAATCTTCTCAACTTTCCAAACTGTTATTTGATAAGACAGGGTAGAGTGAGTACCACGTGATCAGTTTCCGGGGCTGGCCAGTGCCCTGTGAGGTCTCCCCACCATATGTAACTCCATGCTGGCTTTAAGTTGTCTAAAAGGATGAAGCTCATACCTCTGCTGGGCCCTTTATTGATGTTGCTTCTTTTGCCCTGTGAGTTTTTCCAGGTTGTTCCCAGTACTGCTTTAGAGCTTGTCATAAACTACCCAATATGACTTTGTTATGGAAGAATTTACAATAACTGCTCTGAAAGTTCTGTGCTTTGAATCAATGACTTTTCAAGTGACTCCGTACTGTGACGGCTCCATAATCATGTGTCAAACAAATGCAAGAAACACTAGCAGTTATTCTTTGTTTACAATCGTCATAATTTCCTTGTGCTAATAACACACTTACTTCAACAGTGCCTCGCAAAAAAATGATGACGAAGGACTTGTGGTCTGTAGTATAAAACCTGACCGTTGGAGAGTTTTCATTTTGGAAAACAATGATCCTCTTTCCCCTTGAATAAACAGAGTATCAGCAGTTCCCAAATAATATAACTGACTTAATTGCTATGTCATTAAAATATATTATTCAAGTTTAATTTTTGAGTTATCCCCCCCATATAAAGTTCTATCAGTATTTTAGAAATATTCATTTTACAAAGGTATATTTGGTTGCCAACTGCATTCTGAAAATGTATCAGTAAAAATAAAGGATTTGTGACAAGTGACCTATGATGTGGCATGAATACTCTTTTATTCCTCTTCTGAAAATGAGTCAAGGTGATGGGAAATAGAAACAAACTATAAGAGCAAAGCTGTCTCATTCTTCATTTTTCGTAGTGTAAAATTTGCTTTATTCAGACTGAAGGATCCCTGGTCAGATACCTTCCCTCTCTTGAAGGCATATTATTTGCACTGCTCCTTAGGACACAATTAAAGCAAGTAACAGGGCTATTTTAGTAAAAAGACATCTTGCAATCCTGTGACCTGTCAGAGTTTAGTTTTACCACATGGGTCCTTGCCCAAAATCTTCTGTATACTCACCAATAACTGTCAGGGATGCCATGTGACCGTCCACCAATTGGTGCACTGAATGTACCACTGAATTGATGCCTGGCAAGCTAAAGACCTCTCTACTTCTCTCATGGTCTTTCTCCCACACTACTTCAAACTGACCATTTTTCATCATAGTTTTTTCATCATCAGGTCAAGATGGTAGCTTATAAAGTTGTTTAATAAATATTGCTTCTCTACTCTCCCCCACCTACATGTACAGTTGGTACATTTCTGACATAGCTGTAGAATAAGCTAAGCATAAGCAGGCTACAATGAGAAGGTTTGGGGGGATATGAGGATGACAGCAAACATTTTTAGAGGTTTACTCTTATTTGTGCCAGGTCTTGTGCAAGAGCTCTAGATGCAGAATCTAGACATACAATTATACTGGGTGTTCTCTGAGCAAGGGTGGCTAGGCAAGAGTGAGAGGGTTGAAATCTAGCAGGAGTTTTGCTTCCATGCTGTTCATCCTAGTGGGACATGAGTCCACTGAAAGAGCACCGTACCTAAATTCCAGTCAGGTACTGACTACTATTAGCTATGTTTATACTCATTCACCCATTCCATTCCCACAACACTGCTTTTGAGTACTATTTTCAAACATGAGGTAATTGATGCATAGAGCGTTTAATGAAATCCTCAAGAATACAAGGAAAATTTTCCAAGATTTGAAAACACAAGCCAAAGCAGAGCCCATGCATCAAGGTATGTAGTCATGGCTGGATCCAGATGTTGCCCATTTCTTTCCTATGATGGCATTTTGAATGTATCCTTGCCCATGCTCACCTATAGCTAGAGTAAATTGCATTTCACAAATGTTTTATGATACTAACTACAACATAGCCTAGATGTTCTCTAGTCTTAAAACTTATAGTTTTCAAAAGATGCTATATCATATGCAACTGACTATATCTAGAAAGAAAATGGCCCTCAAATGTGGAGAAAGCACAAGTTCTCACAGAGAGCTGTTAAGAAAACAAAATGTACCTCTTTTGTTGGTAGTTGGCAGCCTCAACCTTACCTATTGATGCACTACCAAGTATACACATATATCTGTCTGGAGGTGCTGAAATGCTTTGCAAATCTTGGTGCTAAGTGATTTTTATTTAAAAGTAAAAATGATACCTTTGCCCTCAGAGAGTTGGCTTTAAAAGGTTTCTAAGGGGAATGGAGCAGTAGAAGGACATCAATGTGATTACACCACCTTGTGGCGGCAAATTGACTTTCAGCCTCTTTGAATCTGTTGGAGAATTTCAAGGGTTTTCTTGCAGTTAATTATCTCCAGCTCATTCCTAAGGCAAGAACTCCTATGTGAATTTAGCCCAGAGAACTGGTCTTTCTTTAAGCCCTAGGATGTTCTTCATTCACAAATTTTGCATGGTGCATTAAGCAATCCATTGCTGAGGGCCAGTATTGTCCCATTCTTTAGCTTTGCTCTTCCAGCCTTAGTGGTCATAAGCACAATGGGAAGTATTGAAGCAAGAGAGAGTGCTGTATAAATTTGAGTTCCATGCAGGCTAAGGCCTATTTCAGGATACTGCACAGTCACATACTCGTATATCACTTGCTGAGAAAATGTGTTACCATTAGAGCTCTTGCTCAAGTCAAATTAAGAATTTCTATCAAGACTGCCCACCTGCTATTTAGGCACATTGAACTCACTGCCTTACACTTGCTCCATTAATATGAAAACATGGTAACAACTCTCAGAAAAGAATCAGAAATTATAATAGTAATATCTGAAATTTATAAATCCACAACGGCCTTCGAAGGAAAGAGGTTGTGGGAAAAAAACGCATATAAAGATGGGCATGCTTCTGCGCAGGTCTTTGGCAAGCACAATCATCTCAAGAAAAGAAGGGAGATTAGGGCTTAAATATATAATAAAAAAGAACTGAAAAGTAATAAAACTTCAAAAGCTGCAATGCACTGTGTTCATATCGCAAATGTTTCTAAGATATTTCAGAGTAACTAGAATGAATACTTTTAGTAATTTATTAGAGTCGAGGAGATAAGAGCTTTAAACATACTCATTCTTAGCAAGGATAGGCTGTGGAAGGTGTTGATTTTTCTGATCAGGAAGGAGTATATTTAAATGAAGAGAGTACATTTTAAGCCTCACAGATTTACAGTTGGGAAGCTTTTAATATAATGTGGGGCTGTACCTCTAATATTACTGAAAGAAAATGAGTTCCAAGAAAAATATTGAGGGAAGAGTTCGGAAAAGAAAAGCATATTACCTGAGATGGTTGTTCCGTGTTACCAAAAGAGAGAAGAGAATAAATCTGACCAAAATCTGAAGACACACTCGAACCACTCTAGTCATGGGGTAAAAGGAAAAAGATAATAGATGTTTAACCATACAAATTAACTCTCTGGATTAGAGCATCTGTAAATAATTTGAGGAGAAAAGCATTTACTATGACTTGGTAATATGTATGTCACTACCAAGGACTTTCAGAAAACAACTTTCCCAAGTCATCACTTGTACAATTTGCAGGCCTAGAAGGGGTTTCCACAGGAGGCAAACCATTTCTTGAGGATGAGAAAAAACTAGAGGGCAAAGAAATAGAAGCTATCACATGAGATGAATAGAAATTTGGACTCACAGCCAGACACTAAAGACCATGTGGGGTTGGGGAGAAAAAAGCCCCAAGGATGTGAAAGCATGTTACTGCTCAATGAAGGGCTTCTGGCCAGCGAGTCTTAGAATTGAAAAAAATGAAGCAATAATTAGCAGGATTTTACGCTAAAATACAGTACAAAGATTTTTTTCTTCCACAAAGAAGTTTATGACTAAAGATCAACATAAAGCTGGAAGAAAATTCTAAATTTCCAGTGTTTGAATGGCAGTCTGAGTAATTTACCAGGTCTCTGGGAAGAAAAAGAGGAACTGTCCAAATTTTCAGTCAATATTTATCTCTTAGGTTAATAAATCTTGCTCCTGACCTCAGCAGAAGTCAATGCCTTCAGATTATTAAATGCAAGTGCCTCTCCAGTCTTTGTATTTGTCCAGACTCATCATGGAATGAGTCACCAGTTTCCCACGAGCCATTTTCTTAGGTCATGGGTGTAGACTAAATAATCAGTCACATTTCAAAGGTGTGGACAAGTTGCCAATAAACGGTGCTGTAGTTCAATGCATATTTAAATCACTAATTCCAGTGTGTTGGTTCTATTTTACGCTTTGGGAGTGGTGTTTAGAGATGAAGTTGAACTGAGGTATTCTTATGAAACATTCAACAGCTGCATAAGAGGCACTAGTATGGAAAGCAGATTTATAGGAACAGAAAGTACATAGCACTTAAGAGTGAGAGGACCTAACTTTGACTTCTGTCTATACCACTGAATGGCTACAAATTATTCCCAGTTTCTTAGCACTTGAGCTGTTGCCTCTGTTAAAGAGGGCTGATAACAATCTTAAAAAGGTTGATATGAGAATTAAACAGATCACAAATACAGAAATGATTTATCATCTAAAGCATATAAGGTATTGCCAGTTGAAGCCTAAGAAAAACATGAGTTTAAATCAGTCCTAGTGATAAAATCATTAAAAAGGCAAAATAAAGCAGATTTAAATTTTTTTCCTAAGAAAGAAATTAAGTACAAAATTTTATTGAAGATGTGTTTTATTTGTTAGGAACATGATACTTGGAGAACATTTTTATTGTCAGATGAGGATATGCACATTTCCTTCCTACTCTTATCTTTCCCTTCACTAGAATGGCTGCCGCTGTGAACCAAACATCTCATCTCAGAAGAGATGTTCAAAGTTGGTAATCCTTTCCTCCCATCTTCTTCAAAACAAAATTTTCATTTAAGAAATGCAGAGATGCTTAGATCTTTAAAGATCAATTTGGGACAATAAATTGACTTAGATAATCTAATTTGATCAGGGCAGAGAGAAAATAGAAACACGAGATGATTAAGTCTTGTCAGGTGGTTTGCTAGGTGGAAGCTGCAGTTTTCCATGCAGGTAAAGCAGAATTCTTGCTCAGCATCCTGTTGCCAGAGTGCTGGTCACTGAATCTTGGGTGTGTTCTCTACCACGACAATAATGTCACAGTCGTGGCTAGACCACGAGGCTTACTATTTGTTTGTTTTACCCAAAATATATTTAAAATATTTAAAATGCACAAATATTTCTCTCAATTCTACCAATTTGTGTTGCTAGGGATAAGATGTCAACTGTCTGGCAGAGCTGGAGAGACATATTCTATTCCCAGTTTAACCAGAGACTCATTGACTAATCCAAGGTGATTATGTTCACCTTTCAGGACTGTGCTTCCTGACGATAGTACCTGATTATTTTCTTCAACAAACCCTTCAAAATATAAGAAATGCTTTAAATACTGGTCATGTCGTATACTAAAAATGTTCTCCATAACTCTGTTGAAAAGCATCAGGTTGAGTATCACATTTAAACAGCACTTTGAGCAAACTTTACACACACACACACACACACACACATATATATACGTATATGCATATATATATGCACTTGTCTCAAGTTTCTGAGTTGGAGGAATCTGGGTGAAGCTCACTCAGGTCATTCTGGTTGGGGTTTCTCATGCGTTTACAGTCAGTGTACTGACTGGAGTTGCTGCAATTTAAAGACTTGGCAGGTGGTGGGAATCTATTCTCAAAGCAGCTTATTCACATGGCTTTGACTGGAGTCCTCAGCTCCAGGCTCCAGGAAGACTTACATTTCTTCACAAGTTGACCTCTGCAGTAGACTGGTTGACTGTTGTTACAACAAAGCAGCTGTTTTTTTCCCAGAATAAGTGAGCCAGAAGAGAACAAGGTGTAAGATTCTGCGCCTTTTATGACCTAGTCATGGAAGTGTCACAGTTTAATTTCTATGGCGCCATTTAGAATATCTAATTTTTTCTACTTTTTTTGACAGCACAAAAAAGGGGCAACAGATGTCTATCTTTGCATTTTTATTTAGTTAGCACTTTTAGATTTATTTAACACTTTTAGTTATTTGGATTCCTAAAAGTAGGATTTCTCATTTAAATTTCAATAGATATCATATATTACTTTTCTCATTGATTGTACCAATACTTTTATTTCAAACAATGAAGGGGAGACTTTTCTTCACAATTTCACAGACACAGATAATAAAATTTTTGCCAATAGTGCATGCAACTGTATATGAATATCTTGATTATTTCTAAGTACTTATTTAATCTATCTATCATATATATATAGGTAATATGGATATAAATTCTTTTTTTAAACAAAGATGAAATATATATTGCTTTATAACTTTTTAAACAATACATTTATCATTTTATTTTGAATTCATTTCTCTAAGTGCATATACATTTTCATAATTAGTGGTTGAATAGCATACTCATTTATGCATGTATTATCACTTATTTAATAAATCAGTATTGTCACAAATGTAAGTTGACTTTCTTTTTATTATTATAAATAATGCTGCATTAAACATTCTAAAATGTACAATTTTGAATACTGATCTGATCATTTTTTTTTTTCTCGCTTCATTTTTATAAGAGTACCCTTGGGCAGGGACTAAACTAAATAGGTTATACAATTGTTGGGTGTGCTTATAAAACTGTAATTCCTTTGGGGGGGGCGAATGCATAAAAGCTTTTTATCAAAAAATAAATAAGAGCTGCTTATTGTTGATAAACAATGTCCCTTTTATCCTTGATCATTGTGATTTCTATTTACCAGAAAACAAATCTGTTCTCTCTAGCCAGAACCAGGTGCATAACTTTCTGGAAAGAATTTCACCGAATTTGCAATTACCACATATTGTTTCTAAAAGGGCATCTCTTTGAAAACTGGGCGGAAAGTTGTTCCTGCAGGAGACGATTTCATCTCCTCCTAGTACTGGTTAGCAATTAGCCTCTACTTTGGTGCCAGGTACTCTGCCTAGTTCTTTGCAAGCATTATCTCATTCATGTCTATCAACAATTTATTTCTATGAGCTATTAATATCTCCATTTTTCAAATAAGGGAAATGAGTTGTAGAAAGGTTAACACTTACCCAGAGTTTCAAAGCTGGAACACAGAGCAAGTAGGGTACTGTTCACATGGATTTGACTCTAGGGCCTAATTCTGTGACCACCACCCTGTCCTGCTTCTCAGTATTAGTACTATGAAACTTTCCAGAAGTGGAGAGTATTTGAAGACATTTGTAATATGCACTAGTTATAGAAGGACTTTACTAACATGATAATTTAATGCCTCTTTATGTTTTTACATGCTAGCTTTGTCAATGCCTTTTTTTTTTACTTTTTACGTACCTATTTTGCTTTGTCTCTCAATATTTTCAAGGACAGTATACAGGGAATATTATTCAGAGGTTTAGTTTATTTATAAATATATTTGAATTATTAGATGTAAAAATTTAGAAACTTAACTCTTCCATAATTTTGCATTTATAAGTTTGCATATTTAGCAGTCACCTTTATGAGGCTTTTGTTTAATGTTTAGTCCCATTTATAAACTAATTAAACTTTAAACATTTTAAACCAATTTTATAAATTAAATGTTTCACTTCTTATTTAGATACTTCAAATGTATGATTTAAAACCAAACTTTCCAGGATACTTAAAATACCTCTAATGCCTCTAAGAAATGAAACCTAGAAATATGAATCCCAAGTTCTCTTAAGTGCTATAATATTACTCTATGTACTATATATAAAAATTAAATAAAATTTCTACTTAGATTCATAGACCTAAATCAACTGCTTGATTACATACTTTATATTGAATCATACGTTTTACCTGTTCTCTAATAGACTAAAATATCTTAAAAATTATAAATATTCCAATGCCAAGCATGATTTATTAACACATTAATATTAACACTATATGTTTGAATTGTTTTAAGTAGTTCTGTAATAAATTTTAAATGTCCAAGTTTAAAGAAATGCTTATCTGCCAATGAAATAATTATATCATCTAAGAAGTTTTAGAGAAAATTTCTTAGAAGAGTAAATTCAGAAACATGGGCTGGCTGCTGAATACATTATTTCCAGTGAACTGTTAGGATATGTAGAGTCCTATTCATGGTCATTATGTTATGAGCATCAAAACTTTAATACAAGAAAAATGTCATAATCTAAGTATCCTCGACTTTCATCTACTTCAGAAAGTCTGTTACTACACCCGCAGCTATTTTATTTGAATGCCTTTATATTTCCTTGGCTCTTAAGTTATTTGGGTATCTTTTCACCTAGTTCTCTGGGTTTTGTCAACCTTACAGAATCCTGAATTGTTTAATATTCTTCTGCCTGATAACTACTAAAGTAAGAGCTGATTCACTCTTCAATGCATTTACTTGAAAATGGGTCACAGTCATTTAAATCATTTAGCCAAGTTTCACTTAGACAAGTGTAAAAGTGAAATAACACATGTAAAATTCATATCCCAGTGCCTACTAGATAGTAAGTGTAATTAGTTACCAGTAACAAATGCAAATACTAGCACTACAGCTACTATTGCTGTGACCAAAAACAAAATAAAAATGTGTTAATGGAATTTAATTTTGGTCAAAAGGATCAAAAGAAATTTCTTCCTGAAGTGTACTCACGTTTTATTCATGGAAATAAAAGTGTTTGTAAAAAGGTGTGTGTGTGCGTGCGCGTGTGTGTGTGTGCGTGTATGTGTGTGTATGCACATATGCGTATATATTTGCATTCCTCAAAGGGGAGGTATTATTTCAACTGCCCAAATTAAATCAACCTGGTCAATTAAATTAATTGTGATTGTGGTCAAGGGAAGATAGCAGAGGTTGCCTTTGAAGGAGAAAACAAGTAGATATAATCTCCTAATTGAAGATTCTCCAGGAAAGAAAGGTAGAAAGTTCTGAGACTGGTTAGTTCAAAGGTACAAGCTATCTCCAACTCAAGAGTTTTCCAATTTTTTGCAGTCATTGCTGTGGTCTTTAAATTTAGGTTTCTCCCTTCTTTGTCTCAAGATGGTTGTGAATTAATAAGGATCCAGAGAAAACAGATGTCCCTTAAATTAAGATGACTTGAGATTATTTATAAAATTATGGGCAGGATATAGGAAACCACAAAAGAATGATGCTGTTCCCTAAGGGAACAGTAATAGTGTGATAGTCACCAACACTAAGCATAAAGGGACAAGAAATCTTTCTCAGAATTCCCCAAATATTCTCCCATAAATCTCATTTTCTGGGTCTTTGTTACGTGCTCATGTTGTAATTACAAGAGAGAATGAAAACATTAGTATCGTTCTCCATTATAGGGGTGGGAAAATGCAGGAAATCACTCTTGGGGCATGCTCATCAACAAGTGAATTTGTGACAAAGAAAATACATTTGTGACAAAGAAAATTAAAAGATTCTAATATCAAAAAGACTCTCCTTACTAAGGGTTGAAATGTGTGGAGTAACTAGAAGCTTCCATCACTGATGGTGGTTATGTCAAATGATACAGCCTAGAAAACTATATGGCAGTTTCTCAGAAATATAACTGTACATATACCTTATAATCAAATCATTCCACTTACAGATATTTATAAAAATAAAATAATATTAATATGAACATTTATAGATAGATGTTCATAGCAGCCTTGTTTATAATAGTTTCAAGCTGGAAATAATCTAAATGTTTCTCAATTGGTAAGTAGATAAATTGTGGCATTACACACAATGAAATATAACTCTGCAACAAAAATAATAAACTATTGATATACATAGAACTATTGAGATATGAGTCTCAAAAAATTATGCTGAATGAAAATCAGACCAAGGAAAGATATAAATCTATTTCATATAAAACTCTAGGAAATAAATGCAAATTAAGCAATAGCGAAAGAAAGAGATCAGTGGTTACCTGGGGTGAGAGTAATGAGAAAGGAGTAGGTGAGAGATTCCAGATAGACATAAGGAAATTTGAGGGGTGATGGATACTTTCTTGCTGCATATTATCTTGATGTATGTTATCTTGTGGAGATGTTTTCATAAGTTTATACATATGTCAAAAATGATCAGACTGTGCACAGTAAATACATAAAGTGTATATATTAAAATAACCAAATGCAGTTAATCATAAGTCATACTTCAGAGTTATTTTAAAACATAATAAACTAAATAAAAATTTAAAAATTAGACTTTTTAAAATAAAGCATTATATAAAAAACAGTATTAGTTCATAGTAATCATAAATCTCAATTCTGGGATCTGAATGGATAAGGCTGGAGTTTCCCTACTGAAGAATTCTTCAAAGAAACAATGAATCTTTCATTCCAAATCACCATCCAGAGTTCTGAGTTCTTTTGTGTCACAGAAACTGATCATGCTCTAGCATATACAGGAATTTCACAGAAATATTATATGTCTTTCTCTAGAGAATATTTAGAGCAATATTCTTCCTTCCTTCCTTCCTTCCTTGCCCCTCCCTTCCTCCCTCCCTTCTTCCTTCATTCCTCCAACTTCCTTCTACTCACCTTCCTCCCCTCTCTTTTCTGACATAATTATGTATTCAAGTAGTATCTGAAACACTTCCTGAGCTCTGAACTTCCTAATTTGTGATTTATATTTATCTTTTCCTCTTCTTTTTCTTGTTCTCCTTTTATCTGTCTTCTAGGGAATTTTCTCATCTTTATCTTTCAAGATTTCTATTTTTACCTTTTTTCTAATCTAATTTTACTTTCCAGTGGCTTGTTTTCTTTGTTGAATGTACCTTTAAAAATATATTGTCTGTTCATGTTCATTAGTCATAACTGGTACATTAATATGATTAATAATTACTAATTATAGGAGTTTTTTCCCTTTACGTCCATTCTTTTAATTTTCTATTTCCTTTAAGTAGTTTCCAGCTTTTCTGTTTGCTTTGGATTCTATCTTTACAATTTTCCATAGATTGATAATTCTTGATGGCTCATCTTTGAGAATGACTCTTATAAACAGGTTGATTCGTAGTTCTCTGATGTGAGAAGAGGCAACTGACAATCTGATAGAACTAACTAGTTGAGGACCTCAAGTGCTGTACCCTTTGTCTTTTTGGGGAGGTGGTTCAATTCTACGCAAAAGGTACCCTTAATCTCTTCCCTCTGGTGAGTTCTCTCCTGACTTCCGGGAGCCACAAAGAGGAATTGGTTGAGAATTTTAGGAATGCTCTTCAAACGTTCCAGGATGCATTTTTATTTTCAGTATAGTGTCTGTTTGATTCCCTAATAAATAAAACTGCAATCTTTCAGCTTCACTGAGAGGAGTAATGCTCAGCTGCATGGGGATGGAAAGAGGATCTCACTACCAGCCTGATAAGAGTACTATCAGTCTTCTGTCTCTTCCCTATTTTCAGAGGGGAGTCTATAGTAAAATTGTGTTTCTCTGCTGCTTGTATAAGTTTCAGTGTTTTTTTTTTTTTTTTTTTTTAGCTCTATCATCTCTTTTACCCTTTGTTCATTTGTTTTCCAAAGTGCTCCTCTCCAATTTTTCCTATATTATTCCTTGACGTATCTTCTTATAATGAGGTAGAGTCACAGAAGTGAGTAAAATCAGTTGTATGAGTTGTCAGACTTTTGAGACATTGTCTTTTCACATCCATGGGCATAACTCTGTCTACCTGTTGTGTTTCTTCCGGCGGTGAACATCCTACTAACAGGCATCCATGACAGATTTTGACCTCCATTGTAGAACAAGCGAGAAAGTTTGAATGGCTTTTGCAAATCAACTACTACAAGAAAATAAAGAGCTTAGTTTTAATCCTTCTCTCGTGTTTACATACAGAATACACCTGAGGCAAAAGCAAGATAGTGTATTTTAACAAGAATCACAAGTAGTAAAGAATCAAATGGAAATTTCTTAATTTTATAGGTAATTTATGCATATATCAAAGACAAGTAGCTAGGTAAATTGATGAAAGATAGTTAAAACAAAAAGACAACAGTTTCCAAATAGAGTTATTTATGCAAAGCTCCCTATGATCAAGTTGAGATTTAACTCCAGTTCCAGCTCTCCCAGGAATAGAATCTTCAACCAGTCAGTCAGGAGTCACTTGATCGGCACTAGCCTGAGAGATATCTGACATTCTTTAAAGAAAAGTCACCTTTCAATGAGAAATCCATCTTTTCCTCCTTGTCCCCGCTCCCTTCTGACAATACAAGTCTCTCATTATTCCTTGGAGTTCTTTTTATCAGCTAGGTTGGATGCTGACTGATTTGAATCTATTTTTGCTCAAATAAACTCAACATTTTTACTATGCCTCAGTTTATCTTTTAACAATAGATAGAGTTTGTATAACAGATCAAAGACATGTATTTCTTGTGTGGTGATAGTAGCCCAGATCCATGGCCTAACTCTACCCTTAACTCGTATTGGACTTTACCCTACTTATGGCAAAAGTGCGACAGTTTAGTGTAGGACTCCGTATGCATTTCTATAATATTATCAATATACTACTACATAATTAGATGATTCTTCAGCACTATTTGTGTACTTTTTATCGTAGAACTATTTCCTTCTCATAAAACACCAAAATTCTGAAATTTAGTTTAATTGATGTTTAATTGATCAATACCTCTGGCTAACTAACAGTTTTCCACATTTCCAATGGTTTGGGAATCATTGTAGACTAATCATCAATTTGTCTTGAAGTGTAATTCATTGCAAAATACACCTAAAACTAATAGACAGCCAGGAATTCTGTCATTTAGTACAGAGAGGTGTCTCTGGAGATTCCTAGGAGTGAAGAGCTGTGTGAATTCATATAGATAAACCAAATGAGGCTGTTTAGGAGAAACTTCTTAAAGTTAGTAAAGGTTTTAGGTAAGAACTTGACTGCTGATGGAAAATGCACAAGTCGATGTAAATGTGATTCAACCATTAAAATCTAAACTCATAGAAGCGAGGAAATTTACAGTTAAAGGAGGAAATGGGTTGTGCAGTGCTCACTCCAGCCATGAGGCACGATGGGGTGTACTGAAGAGCTGGAGATCCCCCATAGCGTGAGGCATTGAAGGCATCACTCATGTTTCATCCTTAATGTGCAGATTTCAGAGAGTTTATGGATTTGAATATTCCTTGTAAAGTACCATCTTTGGGGAGGTAATCAGAAAGGAAAGAAACTTGTGTTTTTCCTTCTTTATTATCATCAGTCTGGAGATAAAGGTGGGAAGGTGGATTCATATGGCATGAGAGAATTTGGGGTTAGCATTCTGAAACATCAATGTTCTGGATACTCCTCCAGGATTTCATGCATTCATGATCTATGTGTACAGATCTTAGTTCAGGCACAGCTACTGGACAAATAGACTTAGTGTAACCCAGCATGCTCTGTTCAGCTTGGATGTTCAGAGTTTGATTTCTTATCAACATGAGGGCTATTTGGAGCAATGGAAAATTGTTTTCCATTTCCACTTCTCGCCACTCTGGGAAAATAAAATCTCTATTTGGCTTATGTGTGAGTGGGTGATTGGTGGTAAATAGAAAACCAGAAGTTTTCTAGTAACACCCAACTTATATTTATTTTGTAGTTTCCGAAAACCTTTATTTAAAATATACATTCAAAAAAATGTCTTAATCTTGACATGCTTTAGAGATTTTTCTAGTAAATACAACATGTCATTTGCGGAGCATAGACATCTCAGCAATGGGCGATCTGGAAGTCTTTCTGTAACCCCAAAATATAAAAATATTGAACAACCACACAGGACATGTGTACATGTACAAGGAAAGGCATGTACATGCCTACATACTCAGAGATCTGGAAAGTACTTGAAATACACTCTAGAAAATAAATTTCTAAGGGATAATTGCTCTCCACACAAAATTTCTTCATACAAATTTAGGCATTCCACATTTCAATTTGAAGTTGTTCAGGATAAGAAGACTAAAGTACAGGGAGAGAGATCATTGACATTACCAATAATGATCTGGGAACATTACTGATATCATGTGGATAAACACACTTTTAGCACACCCAGGAGCCTACATGCCTACCACCATGGTATGAACAACATGAGGCTGTATGTATTTGGAGTCTTAAAAATGACTCCACCCCATCATCTACACTAAAAGAAAAATGTTTATAATAATACATATATTGACTTCTGCTTTCTAGTCAATAACAAGATTTATTGTCCTACTCTTCAGTCAATTTTAACCTCTTTGGGTCAACAAATCTTGATATTGATCTCAACAGAAGTCAATACCTGCTTATTACATCCCTCTACATTTAGACGCCTACCAACAATACTTACGGGCATTCCTTTGACAGGCAAAAGTGAATATTTGATGTCTACTTTCTAGACAAGACAGATTTCTGTTGGTTACATATAAAAAGTCACTTTTACAAGTCTAAATTCAGATCTAGTTGTAAAACTAAATGAGGAAAAAGACAAATGGTTTCCAATGTCTGTAATTATAAACTAGATAGAGGTTTCATAGTCTCTTTATCATTTTCTAAATAATAAGTTGTGATTTTTTATATGATTTACCAGTCATTTCCAACATCAATAATAATCAGACAACAAAATATTTTTCATTCAACAGAGAAATAACACAAAAAATATTTTTGAGTGAAAACCTTAATATAATAAAGGTTCAAATTCTAGACTGTTTTGAATGCTTTCAAAAGCAAGAAAAGCAGACTAGTCTCACATTCCAAAAATTACACAAATGCCTGCCAATTTGTGGGATCTAAACATTGAGATATTTGAGCTATGTAATGTCCACTGTTGTCAAAGATATTCTAGGTCCGATAACTAAGCAGCTTTAGGGAAGCGATTTTTATGTGTTTGTTTGCTTAGCAACTGAAAAGAAGTGAAGATCAAAGAAGCTGCCTCTCCTAGAGTTTTCAATGAATGTGAGACAAGCCTTACCAAAGGCAACTATTAAACTATCCCCCAAAGTTGTTTGTTTCACTTAAGAATGCAGTCCAGCCTCCACAGAACCTCTAGGTGTAAGGCAGCATCATCAGCCATCTCACTAACCTCACCTGCTGAAATATTAAAAAAAGAAGAAAAAAACCAAACAAACACCAATATGTACAAACCCGGGAGCAAAGCAAAATTCTCTCAAGGCTGTAAGGAATTAATTTTTCAGTTTCAATAAATAAATTTTCAGTGTATACCTGTGCTAAGAGGCTCAATATTAAAATTCAGGAATATTTAACTTTTGTCCTCCCCTTGAGAATAGCTTGCCTTCTCCAGATTGACACAAACATCATAAAGTCCACATTTAAAACCCATGTCTTGCTGTGGGCAAAATGCCAATAAATAATAACAAAAAGGGAAGAAAGCAAAAGACAAATGGAGCCAGGTAACATAGATCACTTTATCACAACATAAAGTTTGCTGCTGCACAGCTATTTCTATTTCACAGATAATATGATTGTGAATTAAATGTGAAGAAATGAAAAATGGAATATTAGGAGAGAAAAGATGCTTAAACACTTGAAGACTCAAATAAGTGTTCATTCTAAATACATAGAAGCTCTCATAATAATGTTGAGGTTTTCTGAAAAATGTGAAAGCATGTCCTTTCTGGCCATACTAGCTTGTTAATTACATTTTACAAGTTTGTCAAAGAGAGTTATTTTTTTAAAACTCTGCCATTAATTTCAAATTGTGCTTCCTGAATACATTCTGCAGCCCTTACAAGGCTTAGTTTCCATTTGCCAAAATAAACTGCTCAAAATTGAACAATGAAGTAAGGTGGAACATAATGAAGCCTTTGTTTTACTGACTCAAAAATTCTTTTGCATATGCAATTTGATCACTTAGTTTGTGCATTTAGACACAACTATTAAGTCATCTTACAGGTCTGCTTCTCAGTTCTTTCTCTTTTCTCACCACCCAGAAATCAGGAAACACAGGGCTGTAAGTGCTGCCATTTTATGTTGTAAGGCTGGACATGTAAGAAGAATATATGAATAGGAAATCCAAACATGGCCATATTGTATGATGTTTATTAGGCTAATTTGTAAAGGACTTAGGAATGAAAAATAATTTTTCAAGCTCAGCACCACTGACGTTTAAGTAAACAATTTTCGATTGGAGAAGGAAGAGTTCTCCTGTATATTGTAGGATATTTAGCAGACTTTCCAGTCTCTGCCCCACAAAATGCTAGTGATTAACCCCCCTTTCCCAGTTGTTAAACAATGACTCTAGACATTCTCAAATGTCCCCTTGGGAACAGAATTATCATATCATGCTAGAATATTACAAAATCATGTATTAGTATTCATGACAGAGTAGACTAAATTGTTGAAGATGCTGAATTATTGTAGGCAAAAAAAGACAATAAATGATTTTCCAAAATTGTTTAATTTTCTTATGAACAAAGTCATACTTCCATAACACTTGAAGATACCAAACAGAATTATCAGCTTTCTATTAAACAAAAACACAGAATGACAACCCTTAAAACCCTTCAAGTCTGCATAGAGAATAATTAGAATTTTAGAGATGGAAGAAAACCTGGAGAATATCTACACAAATGTTCTCTTTTCACAGATAGACAATGATAGACAATGAAAGCAGCAAGGATATATGACTTGTCCAACATCACATGGATATTTAGTGACAGATAAGAATCCAAATTTTTGAACTCTGGTTTCAGATTCTTTTCTTTGTACAAATTGTAGGTCTATTTACTGTGGTAGATTACAAATTGCATGTGGAACTTTTCAAAACTACATTAGCATATATATAAATTTAAAAGATGGTGAGAGTATAGATAAATTTTTTTTTTAATTTTAAGCACAAGACAGATGACCTTCCTTCTCATCTATTTGTCTAGATTTGATCTTATATTTAGTACTGGGCATGTTCAAGTTAAAATCTATTTTAAAGCAACTTGTTTTCTTTTGGAAGATGTCATGGGATAGGTGATAAATTTTTATTCAAAGATTTCTTTATCTTCTAAAACTTATACTTTTCCCTAATCTCCCTCTGGATTTTCCAAGTTTTATGAGTCTTCTGATTTAAAAACTCACATTTTCTTTTACTTATTTGTTTTCTACAAACAATTTCTAAATCCAATTGATTCCTTTTCTTCATACAGCTTTCAAAAACAATTCTTTCTTGTCAAAGCTATTGCTATCATACTGTAGAGGCCCTTATCAGTGTACATGTAGATATATTAATTATACCAAACTAATTTTTCCATATTTAGTCTTTTTTCATCAATAGCCAAACCTGCTTTGTAAACAAATCCTCAACGATTCTTCCTCCAGCTTTTTATGTCATGAATTTACCAATAAATATTCATTGAATTCTTGAGTCAAGGCAATATTCTAATAATAATTACTAAATGGATAGGGTGAGGTGGATCATAAGGAGAGAAGGATTTGTAGCCAAATACATTTTAAAAACCCTTAAGAGTTTATATTTCATTTGAAATGAACATTGCAGTTGACTAAAAGGTTTAACGCAAGAGCACACATACATGCAAATAGGTACAAACAGAAAATTGACATTTTCTATTTCAAATTCCTGAGATTATTTTCTTAAAGTTCCATTTAAAGATAAATCCTAGTGATAGCTTGAAAAGACCTTAAAATTCCATTTTGATAATCTACACTCTGTTCTTTCCCATGTGTGCTCAGTCTTACATGGCAACAACCAGTGAACAGTGGTGATATCACTATCTGCTCTTTACTTGCCTTCAATTAGAAGGGCAATGATCTCATATGCTCAGACTGATCAATGAATATGTGACTAGCATCATTTTAAGTGGACGTTTCCAGCTCATTACAAAGTTTTGACTCAAGCCTCACTTAAAAATTCACAATTTATTCAGGGCTCTTTACTTAGAAGTCGCCTCTCCATCAGTGTCATATCTTATAGATTACATTTGTTTTTGTCTTCATATTAGAATGGAACCCCCAACCGTTAATGATAGGGTAGCAGGACTGAAGATGAGAGACTGTGAAACTCTGATGGTCTCTCAGAACTACCTTGGTTTGGTCTAATCTTTGGATAGTGATTTCACTTTATTGGGTAATATGTGTTTTTTTGGTTAAAGTTTATATTGTATTGAAAAGATGATTTGGATATCATTTCTATGCATAAAACATTAATTGTGGTGGATTATCTTCAACTTTTCTAGAGACTTCCTTTTCAGGAATCTGAATTTTTATCAGGGGAATGTCACTTTTTACACAATTTGATTGTATGCTGGGTTACAGTTGATTGACCAAGGGATTAGAACCTGATGCAAGCTGGGTCACTGAACCCTTTAAGATTTAAAATTTTAGAGTGATAGTTTTAGCACTCTCCCCTATAACTAGAAATACCAAATGTAAACTAACCTGGAAATCCTCAGTTACCTTATTTTATGCTGTAAAATGAAACCAATTGATTTGCACAATAAAAAAGAAAAATGGAACAAATGAATGAAAAATTAAATTGACTAGAGATAAAGAGAAGTAAGGCACTCGCCTATAAACTGATAGTTTTAATGGTTCCTGAGTCCAACTACAGTATTAATCTTTCTATGGCCTAGATTTTCCTTAGATTCATGGGATGCCCCATTGTTCTTCCAATAAATCTTCCTATTTCTGTAAACTTTTCAAGCAGGGATTTTGTCATCTGCAATCATAATATGTACAACAAATATATTTTGCCTTGTGTAAACCCATGGAGGAAAATGTGGTTTTGAACAAAAAACAAAGGGTTATGAGTAGTCATAGAGCTCTGCACACACACAACATCTGTCCCCCCACCCCAAAACACACACACAAACTAGGTCTATGCAATGTCTAGATTCTAGTTTGTGAAAACATAAAGACCACAAATATCACAACTAAGAAGAGACAAATTAAAGTTTATTATCATTATTTGGTTCAAAGCTTTTGTTTCTGATCATCACTGGAGTGCTAACTTTTGAGCCTGGTATTTGAGGCCTACTTCAAAGCAGCCCCTGAAATACTGTGGCAGAACTCTCCATCATTCCTACAAAATCCTATCCCACTTGTTCCCACTTCAGTTCTTTCACTATCTTCCCAACTCAAGAGGCCCAACCTTTGCTACTATGCCCAGTGAAACATTTACCTACCCTTCATGGTCACAGTTAGCTTCCGTCCCCTCAATTCTTTCTTTGAAATCTTGTCATGGTATTATTTTAATCACTTCTTAATATTTGCTATTGTGATCTATGTAGTTAATAAGCTGTTTCAGAAGTGTTCCATTCTTTTTGGGAGATTGTATAAGTTTTTTGAAGGTAGAGTCCGTGCCTTATTTATCTATCTTTTTATTTATTTATTTTACTACACACTCTTCCTTCACTGCATACAGTGAAAGTGAGCATTTTGCAGATGTTCTATTTGAATGACCACATAGAAGAATAAAATATGGTGTGTCCCATAAGGGAACAAATTATAACTTTTGCATAAGGGGACATTGCAAAGTTAAATTGAAAAACTTATATTGACAAATGATAAAGTTTAACCAGCAGCTGTTGTAGACAAAATATCTGAGAATAAACAAAAGACATATTTCTTAAAGGAAAAGAGCATGTGAGTAAATCAGAACAAATAATGTTTAAAGAGGCGAAAACAATCATCCCTGTTTAATATATACACATTTTTCCTAAAGGAAGCCTGTATCCTCTCACCCTCTAGACTGCAATCACTACGAGGCTAACTCTGATGTCTGCTCTATATTTACAGTAAAGCCAGTCCATGACTCTCAGTCCAGTGAGATTCAGTGAACATTTCTGGTTTGAATGAACCATCATAGCATAATTAGAATGTATTCTGTAGTATTTCTGTAGCAGTCACATGTGCATTTAACATTTCCAAAATTTGCACATAATTTCTGCAGTAGGTACTAGGGATGCATTGATATAGTATTAGAAATGCCATTGATGAAATGTATATAGTCAGAAAAATAAAACCTCTTTACCATGGAAACTAACTTCAGATGGCGATAACTTCATATGGAGACTAACTTCACATTTGTCGTTGACAGAAAGATTGAGAATTGTTATCAGTAAGAGATAACAGAGAGTGACCAAATCAACAAGGAACAGCAACAAAGAACTGAACCAATGCAGATGAACAGAAGACATAGCAGCCCGTGTGAAAGTGACGTAGAAGATTCAAACTAGGACCAAAGAAGACTGTTCCCTAGACTATCCTGCTGAGGGGCTTCATTAGTATCTCATAAGGAATATATGATGATTTTATTAGCTATCTTTCTCTAGGTTGTATTTCACAAACAAATGACCTCAAGTGTGCCTTGGTGGAATAGCGTCTAGATCTGCTACCTCTATCTGGGTGCAATTCACATACATTCCAAGGTCCCAGGTTCACCTCCCAGGGTCAGTGGAAACAACCAAGACAAACTGAATAAAATACATAAAAATGCTTTTTTCCCTTTCTCTCTTCCAGTCTGCCAGCCTGCTGACTTTCATTTCGGCCTGCACCTTCTTTTTTTAAAATCCTCCAAGCCAAACAACAAAAATACAAATGACCTCTAACTCTTAAAGTGCCTTAAAACCACAAAGTTTGATCGTGTTGTCCCATTTCAGGTTGGTTGCAGGTCTTCTGAGTTTCTAGTCTACTGTCCCTTTATTCTGGAACACACACCAACAGAGGAGCCGCTCTCTGGGATCTTGCTGAAGTGGAATTATCAAATTTAGCAAATAAAAACAGAAGATATTAAGCTAAATTTGAATTTCAGTCAAGCAACAAACAACTTTTTCGTTGCATATGTATCTATGAGGCAATATTTGGGACATACACCAAAAATTATTTGTTGATTCAAATTTAACTGAATTTTTTTTTCCGTCAACCTTATATCAGGATCATGAATGAAGAAATTGAGAAATTATATGATCTCATGAAGGTATTAAATCTTCTCCTCAAATGTAGCACACAATACTTTCACTCGCTTTTCACCCTTGCTCGAAGAAGACATTTGACTAAGCTTGACGTCAGTGGCAAGAGCAGTATGACTCCCTGTAGGCAGACCTAGCAAGGAGCAGGAGTTGTATGACAATGCTGTCTATGACAGTACTAAATGAAAAAAGTATAGTTCATTCTTAGTAGGTGTAGTTTGTGCCTTTCAATGATCTTTTTTTCAGTCACTGAAAAGTGACTAAAATAACTTCCTCAGTTAGTGTTCAAGAGAAGCAGATGGAGTAGGACTACCTTTCATTCCCTGAACTTTCAGAGAACAGCAATTCTCCCAACTTTGTTCCTAGCTGAGCAAACCTCTTGAGTTTGACAATGAAGCATTGTTTCTGTTAGATCAATTGTCTCAGGCCCATTATTTTCAGGCAAGGCTCATGGTACTAGTGAGTGAGCAGTGAACTGGAAAAAGGAATCTGAGAGGGACAAGATTGTAGTTTTACAAGAAGAAATGAATACACCTTTGAAATTTTGTTTGTTTGTGGGCCATAGCCTCTTTGTTCATATTTCAAAACATTTCAAAGGTAAGTTTTTGTACAGGGAGAGGGCAATGGTGAGTGAAAATATGATCAGGTGATAAACAGGATTTTCCAAGTCCAAAAGTCCTCTTAGGTCTTGTATGTATTCAAACTCCTTAATAAAAAATTAATTTATAACTTTGATTACCCTTTTTTATCTCCATTCTCTGCTTAATACAAAAAAATTGTTCCTACTTAATTTGCAAGGTCAATCATAATAAGACTAGATCCCTGAAATTGCCTGGAATATGATGAATTCATATCATCTACACTGACTTCTATTTTGCTGCAGTTTTCTTTTCATTTCAGGACTATTTCTAAATATTATTTTGCTACTATATTATAATGTGCTTCAAACTCAGAGTTTGCCTAAATAGGACATTTGGCTAATGAAGTGAAATAATGGGGAATTAAATGATTTTCAATGTGAAAGGAACAACATTATTTACAGGGTATATTGCCGATTAAGGGGCAAAAAGACTTTTTTCTTTTAAAAAGAGACAAGATGATAATTAAGTTCCTCAAATACAAAGTCATTCCAAACTTGTGATATGTGATCACATGGGATATCCTAATTTAATATCAACCAGAAGATGATAGTTTTTTCATATTAAATGTGCTGGTATTAAATGAAACTTACTCACTGTCACAATTCCTAATGATGAGAAGGATCTTCTAGGAGAAAAGTATGGCTCCTCTGAAAACACATCATACTATCTAAAATCCCATAAATGTTTTTTACTCAGATGGAATTACTTCATACTAGTGCATCTACAAGAGAGAAATAAAATATGTATTATTTCAATTTATAAACACTGGGATTGACAAATTGGTTAAAATAATGGAGCAAAATTTGCAAAAAATAATGTCATTAGATTATATGCTCTTGTCTATAATAAAGCTTACCTAACCATAGTATTAATTATTGTTAATAACTTATTTTACTTGTAAATATATGAATTATTTATCATTTTCACCTTTATTGATAACTTTCAGTTTTATACCTATGTGTAGTTGATATATACATATATGTGTATATATAGATACACGTACTATTCTGCAGTTGTTTGACGATTGGAGCTAGGAAGAACATTTTAAGATCATCTGGTTAAATCTGGTCAAGTCTTGTTACTGTTTCTTTTCCTCCAGTAGATGTTGCCAGAACATGGAAATTTTGTCTGAAGTACCAGGACTGGGAATCACAATCCTTCTTAATAGAGCAATTCAGCTATTCACTAGTACCTGGTTTGAGCTGGCCAGTGAGGTGCAATCATTTAGTTGTTGATAAGAGTCCAGAAAATGTATTTATCTCACAGAAGATGATACTGGGTCCTAGACAAATTGTGGGACTCATCAAAGTAGGGCAGAGCTGGGACTATGTCTGTTTTGATTTACAAATCAATACTTAGCCACTTTACCAGGATCTCCAGGTAATTTCATTTAATGCAGATACCTAAAATGGCATTTCAGTTTTGAATTGCATGATTACTATAGAATATCACACAATTTTTTATCTTCCAATAATAGCAGAAGAAAAATAATTACAAATGTCCTCTTATTTATGAACTTAGCTAGTGAGAAAAAAGAATGGCAAGAAAGCATAAAAGCAGCATAGAGAAATGCTATTTTGTGAATAATTCAAATTATTTTCAGCATGTTTTAAGCACTGTATGTTCTCAATTGCTTAAAATGGTTATGGGAGGGGAGAGAAAAAATGAGAATCCTCGTGTTTGAAATAGAGGGTTTTCTCTCTAGAGGACTCTGCAGATATTCCTGAGTTTAAGACTGGTTTAATCAGTAATCTGCCATCTCATGATAAATTGATCTGCTGTGTAAAATATGTGGGGACTAAGAATTAGGAGACAGAGGAAGCATAGCTTCTCTGTTAACATCACAAGATGTGAAATCCGCCTTTTCCCTCACTATGACTTCCGGGCATGTTGTCCCACACTGGGGGAACCGCTCTTAGTGCTCTTTTCAGTCTTGAATCAAATGGCAAGTATTCAGAGAGGATGTCTTATTTCGGCCATACCTGTTTCTTGTCTTAGAATTCCTACTGTACATAATTTCAGAAAGTTAAGACAAAATTGGTAAGCAAAGATGTAAGTTTTCTGCATTACTCACTTTCAGTTGTTTTAACTTCTTCCCCAGTTTGGTAACACCCTCTTTATTCCTCTGAGCTCTTTTCTGCCCATGACCTCTAAGATCTTGTGTTAAAATTCCTTATAGATAAGGATCTGACAATATATCATTTGTTGTGAAGTATAAATGACTGCTAAAATGTTATCTTCTGCCAAGATGTTTGCATTTTAATAGGAACAAAGCCTTAAGCCAAAAGAATCAGGATTTTTTCTTTTTTTTGGTTTTTCTTAGTGCACAGATGTTTTAGTGAGGCTTTCCCTCCAGACTTTATCACACTTCTAAGAGCCAATCTTCTCTGCTGGGCAAGAGAGTTAAATGTAACTTGAAAAGTTGTGCTTATGTAAGACAAACAGCTTTGATGGGCTTGGGAAAGTAACAGCCACAATGAGAGAGCCAGTTCTAAATGCAGGCATGCACATTGTCTCCTGCAAAGTATTTTTCTTTATGATTGATTTTGATATGAGGAACTCTATAATTTTGTTTCCTTGGTAGTAGTCTCTGCTGCCTCACTGACCCCAGACTCTTTTCTGAGTTCTCCTCCTGATAACATGATACTCAAGCCAACCCTCGTCCTCCCCCCACAACCCCCAGAGATGTTCATCTTCCATCTCCAGCTGTGATATCCAGACATTGACTCATCGGAAGGATCACAGGTAAGTGTTGCTTAATAACTATTTCTTTTTGTCTCATCCATTGCAATCAGAGCCACTATTTCTCTGGTTACCCAAATCACTTTTTACACTAGAAGTATTAAACACAAGTAATACACAGTATCTTTGTGATCTTATCAACATCTCAAATTTATCTAAAGTCTGGAAAACTGGGTAATCTGATTTTGGTGAGAGTGAAACAATCAAAGAAAAGAGTTGTTAGTGTTTGCAGGGACATATTTATTCATATATTTTAGTGATAACTGTTATAAAATGTTTACATTTCTAACTAGGGAATTAAAATGACTCCAAGAATAAAACAGGAAAAAATAGTGAAAAGAACATGATGGGTTAAGTTCTGATTATTGTATGACTAAGAATTCCAGTGGGATAAAGACCAGAACTGTTGCAAAGAGTAGGTAGACTGACAGAGAAATAGTGGCACACAGGTGCAGGTATTCTGCATATGCAAGAAAAATTGCTGAAGTTAAAAAGAAAATTGTGGAGCTAAATAAAAGCTCTAGAAGAAATATAGGACAGAATTTTTTATATGTACTCAATTTGGAAGAAAGTGTAACTATCTCTTACATTCTGAGTGGACACTACTTATGAGGAGACTGTTCTTTGCCCAGAGTAACAATGACTAAATGATATGGGCATGTGCCAATGACTGAAGAACTGGGGAATATGGAAAACTGCAGGTTGATGTCTGTTCTTGCTTGGGTTTCTAGCCTTTCTTACATAATATGTGTATTGTATTAATAATGTAGATATAATGGTTGTCCATGAGGAGGAAAGTAGTCAAGAACTTGGGAAATAAAACATTTGATAGATGCTTGGGTGTATTCTTATTCTTCCTTCAAAAACAGCATTTGAAAGTAGAGACAAGCAAAAATATTTAGAAATACAAATATTAACATAATAAGGAAACGAATCAATAAAGTTGTAAGAATGATGCTGTGATATGCTTTCCCTCTGTACAGCAGTCTGAGAAAAAAAATATGTATATATGTTACTAGCTTAAGCCTTTATGGAAGCAAATCTTACAGGTGCTTGAAATATTATGTTTTGAAATTTTTGCCAAGTAAGTGGTGCTTTGCTCGATACTAAAGAAAACCACATTTCCTCACAGTCACAGAAAAAAAAAATTACACCTCTATTCAGAGCCCAAGTTGTCATCAGAGAGGAAAAGGTTGGAGTTCATTTATCATGTGCATTTCTATGGCTACCAAGATAATTGGGTTGATTTCATCTTGCCTTTGCTTCTCTCGCATTTTAATTGAAAAGTCTTTCGAGTGTTAGAAGCACTGGAGCTGGTCTGAGACCTGAGACCTCACTTAGGTAGCGATGGACCCAAATGACAAGCAGAAGACAGGCTAAACAGTCTGTAAGAGGGAGCCTGTTGCTTTGTTGCTTGAAACTTAGCAGCAAGGGTGAAGTCTGTGCACTCTGTAACTGTTTGCTGCTTGGAAATATAGGTTTCATTTCCAGCTATGTTTAATTTAACATTTTTATCACAGCATTTCTGTCAGGGTGAGTAGCTAACACTGGGCTTGCTATCAGCCTGTAGAATTTAAATAGCGTATGGTTGATTAAAATAAAGGACTCAAGAGCAAATAATATTGGAGGCAGCAGAGAGTAAAAGCTGCCTGTAGCTTTTGGACAGTGTTAAAATGGGCATACATTTCTACAGTCTTTTTTTTATTATTATTTTTCATTATCAAACCTGTCCCTATTAAAACTTTGCAGGTTCAGTTGGTCAAGTTTTATGATTGAATGGATTCTCCGAGCATGCTCAAGGTATGCTGAGGAGATTAATTTACAAGCTCTTCTAACTCTGAATTTCCAAGGTTTATTCTATCTATGTGTTGTTTGCATAATGTACTCTTGTACAGCTAAAGCACCACCTATAAAGGGATTATTTTCATATTCAGCACATTAAAAATCTAGCTCAATTCACAGATCCCATTCTGTGTTTATGCCTGAGATAACAGGTGAAAAGTATCTCATTACAAGTGTCCATGAAGTAAACATAAGAATGCGAATGTTTGGGGAGAGACTGTACCCCTACTGAAATTAATTCCCCAATGGTTTTATTAAAGTCTGCAAATTGCATTATTTTCCCATCATATTTGAAATATTGGCCTCCCTTAATGCCCGTTCTAACCCATGCCATGCCATCTTCCCTGGAGTGTCTAGACATGGTGTCTTAGATTTATGTGTATGATCTCAGTGTGTTACAACATCACTCCTGACTAATGCATTATTACAATACTTACAGATATTCCCAAGTGCCACTGTATTGATTAGAAAATCACCAATCTGCATATGCACACCATCTGTGCTGTGGAGAAGTAAAAAATGCAGGATGACATTTGCCTTATTTGAGGGAAGATTCAGAAATCACTAATAGAATGAAGAGGGAATTCTCTTCTGCAGGGAAGGGAATTGGCTTTTTAGAATAAAAAAAAGTGCACAATATCAATTTTTATAGAGCTACACAGGGTAAACCCAAAGTGTTTAAAACTACTTGTCCCTCTTCCCTTTCAGATGTATGAAAAGCCTAGGTCTCAGCATGCAAACAGCAGGCTTAACCATTTAGATCCTGAAAATGATACCACGTCAGGACTACTGGTGCCATGAAATTGATAAATCTCAGCTCAACTGCAGCAGCCCTTTGGTGGAAAAGCTGCCTGTAGTGAGCAGTCAGTTGTGTCTCCGTGGAAAGGCCGAAACGTGCCTGCAAAAGATGAATGAGGCACTCACCTACTGGGCTGAAATGCTTTTAAAGGACAGGAATCTGTTTATCTTTGATAGATTGTTCAGTCTGATACTTTCCTTTATAAAGTTTATTGACTACAAGAACATAAATCAAAGAAAAACAAATCACAGGTTCAATTTTGGGGGCATTGACATCCTGCCATCTCTGCAGCAACCGATCATGCAGTCAAGGGGCAGGAAGAAGGATGCAAGTGACTGGGAGGAAATCACATGACAGAAATGGCCACGACGAAAGCCTTACTCTTATTATTCCTCTAAAGTTTCTTTAGAAGGCTAATATTTTGATAGATAATGTCATGCCAGGAGTTTAGAGAGCTGTTGGAATGTGAATGGTCTCACACACACACACACACAAAAAGCTAGAAAAAAAAATAAGTTTGAGTGATAAATTGCAATTGACATTCAGATTTGCCATTTTTAATGTCCACTATTACTAATCGCTCTCCAGTCATGTTCTTTCGAGCGTATTTATTTCACTCCCTCCCCCTCCTATGAAAAATTATTGAAAGTCTTCAAACAGGAACCATAATGACGTTTGAGAGAACTAAAGAGCCAGCAGCAGGACAACCCAGTCGCGCTCCCTCTCAGTCCTGCCCCGTCACATGGTAGAGCGTGAGTGACTTGCCAGCCTTAGTGTCCCTAAGGGGCATCACTTTGTGTCTCCTTTTAAATTAAGAGTGTCAGAACTAAAATACCTATGGAGAGTGCTGCTGCTCTTGTCACATGCCTCCTTCCACAGTTTGGTAAACCACCACCGGTTTCCCGCTGTGAAGACATAATGGTAGCATTCTCAGAATTTGTCTTTTGAAATACTCTTGACTTAAAAAAAAAAATTAATTCAGCATTGCTTTTGAACTTTTGGTTTCTCTTTTTAACTTTTAGGGGTTAAAAATGACCCTTGAGGCACTTTAGGGCTCAGAGTGGTGCTGTCTTGTCTTTGGGTGCTGGAAGCCTGTCTTTTGAACACATTTTCTGTATTTCACAGAAAATTTTGGGAATTGGGCACAAGGGGGTGGAGACAAAGTAGTCTTCTACAAGTGGGGGTCTCAGAATGTCCACCTGCCTCGCAGGCAGCAGTAGTCATGGCACAGAATAACTGAATCACAGAAAGTAACACTGGATAAACTGACGGTGGCTGCGGAAAATAGAGGGAAGAAGTTTGCTCTTGCAAAGAGTGTAAAACACCTCCTTATTTCTTCTCTGCAGGAACTCTGGCACCTCACAAAGCTTTCCCAAGAGCAAATACCACTTTGCAGTGGTCACCACTGGCAGAGTCACTAATGAGGCCTAATTGGAGCAACAGGGTCTGTCTGTGCACATTAGCATCCCTAAGTTGTCCCAATTAAGGAACAAGATACAGCAGGGTGGGCATTGTTTGGATACCAGTGCCTCGCCTGGGTGTGCTGCGAAGAACAAGGCCAAAGGCTGAGAGCCTCCAACCACCCAACGTGTGACCTAAATGCTAATTGATGCACAACCTTGGGTGGCCTGCAGCTTCTTAATGATGTTTGAGACAGTTTGGGGTCCTAACACAAGCTTGTTTTGGAACAAAGCCAACAATTTATCTTCATTTATTGGTGTTTTACTCTTTCGGTGGAAAAAAAAACATATAGCAGGATCAGAATAGGAAAAACTATACACTAAACTCTAAGGAAAAGAGGCCCATTGTGGTTAATAAGCAGAACATCTAGGTGACATTGACGTGTACAGCGATGTTAGAAAAGATATTTCTGGGGCATCAAGAAGCAGAGAAAAAATAGAGAAATATGTAGCACATTATAGGTTAAAGATGAGCTCACAGCAAGAAACTTTAAAAATTTATAGAATTTATCTCAGAACCCATTGCCTCTGAGAATGGCTTCATTATCACATTCTCCACAGTCTACTTCTGGTCTTCACATTTTCAGGGAACTGTGGAATGAGTAGAAGAATTTTAGATAAGTTACAAAGATTGAGAAGGGTAGACTATTTTTGAAAAGATGAAAACTGGGAAGGGCTGACTTATTTAATTTATTATTCTATTCATTAATTTAACAAACATTGTTTAACTGATGTCTATGTTCCTGGAACTCAGCTAGTCGATAGCTTTTAAAGGGTATACAATATAATCTCTGACTTCACGGAATTTATGCGTTAGTAGACAAAGGTCATTCAATGCAAAGAAAATAATACTAGACGTATCAATACCTGAAATTTATTAAGTTTCTTAGTACATGTTGGGCAAGGGGAGACTATTAATCTAGACATCAAATAGTTCCCTGAAGAAGTGGAGTTGACCCTGATACATTAAAGAGGCCATATCTCTAACCCTTGCAATACAGCTAATCTATAATTTCCCCTTAGAATCATATAGGACAATATTTAGAGTGCTAAAATCAAGAAATAGCAAGAACTTTATTCATTGAATATGACATTTTAAGCCTGATTTCTACAGAATAATTGATTTAAACAAGGAAAGGTATAGAAATTCAATAATGATAAATAGAAAACTATAGAAAGAAAAAAATGAAAGAGAGAACAAGGGAAGAATTATACTTATAAGTAATCAGAACATTCAAGAGGCATGAAAAAGACCATAATTGACAGGTACAAACAGAGAAGAAGAAACATAAATAAGGGGAAGCGATAGGACATGGAAAAACGAAATAGGACAGTGAAAAATGCATAGTAGCTCCTGGGATTATTTCTAATCTGTCATGAGTGACATGGCCAGATCTTTCTTATTCCTTATTGCATTTTATTTTCTGGAAGTAGTCTAACTCCTTATTAACTTGTTCCTGTATACTAATGAGCTGATCAATCCTTATTTATGGCTTTGCAATTGGGAAAACCAAATAATGCTCTCCTTAAATTACTTCCAAGAAATTAAAATAATACCCTGAGAATTATGACAGTTATTTCCGATGACCAGAATTAATTATTACCTTTGTCACTGCACAATTCACTTATTCAGCAAATATTTAGTGTATGTATACCAGCTAAAAACATTGTGCTATGTACCACTGTAAGATAATTGTTAATTCTATAATTATTTTACTATAATGATCCAGAATATCACATTAAAACACATGTTATTTTTTGCTCTGTTCCTCCTCTCTTCACCTCTGTTCTCACCTGTATCCTTTAATATTCTCTTTCTGCCTTTGGTTCATCCAGTTTCCCCCCATCTTTCCATGTTCCATTCAAGATTCAGGTTCTCCAGGGAATTTTTTCCATTAGTATAATTTTCCTCAAAACTTTTGTGATCAGAACTTCTCAGACCAGGATGTTTTGAATGAGGTCATCTTGCCATATCACTGCTGAACTTTGATGATTTCAGTTCTTGCATAATCATTGTAGTGTCAGTCACTTTTAAAGAGGTGAAGGGCAATGCTTCCTCTGTATTATGCTTAGAGAGTCCTCCAGCATGATACACCTGGAGTCCAAATAGAAAGTATAGAATATAGTGCAGCTTACGTATAGCTCGATTTTAAGAAAGAATATTTTGGGAACAAGTGCCTTTCTCCTAAAAAAAATTAGTCAAGTGATGTACTTCACTTTCAATTCCCATTCACCTAAGTTGTTAGATTGTTGTTCAATAAAAAAGTAGTAACTTTCCAGTTTAAATCCCAAACAAGCAATGTGTGCATCAAACTGTAAACATCCATTAATAGTCCTTTCTAGACACAAGTTTCCTTGTAAGTTGTTGTTCAACATAATTCATTAAGTCCTTACTAACATTAAAACTTAACTTTTTACATGAATGTTGCATGTGTAATAGAAATAAGTAATGTTACATTTAAAAATGTTGAAAAACCTATAACTTTCTTAAACTTGGTCTGGATTTGTATTATTTTAATAGAATAATTTATCTTCTGAAAACGTTCTAGAACTGAGATTTTTCTAGACTTACATGATCTCCTAAAATTAACAAACCTATTATATAGCTTCTTGTTCCTCAAAAAACATGGAAGGCTTTCACCTCATTTTCTTCTACAAAATCACTGTCAAAACATATTTCCTGTGCACCCTGGTGACCTAGCAGATAATGTCACCGGATTAAGATCACGTGCATCCCAAGGATCCGGCTTCGAGACCCTGGATTCAAGAGGGCAGAAGAGGACCAAGATGAACAATGAAATAAGTATTTCTTTCTCCTTCTATTTCTGCCTGCACCTTTGATTTATAAAAGAAAAAAAAAATATTTCCTAGAAACTCTCATACCTAACCACAAAGTGGTTGAATCCCTACTCTTGCAGCAACTCTCAGTTCTTAGGTGTCAGTTTTGCTGGCAGCACTGCCTGTGTACTCATTCATAAAATACATGTCAAAATCTAACATACTTAAATTAAAATGGTAAATTCACATCTAAGAAAAATAATATAGTACAATACTTCCTATTCACAAGGTTGGCTATTTTTCAAGATAGAAGGGGTTCTATGGGTTGGATTATGGTCACTCCAAATTGACATGTTGAAACTCTAACTTCAAGTGCCTCAGAATTTGACTTTATTAGAGATGGAATATATTTACAGAAGTGAAATGTTAAAATGAGGCTATTAGGGTGAGTCTTAATCCAATATGACTGTTGTCCTTAGAAGAAGATTTGGACACACAAGGGCACCAGAGAAACTCATGTTTCGTGGCTCAACATGCAATAAACCAGAAGTCACCATTTCATCACAGCAAAAAGTAAAATGCTAAGTTCACTGAAAAATGAATAACTCCTTTTCTCTCACTCTTTAAGAGGAAGGAAGGCAGGTAGGTGGCAGGAAAGAAGAGACAAGAGTAAGAAACATTTTTATTTTGGTGCTCATTTGAGATGTTCCCCCTGGCCCTGGACCAAGAACCAAGGTCCTTGGGATGAATGTGGACCACACACCAGGATTAGGCTGGACACCTGGGCCACCAGGGCCATCAACTCTTCTTAAATCTATCAGTGCAGGGAGGTCACAAGGCAAACCACTGACTGAAAACTGGAGGACACAACACATGCAGAGTATGTGAAGACAAATTCAAAGAATCACAACTTATTGGAACAGAAATCTACGAGCTGAAACCTCTCAGGCAACCACTGTCAGAGCAGGGAAACCTGAACTGTATTTGATGACCTGCTAGAGGTTCTGCTTGGACAAATGTGAGAGAGAAAAACTCTAAAAGGACCCAGTAATTGGGCTGGGGACGGGGCCCACGTTTTGTGAATTTTTCCTGCAGTAGCTTGACCAGGTTCACACAGTGAATACCAGAAAAAATTCCCTTGTATTTTCAGCAAGGGAAAGAGAAAAGGAAACATTTTGAAATATACAAGAGCATTCTGTTCTTTAAAAAATATTTATTTAATATATAATAATTATCTACCACTTTTTCTTTCATTAACAAAGCCATACTTATTTGAAGATGTTGAACTCATATCTCAGTCTATAGGCATCACACAGCACACCCGCCACCAGAGTTCCAGTGTCCTTTACCGCCACCTTGTCTCCTCTCCTTTCCTCCCCCTCTCACTCGCCGCACAGCCACCACCTTGCATTTTGTGTGTTTTTGCTGGGGTTTAGCTAATAATTTATTTCATTTTATTGTATTCCACATATAAGTGAAACCATTAAGCATTTCTCTTTTTCTTTCTGACTTATTTTGCTTAGCATGATCCCCTTCAGTTCCATTCAGATTGTTGCAAAAGGTGAAAGACACAATTTCCTTTTTTTTTGTTTTTTGTTTTTTTAATAGCTGCATAAAATTTCCTGAGTTATATATACCACAGCTTCTTTATCCAGTAGTCTGTTGATAAGCATTTAGGTTGTTTCATGTGTTGGCTTTTGTGAACTGTTCTGCTATGAACATAGGGGTGCAGATATTTCTCCTGATTAGAGATTTTGTATTCTTTGATATATGCCTAGGAGATGGTAGTTCCATCTTTATTTGCTGGAGAAATCTCCATATTGTTTTCCAGAGGTCATACTAATTTACATTACCACCAACAGTAAAGTAGCATTCTGTTCTTAAGAAAGTTTCCCCTCTGGAGCAAGTATTTTAAGAGCTTAACCTGCTAGGATTATATCAAATCTTAACTCACTGGTTAGGGAAATACCCAACTCCAGCCCCTGTAGCCCTCCTGCTCCTTAAAGGTGAGATAGGGAATACAGAGAAACCTGTGCGGTTCATAATTCAGAGATGTAAGTTCACTAAAAGACTGAGACTTACAGGACTATGGTAGACTTTCTAAATGCCCACACCATATCATCACTTTTTATTTTATCTTATTTTTCAATCGTTTTATTTTTTCTTTAGTTCACATTGCTGTATGACATTTAGCATACTGAATCTACAACCCAGTCTGTGTGCATTTCACAACAAACCCACCAAAAGTGTCCTTCACCACCAAATTAACTTCTTCAGTCCCTTCCGCCTCCATATCCGTAGTCCTGTATCCTGTGAATTTTGTTGGAATTTGTGTTTGTTTCTTTATATTTCACATGTGAATGAAACCATTCTGTACACATTTTTCTCTCTGCTTTATTTCACTTAGCATAATCAACTCCAGTTCCATGCAGATTGTTGCAAAAGGCACAATTTCATCTTTCTAAATAGCTACATGGAATTGTATTGAGTATATATATCACAATTTCTTTATCCGGTCAGATGTAGATGGGCATTTAAGGTGCTTCCATGTCTTGGCTATTGTGAATTGTGCTGCTATGAAACAGCAAAATAGCAAATATTTTTTGTCTAATTAGAATGTTTGTATTCTTTGGGTACATGTCTGGATCAAATAGTGGATTCGTTTTTATTTTTTTTGAGGAATTTCCATATTGTTTTTCAAAGAGTTTGAAATAATTTACAAGCTCACCAATAATGTAGGTTTCCTTTTCCTCCACACCCTCTCCAACACTTATTTCTAGTCTTTTGTTTTTGGAATGAAGGCAAGTAGGCAGGCAGGCAGTCAGAAAGGAAGATAGGGGAGGAAGAAGCATTTTAAAACAATATTCCTGGTTGGTTTTTTTTTGGCTTTTCCCCTTAGGCCAGGGTAGAAATTCCAGGTCCTTGAACTTTCTTTGGGCTACTCCTCAGCTGCAGATTTACTGTCTGAATCACCAGGATGCTATACTTTTTGATGTAGGGCAGTCTCATTGGTATAAGGCAATATCTCATTGTGGCTTATATTTTCAGTTCTCTGATGGTGAGAGATGTAGAGCATTTTTTTTTCATGTTTCTGTAGGTAATTGGTTACCATCACATTTCTAAAGTTTTATCTGCAGCAGTTCCTTTTACCTAGTTCATCTTGCCCAATTATCAAGAAAAAAAATATAATATATACTAAGAAGTAAACCAAAAAAACCCCACAGTTTTAAGAGACTTAATAATCACCGGAATCACTCAGATATGGTAAGGATGTTGGAATCATATCAGAGATTTCAAACAATGATGACTTTACAAAAAAAGCCAAGGTCTCTAGTGGATAAAGCAGAAGCATGCAAGAAAGGATGGGCAATGTACACAGAGATGCAGGAATTCTAAGAAAGAACCAAGAAGAAATGCTAGAGATTAAAAACACTGAAATAGACCTAAAGAATGCCCTTGTTGGGCTTCTTAAGAGACTAGACAGAGCTGAGGATCTATCAGCAGTATCCTTAAAAACTGAAAAGCAAAGGAAAAAAAAAAAAGACTGAAACATCAACCATCCAGAACAGAATATTCAAGACCTGTAGGACATTACAAAAAGTACAGAGTACTTCATAGAAGAAAGAAAGAAACAGAAAAATATTGGAAACAATTATGAACTTAAAATTTCCTCCTATTAATATCAGACATCAAACTATAGGCCCAGGAAGCTTTGAGAATTCCAAGTAGGATAAGTATCAAAAACTTCCAAAGCCTCAGAATAACAATTTCAAATACAGAAAATCAAATATGCGGAAAAAAATTTCCTGAAAGAAGTCAGAGAGAAAAAACTTCTGCTAGAAGAACGAAGATAATAATTGCATCAAACTTTACCTCAGAAACCAGACAATTCAGAAGAGTGGAGTAAAAGATTTAAAGCCATAAGAGAAAAAAAACCTAACTAGCTTTCTTCACTCTGAAAAAATTATCCTGCAAATGTGAAGGAGAAATAAATAATAGAGAAATAAATAAATATTATTTATAGAAAGATAAATAATAATCAAGGAAATTTTTTCCCTGTAGACTTGCCTTGGAAAAAGTTTTTTAAAAAAGTTCTTTTGAGAGGAGGAAAATTATGAACATCAGTAACTTGGGTCTGTATTAGAATAACCAAAATGTGAGATAATCTTGGTGTTCATTGACTGATGAGTAGATAAAGAAGATATGGTAAGCATATATAATGAAATGCTACTCGATCATAAAAAAGGATGAAACCTTGCCACTTTTAATAACAGCAATGGGCCTTGAGGGGATTATGCTTAGTGAAAGAACTCAGAAAGAGGAAATTACATATTTTGTGATTTTAAATGTAGAAAATATGGAGAAAAAGCAAATGAACAAGCAAAACAAACACAAACACTTAGATTTTGACAACAGAATGGTGGTTACCAGAGGGAAATGAGGATGGGGGTAGGTAAAATGGGTGAAGGAGGTTAGCTGTATAGTGGTGTACAATGTAGATACTGAAGTAGAAAACTCTACACCTGAAACTTATAGAATGTTATACTTCAATATTAGCACATTAAAAAACAAAAACAAAATAAAACAAAGGAAAAGCATCAGAGAAGGCATGAGTAAAAAAATAAAAAGATTATTTTTTCTTGCTCAATTTTCTAAAAAGAACAAAAATGAAAGCAAAAATTGTATTCAAAAAAAGGAGAGAAAAATTGAATCAGGAGAGAGAGAGAGAGAGATACCAGATGAACTCAATCAGGTGGAATGTGAATAGACAAAACAAAGGAACATATGAAACAAAACCAACCTTTGGACACTTGCAATAGAACTGAGGTTACCAATAGGGAATGGAACATGGTGGTAGGGGTGGGGACAAGTGGTGGCAGAGTCCACTGGACAATGATTAAGAATACTTGTTGATTTGGTGGAGGGTGGGGTGTGTTAACATATATCTGAGAAATGGGGAAACTGTCCATATGGAGAGTCTATACAATGAATTAATTTTAATGTGTAAAATGAAAGTTATTATAATCAAAAAATTTTAAATAAAAATTCAATCATATATATATTCAAATTAAGTGTGATATGGTGAAAATGTGAATATATTCAGCATTCTAGTCTTATGAATGTTCTTAGGGATAATGTTTTCGGTAATTCATCATTAAGTATGTTTTGAGTAATTTTTAGTTGTATTTATTAAAGAGAAGAGCATATATTTCTATTATTGCAAAGTTTGTTTAACCACATTCACCTCTATCAAATGCATTTTCTACAGCTGTTAAAATATTCATGATTGTTCTAGTTTTCTTAACTCTTAATGAGTTATGTTTATAGGTTTTTAATATTAAATCTGCACTCACATTCATGGTTGGGATGAACGATCCTTTTTATATATTGAATTCAATTTACTAACAATTTGCTTAAGATCTTTTTCAAGTATGTTATTAGAGAGATTGATCTGCATTTTTCTTTCTTTTAATGTCATTGTCAGATTTTATTATCAGTGTTATCTGGTTTCATAAAATTATCTGTGAAATATTTTCTGAGAGATTTTATGTAATGCTATGTTTTCTTTTACTGTTTTCAAAATCTAATTTCTACTACCCCTGCAATGAGTACATACATATATAATTGATATTGTATGACCATAAAAACTTTATTGCCGATATGGTTGATATATATAATTTCTACCACCTCATTCTCATCCTATATTTGCTTCTATAGTCTAGTTTAAATCAATGAATGCTGGTATTTTGTTTATTTGTTGATCACTTCCCTCTTCCGTGGAAATATGAGCCTCAGAAGCACAGAGATTTTTGTAATGTTGATACTACTTCTTAAGCGCCTAAAAAATAACTTCTCAATAGACACTATGCTTTATTTTTTCAACTTCACATTTCATATATTCAAAGATACATGTAAATCAATTCATTTTAATTTATATTTGTATTATTACGTTGTATATGTATATACACATATATGTAAAACATAATTTATTAATCTGGTTTCTTTTTGATAGATATTTAGTTTGATGGAAAACTGTGTGTCACCTTGCACATTTTTAAGTTAACATCTGTTTTTTAACCCAAGTAGAATTGCAAAAAATACAATATTCTGTGCAGTCTATATTTCATTTGTACTTTAAATACATTTTGGTCAAAATATCGGAGCAGATTTGATTAATCTGATTTATGAAAATGTTTATCAGGTAACAAAAATAGAACAGTGGTGTTCCATTGTCAAAAACAAGCAGCTATCAGACTTCTTTTGCTGCTAGAAATGTATAACTGTTTTTAAACTTTAATAAGTGTGCTTTATACTGATCTCCATGACAATCAACTCATGTTTTAATTCTGTGTCTAAGATAGACAGAAGGAGAGATAAAATATAAAGGGTTTTGACTTTTTGTTGTGTCTTGGCTAGAACAAAACTATGCTCTCTTCAATGTTTCTTAACCAAACTTACTACTTACAGTCCTGGGACTCTTCATCATAAGCTATGTATATTGAAATGTCTTTTCAGGACCCAGCAAAAGAAGTGCGATAGTTTTTTCTGTTCCAGGATTCCATCCAAGATATCACGTTAACTTAGTCATTGTGTCATCTTAGGCTTCTACTGGCTGTGACTCTTTCTTAGATTTTCCTTGTTTTTGATGACCTCTACAATTTTGAAAAAATTGATCAAGTATTTTGTAGGATGTCCCTCAATTGGAATTCATGTGATGTTTACCTCATGGTTATATGAGAGTTAAGGGTTTCAGGAAAATCACAGATCAAAAATGTCTCATAATATCATTTGAAGGGTACAACATGACTTATCACTGTTGATATTAACATCAATCACTAGGCAAACGTACTTTTTGTCAGTTTTCTCCATTGTAAATAATTTCACATTTCCTTCCTTTTCATACTGTACCTTGTAGAAGGAATTCACTAGAATCAGCTCATACTTTAGTGCAATGTTATATCCGACCTCCTTGAGAACATAATTTATACATAAAGCATTTGGAATTATTTTGCATGGGAGATTTATCTATTCTCCCCCATTTATATATTCATATTAGTATGAATTTATGGATATTTATTTCCATATTTTGTATCATAATAACATGCATCTTTACTGTTTCTTATAGCTTTAACTATGATTCTCAATTTTACTTGAGAATTTTTATTCTAAATATCTGATAAAAATTAATGTGATTCCATTTGTTAATATTTTCCTTAATGGATTATAATATTTTGTGCCATGTTTAAGAAACTCTACCCATTCAGCTTTCTTCCAAAGAGTAATATTTTTCAAATTCAGACACAAATAGGAAATTATTAATTTCAGTTTGAAATATTTGGCGTAATGTGAGAAAAATATCCATTTTAATTTTTGTGTATATGACCCATTTTCCTCTCTCATCTATTTAATAAGCTATCTTTTTGTCACTTATATGTAATATTGTCATAGATTTTTTTTTTAAATTTTATATATGCATAGGCTTATCTTGGGTTTTCTGTCTTTCTCAGTTTGTGTATTTATCTATCAGTGCATGAATATTATGCTGCCATACTAGAGTAGAACTACAGTAAGTTTTGTTTAAATTTTTCAAGTTCCCATATTTTGTTCTTGTACAAAATTGTTTTATCTATTCTTGGTCTTTTCCCCACATATGTTAATTTTGACATTAGTTTGGTAAATTTTACAAAATTTCCTGTTAGACAAGAAAAGTTTTAATTTCTTCTTTATTATTGAATGAAATTCTTTATCTCATTATTCATGTATCGGGTCTCTTTTGAATTTTGGATATTGCCTTTATAAGGAGAAATTTTAATAAAATTTCATACCTTAATGATTAATTTATCTGAAGCTATCTGTGGTTGCAATGAATATTTGCAAATAATGAGTTTTTTTTTTTTTTTTTTTAAAAAGTGCTGAGAGAAATGAAGGTGAGCAGGGGCAGGCAGACAGGGAGAGGAGGAAGAATCTTATTTAGTTGTTCATCTTGGTTGCCCTCCCATACCCACTGACTCAGAACATGACCTGGGGTCCTTGGAATAAGGGATATATATGGAATGCTGGCTGAAGACAGCTGATTAAATTGTTACTCCACCAGGACACCTAATTTGGTCTATTTTAATGCATACTGTAATTATTTTTCTTATTTTCTTGCATTAACTAGGATTTCTAGTAAAATATTCTGCTGTGTATTTATTTTTTTAATGTTTGGGGTTTTATAGACAACTGTTACTAATTTCTAAATTAATTTTATCATAAAAGAACACATAATCTGTAGCATTTAATGTCTTTAAATTTGAGACTTGTTTTTTGTCCCAGTATTGGGGAATGTTTCAAGAATCTGTAAAAGGACCTGGAAAAGAATTTGTACTTACCGGTTTTTGGTATAGTATTCTATAAATGTCAGTTAGATAAGTTGTTGATAATGTTTTAAAATCATTTATATTTATATTGATTTTTTTTTTGATTTATCAATTTATGAGAGACTATGCTGAAATTTTCAACTGCAATTATGGATTTAGTTGTTCCTTTAGTTTTTTTAGGTTTGTCTTGAGATAATTAAATTTTTCTATTCAAGTATATACACATTTAGAATTCTTATGTCTTCTTTATCATTTTGAAAAGTCTCTCCTTATCCATGAATATTTCTAATTACAAAACTACATTGTCTAATATATGGTCACTCTAGCTTTCTTATGATGAGTGTTTGCACTATATACTCTCATGATGACTATTTGTATATTTGTATAGTATATCTGCCTCTGTAAAACACACACTGTGTGGCTGATAGCATAGAGATGGTCTTTTCTTTTTCAACCCTCTGATAATCTCTTCCTTTTAATTGCCATGTTTTGTCCATTTATATTTAATGGAAATGATTGGTGTGACTAGGTTTAAATTTTAAATCTTGCTATTTTTTTCTATTTGTTCAATTTTATTTCGTGTTGTTCATCTTTTTCTGCTTTTTGTTTTAATTTGAATATTTTTATATGTCTCATTTCTTCTGTTGACTTACTAGCTATACCACTTTTTTTATACTTTACTGGTTGCACTGGAATTTAAAAGGTATGCGTTTAATTTGTTGTAGTTAATCTTTAAATATTATACCTTATTTCATGGAATGTAGAAATCTTAAACAGCTTACTATCATTTCCTCCCTATATTCTTTATGCCATTGTTATCATACATTTTTCTACATATTTGAAAGTTACATAAAAATAGCATTTTTTTTTTTTTTTGCTTTAGTTAGTACTTGAAGAAATTGTTAAACTGAGGAAATAAAATACTTCTCTATTTGTCTATATGTTTAACTTTCCTGGCTCTCTTTTTTTAACTGTGTAACTCCAAATTTCCATCTGATTTTTCTCCATTTCAAATACTTCCTCTAGCACTTCTTGAAGTGAAGATCTATTGGCAATAAATTCTTTCTGCTTTTGTTAGTCTGAAAAATTATCCTATTGTCATTTTAGAATATTTTAGATTGATATTCAATGTTAGATTCAAGGTCATGTTCGTTTTCTTTATCACTGAAAGAAGTGATTCCATTATCTTTTGGATTACTGAGATCCGGATAAGAATATGTTGCTGTTCATATATATATATATATATATATATATATATATGAATCCCTTATAAATATATATACATATATAAAAAAATACAATTTACACTATTATATAATATACCGGTCATTTTTAAGAGTTTCTCCTCTGCTTAGAAACAAAAAGAAAAAAAGGAAAGTTTCTCTTTAAGAATGATTTTCAGAAATTGATTACATGATACATTGGTGTATTATTTTAAGAAGTACTTTATTTTTATTTAGCTATTCACGTTGGTCCTTCCCCCTCCATCCCCTGAGTCTTGAACCCAGAACCTTGGGATGCACGTAAGACTGCTTCCAGGGTGTACTAGATCACTAGGCTGCCAGGGTGTGCCCATTTTAATGTATTTCTATGTATGCTCATCATTATTAGATATGCTTCGAGGACCTGTAAGTTTATCTTGCCATTACATTTATAAAAAATTTACAAAAGACTTTAAATATTTTTTCCTTCATTCTTTGTTTCTCTGGTGACTTCAATTATATGTATGTTAGAGCATTTGTTATTGTTTCAAAAGTTACTGAGTCTCTGAGAGGATTCTCATTGTTGCTGGGCGGTTTTTCATTTTGAGCTTAATTTAATTAGTTTCTGCAGCTATTTTGTCAAGTTCACTGATAGTTTTTCTTTTGAAGTATCTATTGTGCTATTAATGCTATTTATTGAAATTTTTTTCATATATTTGGCATTCCATTTATAGGAGTTTCATTTGGTCTTTGTAAAATCTTCTATTGTGTTCATATTATGATCACGTTTTTTCTTTAACTGGGCACACTGAAAAACATCATTTTAGTTACTTCCATTATGTTTATTATTTCTTGTCATGCTTTTATCATCTGATATATTTTATGACTATAGGTCAAGTTTTCCTATTAATTTTGACTGCAATTCAAACATCGTGAATCTTCGAGTTTTGAGTGCTATATTTCTTTAAGAACAGTCAAGTTACTTGAGATCAATTGCCCCTTTTGAGACTTATTTTTAGGATTTTAGAGTAGCTCTAGATTAGAATTTATTCTAGGGCAAGTTGAGCCCTTCAAAATAATGCTACCCTTGTGAGCTCTCTAATGAATGTCTTCTGTAATTAATGAGATCTCGCCACCCTAACTGGTGGCACTTCAATGACTCCTTGCTTTGTGTATGCTCTGGAGTTTCTTTCTTTTGTAGCTACACTCTGATTTGCCTTTTCTAAAAGTTGCTTTTTGCTTGACTTCATAGATTTTCTATATAAGAGTGTGCAGATTAGTATTCATTAAATTATGCAAAACAACTCTATGCACATTTCTGAAGTTCTTTCTATATTACCTCCCTGCCTTTTTCATACTTTGCCTTGGAAAGTCTAATCTCTTTGACCACCCAAAAAGCTGACCTCTGTCACCTCATTTTGTGAGAAGTCTGCTGTCTGTTTGGGTTTTCTATCATGGTCTGAAAACTACCTCCATGAAGAAAGTTGGAATGATCATAAAGCTCATTTAATAATTTTTTCCTTCTCAACCTTTTGATGCTCAATGTTTAGTTTTTGTGTATTTTGGTTCATATCTTTTGTTAAGTTTTGTAGGTATTTATGAGAGGGTTTGGTCCCACGCTCTCTTGGCCAAAAGTAGAAGACTATCTGCTATAGTTTTAAATTAATTTTTGGTATTTTAATTGAATTATTCTCAAGGACAGTTTAGATGAGGTTTCCTTATGTTAATCATATTTTTGGATTTATTAACTCTTAGTAAAGAAGTTAGTTTTAGGTAAAATACATTTTATCAATATATCTTATCAGATTGTTGTTTTTTTTCTTCTATAGATTTGTGATAAAGCCTGAAAAACTTTTGTCTAAGTGTCTTTTTTTTAATGTATATGTTATATAATTTCATATATATATACATATACACATACACACACACACCTATATATATATATATATATATATATATATATATAGTTGCGCAGTGGTTTTTGCTGTAACTCCTAAAATGATAAAATCAATAATTAAGTGAAAGAAACTATTTTACATCTGACCTTCATGTATTCTGTAAAAGACCTAAACGCAAAAGCAATTTCAACTTCATGGTTGATAGTGGAATTTAAGCACCAAATAGTGCCTCTGTGTCTGAGGAGATGTTATTTCTCAAATATAGATTTCCTTTTGTCTTAGAGACTAATGAGAACATAAAAACCCAAAACTTCAGAGTTTTAATTACTTCCTAGTAGAATATTTAGTGTAACTATTTTAAATAAACATCCCAAGAAGTTTAAATAAATGACAATATTTTATAGCATAATGTCATACTAAAACAATTAAATAAGCACTGTCTTTCATAGACAAAGATCTATTTTTAAATTCCTTCTCTAAAACATTTGAGGGAGAATTATTATTTTTTACTTTCTTTGCCAATTAAAAAGTATGTTTCTTAAAATCTACTTTATTTAGATCCTGAAATGATTTTAGAATGTATTCATATCAAACACTATGAGCAAGTAAAAATATACACATTTTGGTACAAGAAAAGCTTTCGATTATGCTTAGTTACAATCCTCCCTACACCACACCATTTTCCTCTAAGGTAGAAAACTAAAGCATATCTGAAAATTTCAAGTAACTGCTCATTTTGTGAAGTAGGGCAAAGTGGAAAATAGCAAAGTCATATCAATTTTGTTCAAAAATGAATAGGTGAATTTTTTTTGTGTGTTGAAGGAAAACGTGCAAAAAAAGTAGCACAGGACATGAACTGAGAAGTAATCATCCAGGCATCTGAAATAATTTCCACATTGAATTATTAATTTCTTTTGATCCTTATAGTGGTTTTCCTATTTCATAATAATGCTATGATTTTGGATTATGGTGGAGAGTGAGAGGAATACCAACAAATAGCAGAGGTTTATATATGTGAATTCATACAAGTGCATTGTGATGAAGATGCTTAATTTATAAAAGCACAAAGAATTTGAAAATTACTTCAAAGAGCATTAAAAAACCATGTACTTCAAATTCATGATAAGAAAGTATGTTATTTCTGAAGGGGCGAAGTTTTCAAAAGTAAAGTTTTTACTATCAATTTTTCACAGAGAGATATTTTGAAATGTGATGGCAGACAATGTGTACACTAGAGGTACGTTCATTTCCTGCTCCTCTATATTTGGAGACTAAAGGTGGTATCAGCTGCTTTTCTATTTGGCTGAAATGCCTCAAGAAAGCAAAGATTTTAAAGAGAGCTGATTATTTACTGCTTATTTCAACTAACCTGACACTTCTATGATAGTCTAACTTTTAATTTCTTCCAATGGATGTTCCATTTCCATACTTTTACCAGTCCCTATTAATCCTCCCAGTCCCAAGCCATAAAACAGCTCCAAGTTTCAACTCTGAGATCTCCTACTATGTAATTAAGATGGCTGTCACTGTGATTATATTGTACAATATTGTATATTACTGGAGAATCAGGATGTTAGGCATCTATACTATGGTGATCCTTAGGGTTCTATGATTGAAACTCAGAAAGTTAGCCTATTATCAATGTTCACTATTTTTTAAATCATACGTTGTTTTACCTAAGAAAGGTAATATAATCATTACAAAAAATGAAGAAAATATGGAAATTCAATTTTTCCTTTCCTATGTAACCTAACTTTCTCTGGTTAAATTATGATGATATACAGACTATGCAGTTATTTTTTCTTAGAGTATTGTAGATTTTAGGGAATCTTTGCAATGGACTATTGTGGAGCACTCTGAATGGACTATTCAGAGTGGGTGAATCTGGAACCTCATCAGTAGGCCCCAGTAAAAACCAGATCTTAACCCCTGAAAACAATTCCCAGAGACTTAAATGCATGTTGAGAGAAAGACATGTATATCCAGACTACCTGAAAGTAGACAAGTCATAGGATATACATTTTTATAACATTCCATAATTGAAAGGCTTAAAGCCATATTGAACTCTTGTTATTAATATGTGACTGAAATCTATAGTCAGTTTTGGGTAACACGTTTTAATTCATTGGCAAAAAGAAAGCAATCACTGATAGAAAACTGTCTCTGATAGAAAACTGCAGTGAAGTTTGGTACTTTCCTCTTGCTTACATAAACAATAATGGACTTCTAGAGCAGAGGAGTTCAAATTAGAAGAAAAACCTTTGTTTCTAAAGCTTCTAACAGGAAGATGTTTCTAAAACTACTGAGACTTCATTAGCTAGTAAATATTTTGAAAATGTGGGGACCGATATAGAAATACCACTCTATTTTTCATAAGTAGGCATGCTAAATAAAAACAAAATTTATGAATTAAAAAATAGTTATTGAAGGTCTACTGTAGATCAGACACTAAGCTCAAATCTGGGGCAACTCTGTCATCTGAGTATTTTATTATTCCTGTGTGAAATATGTGAAAATTGAAGCACAGTAAGATTATTTAGCTTGCTCTTAATTTTAGAGTTTGTCAGTGGGATACCCTAAAAAAAATCATTTTCAGCTTTGGAAAACATTAAGAAATTGTCCCTGTTTTCCTCTTTTATTACCAGAATGGTAAAACTTGAGACCTAGTTATGGAAAAGAAAGTCACTTTTTGAAATAGGCTTATCTGATGATGACACGCTAAACCGAATGTGATGGTTTAAAGTGAATTTCTAACTAAAGACAGGAGAAGAGGCTGGATTGCACTAGGAGAACGATTACATATTTTTAAAGACATTTTCAGTGAGATTATATGGCATTATAAAATGTTTCTTAAGAACACCTTTGCATCCTTTAAAATTATTATGAACAAACAAAACGTAAAGCACCTCAAAGCTAAAGACAACATGTTAAGATATGCAAAGCATTCCTTGGCTTTTCTATTCCCAAGGCAATCTGAAATTTCCTTTGTTTGAGAAAGTATTTGTTCATTTACTTGGCTTGTTAAAGCATAGCTAAATATGAATTATAAAAGTAAATATTCCATATTACTTGCAGATTTCATACTTCGAATATGGTCACAAAGATGAGAGGATGATGAAGAGAAGAAAAATCTCCAACACTTTCCAATAAGCATTTAATTTGGCTTTAATGGGAAATATTGATGTGAAGGAAATGGAAATTGATTACCAAATTCCCAAGGATTAAGAACAAACTGAGAAAAAGACATTCAGTTTCTATGAACCTGGGATAAAAAAACCTTGACAGCCTTCCTTTGGTAGCTTTTAATTTATCAGAACCTTTCTAAGGTCTCACTTGTCAGTTCCAGAATGGGAGACAGTAATGTTTTATAAAAGCAACTGGGTGTCTCACCACAGTGGGAAATCACTTTTATATTGACAACAGCAAATCCACACCAAGCCTTGTTTTGGGGCACCTTAGCAAAATACTTTTTCTTAATTGACACTGGTTATGGTGATGATTGTTGGTGATGACATGGTCAAATATGAAAACTAAGACCCAATGTCAAGTCTCATAAGGAATAACAACAGAGCACATTCCCTTTGCTTTTGCTCTATGCAGTGAATGAGCAAAAGTCATTAGGAAAGCCTAAGAAGGTAGGCTGGCAGGTCAAATGTATCATATTGTTATGATTTCTTTCTGTATTTGTATTTGTTAGAGACTGTAAAACATGATGATACAATAAAGGGCTGGGGCCATGAATTCTGATTGGCAGTGCAGAGCTATTTTATGGAGGGGCTCAAATAAAAATGTAATGAATTCAGATGACATAATGATTTCAGTTTCACTGCATTGCTCTGCTTCCTAGGAATCTACAAAAGGTAAGTGAGTGGGCACCTATCATATATCCAGACATAGCTGCCAAAGTTTTAAATCAATGAAGAATATTAGATCAATAAGCGTGCCGATCACACTATTGGGTAAGAAATATTAATTGACTAGGAGAAGTTGATAGACTGTATTTCTAGGAAAGATGAAACTGCTCAAATATCCTCCTTTCTGCTTATTTGTATCTGTGTGAGTATAAAATGCTATTGGTTCTTCATTTTTAATACCTAGGGGATTCATAAGCATATTGCTTCAATAAAACTTGGTTCATCTGTACAGTATGTGGATCAGATATGCATATTTAATTACTCTGAAAGTAATTTACTTGTACAGATGGTAGTATTAGAAGGTCTTACTTTAATTTAAATTACTTCCCTTCGAAAAAAAGTGTTCCTTGGTTATGATATCCAAGTAGAATTTTAACTCTTATAACATATGGAATAGACCTACCTGTAATGATTATGCACATGTAATCCTACACATGCAAAATAATTATTATTGCAAAAATTTCCAACAGCTCACATGGAGTAGTAGCAGATGCAAAGATTAGGGTGTAAATTCTGAACTTGCAGCCAAAGTATATAACGGAGCTTAGGAAAAAAAGAATGGGTAATCTAATTTGTAGCTGAAAGCAATGAACAACCACTTCAGCAGGCCACTGTAACCTGTGTATCTCCTGGCAGGAACTTGAGGCATTTTGTACTACTCTCTCTAGAAAAAGAAAGGTTGACTTCCCCCCATCACAGCTTGGTGCCTTCAGAAATGCAACATTTATCCTGTTGAAATGAGTGCTCAAATAAAAATCTTCGCATCCAAAGGCAAGACAGACACGACGAAAGACAAATGGCTTGCAGCATATTGTGTTATCACACAGTAGCTGGGTATTAAAAATCGTGAAAATATAAATGCTTTTGCAAAAGATATTGATCTCCATTATGAGATTATAAACATGTGCCCATGTGTTTGTTCATTCTTCACTGCAAGTATTTCTTTATTAAAGCACTGTATCTCAGAGGCAGCACATGTACCATGCACTATTCTGGTTGCTATGGTAAGTAGTCACGTTTTATTGAAAAATAAAAGGCCACCCCCCATATGAATGACTTTACAGTAGCCTTAGCATAAATTCCTTATTCCGCCTTCATTTTGAGCCATCCTCATTTAAATATATATATGCTCTTTCTCCTTATTTAAAGTAAGTTCCTTTCTGATACCTTCTCTCAAATCTATCTTTTGCAATTACTTTATTTATTTTGGGTCATGAAGAGCAAAAGAGCTCCATTTGATTAACAGAGTTAAGAGAAGCAAACGCCACCACTGTATGTTTCATTGGAAACTTAGGGAAACATTTTATTAGTACTTTAGATGCCATATAAATTGTAGTTTTTAATCCTTTTCATATCACTGATTTAAATCTTTGCTTTGTTAATCAAGTCACATCAGCTTTAAGAATTTGTGGTTATATCCGGTATATGATTATCCTGTGTGTGTGTGTGTGTGTGTGTGTGTGTGTGTGTGTGTGTGTATGTGTACAAAGAGTAAACAGGTATTATAACATTTGGGGATTATATTACAGAATTTATTTTAAATATTGAAAGAGAAAAGAATGTAGACATAGAAACTTTTGTGCTTTATATGTTTGAAGATTCTATTAAAAGATATCTCTATAATATGAAGCCACATCCATGAAGCAAATTTTTAAACCTGCTGTACTGTGTATTATATCTCTACCGTACATCTCTCTCTTCCTCATCCTGTCTGCCTATCTATCTATCTATGTATTTCATCATCATCATCATCATCACCATCATCACCATCATCATCATCATCTATCTAGAAGAATTTGTCATATGTGAAAGTCTGGAGACATTGAAGCAAAAGGGGTTTAGGTGAGCTCTGCTGTCACTTGAATTCATGCTGGTTTGGCGTTGGTATTAAAAATGCTTATCAAAAATGTCAGCTTATGAAGAAAAAAATCTCTAATAACAGTGAAATAAATGTCTTGGAACCAGTCACCAACATCACCAACATCCATGGTCTTTAATTAATTCAACTAAAATGTTATGATCTCTGTCATTATTCTGCATTTTGCTTTATCTGCCTCAAATTTGATCTGAAAATATTCAGGCTAGATCATTCACTTTGGCCATGTACTTCTGACTTGTACACAAGTTTTCCTGTCATTTAGGGTTTGCTGAATTGTTATTTTCTCACCAAAACCAAAATACTACAGCAATTTCTTGAAAAAACAAAACAAAACACAGGACCAGGTGAGAAGGGGAGATAATGGAGAGCAGTGATATGAGAAGCGTTTCTTAATTATGCAGTAGCCTCTCTGATGGGTGCTTTTCTTACACTGTGCTGTGCAAAAGTAACTGGCACACAGTGACAGCCACAGATGATGCAAACAATACAACTGTATTTCTGAGATATACAGGAGATGACTTAATTTTTAAGAAGGAAAGTAAAAGAAGAGGGAAAAAACTGACCAAATATTTTAAAGATTTTTCTTCGCTTTGCTTTCATTCCTGTTTATTACATATTCTCAGTACAGGGAATTTCCCCCCATATAATTCTTTTTATTGATTTTTATATTAAAGCAACTGAAAGCAATGCAGTATCATTTTCTGGTATAATAGAGTCATAGAAGCATGACAGCAGACACCTCACTGGGGGAAATAACATGTAAATGCTATACAAATTAGCCTTTTCTAATACAGTTAATAAAAGAAAATAAACATTTGCAAATGGAGTAGAATTAAACATTAGAGCTCAGTGTAGAAGTTTACTGTAGTCTTTCATTTTATTTTTTTTATAAATGACCATTACTAAAATGATCCTAAATATTCCATTAAGGAAAACTTGCTTGCTAATAGGTGAAAACTAATGAGGCAATAGAAGTCATAACTGGAGAATTTGCTACCTCAGTCACAGAAAATTGTACTAGTAGCACAACTAAATATTAGTATATGCTCACAAATGTTTAGTTAACCCTTGAAAGTGAAAAATGCACATTCATTTCGTTCACTTATTCGTTTATCCATTCAAATTTGATTTATTACTTGATATGTTTGTTAAATGCTATGGAAGGAAAAAAAAAGCAACATCCAGCGGAGTTGCAGCGGTGGCAGTAATAGATTCCTTACTTGGCATATGGAGCAGACTCTCCTGTTAAGACTGACAAAAGTAGGAGAGATCCTGAACCTTCCAAAGAGAACTCAAAATGGTAATGAGAGTCCATTCATGAAAATAAATCTGAATAGAACAAGTGAACACCACCATTGCTTCCCGCATGTGCCTTTTTATTAGCTTCCTCCCACTGTGACCTCATGTTTCCCTGTGGACTTTGATTCTCGCAATGCCTTAGATGGATTTAATGTGTCTTGTTCCATTAGCTACATCTTCAACTCTGCTTCCATGAAAGGAACATGAATGCAGTTTTGCATTTTAATAATAATTCTTCAGTATCTAATTCCTGACCCTTCTCTTATTTTCAGCTTCATTACCCTCACATTTTGCTGACAGGTGGTAGTGGCTTGCCCTGGAATGCCATCAAGATAAAATAAATGAAAACAAATGTAATTCAGAATACAACGTGATAAGTGCCATTAGAGATTGATAAACAATGCTATGGGCTTTTGAGCTGGAAAATGTCATTCTCAGTGTTATCCAGAAAAACTTGATTCAAGATATACAAATGACATCAGAACTTAAATCCACAAATCCTATAACGCATTTTTCAAAAAGCTGCCTCCAGTTATTTATGGGAGAATCTTTTATAAACCTGGCAGAAAGTTCTGACCCACAGAGCACTTTGATAGCTTAAGAATGTTTTATACACATAACTTTACCCAAGGACACACATACAGAGAATTCTCATATTTTGCTTAGAGAATTCACAAATGTGGAGATGGACTTTCCAAGTAAGTCAGTTATTGTAGCTCGAATGCTTTCTTACATACAAGTTAAAATTATTAAATTGAGGTTAGCCCTACTAGTACTGGATCTGAAGGAGTTTGAGGGTGTTTCTAAGTGTGTTTCAATCAGGGCAAAGCACAGCTCAAATCATTAAAAACAAAGATATGTTTTTGTGCATTTGATGTAATCCTAAATTTTACCAGTTACGTGTTTCTGGGAAACAAGGAGGCAAAATGTGAATTCTTAAATCACTGCAGGCAATCTGAATCCAGAGGCTCATGAATCCCCCATTGAGCAGTAGTGCCCCATCCATGTCTGAATCCGGAAATAGCCTGACTATGGTGCGGGGGCAGGGAGGGGGGCGGCAGCAGATAGACAAGGCAGTTTCAGACTCCCCTGATGTGTCAGTGTGTCTGAGGATATATCCCATGGGAAGGAGAGAACGTATACTGGGAATCCAAAAGGACATTGTTAAGGGTTAGGAACCAGAGTAGTGCATGACCATGAGCATTAGACTTGCGAAGCAGAGGACGAAGTGAAGAGGCAGACCTAGTGGAAAAGGGAAAGCAAGCAAATGGGAGCAAACAGTAGGGGAGATGGACAGTATTGAAGGAAGTCAGAGAACTAACACTTCCTGTAAACAACTCCTAACACAGAGTATGGAGCACTGGAAATGGAGGCCAGTCTCTGTGCTTTATGTAAATAAAGGTTAGTTAGTTTAGAGGTGATATGAATAAATCTTGAGCATGTATACTGACTAAATTAACTTGTCTGAATGATTGACATTTTGATTCACTCATTCACTAAATCATTCTATGTTTAGCACATGTTCTATGTACCCTGCTATATGACAGGGATTCATAGACGAAAAGATTGGCAAATGAATGCATTCATAGTTAAGTTGTTCTTTGTCATGATTTATTTTTAAATTACAAAAATAACAAAGTTGATTGGGTGAGACAGGATGCAGTTTCATTTTAGAAACATCTCAGCTAATCAAAACAAAATATTGTTAAATAGTGAACAGGTAGTACAATTCATATTTAATTGCCAAATGAGTTAATTACCCTTTAACTTTGAAAATGAAAGAATGAGTAGCATAATTTACTGATACTGATAGTCTTCAAATAATTTTTTCTCACTCAACATATTCTTTCTTGACTTTAAATAAGTGGTGAAATTACTGCACTGGATCATTATCATCTAGTAGAAAATCTAAAATTGTGCAAGGGTCAAAATCTAAATTAGCGGGTGTGCCCTGATGGCCACCAGTCTAAAACACCCTGGGAGAAGTTCCACATACATTGCAAGGCCCAGGGCTTGGGATCTTGGACAAGGGGTAACCACCAATGTGAATAACTAAATAAAAACAAATAAAATGCTTCTTCTGCTTCTCTCTTCCTGTCTGCCTACTCGCTTTCATTTCTGCCTGAAGCTTTCCTTTTAAAAAAGAACTCTATTAAAAAAGAATCTAAATTAGTGAAGTGGTGAAAAGACAGGAAGCAAGAAGATAAAGACCTGGATTATTTTATGCAGTGTTGCCCCTAGTTTGTTACTAAATAGTGTCTTCTGCTAGTTAAAGATTCTTGTGAACTCATCTCCTGACCTGTCTAATTTGGACAAAACTGGAATCTTTTGAGTTAAGGGTCTGAGGAGACTGGTGGGAACCATCACTTCCGGAGGGAAGAGCCTAGATTTGCCCCGTTGTCAGAGGGATTAAAACTACAACTGTCTCTATTGTTCATTTCGTTTCATAAGAAGGTTGTGAATGATACTTGAAAGATCTATATTCATGAGAAAGTCTGCCATAAATTAAGGATCAAGTAGCATAGTTATTTGTTTCTGCTTCAACAAGATATTGCACTGAAAGAAAGAAAGGAAGAGAGGTGAAGGAAGGAGGATGAGGGAAAAAAGAAGTATTTTCTGTTTTACTATAGAACTCATTGAGCTTCAGTTCCTTAAACACTCCAGTGCATGAGCAGCTCCAGCAAAAGAGGGAGCAATGGCACTAGAAAAAGCAGGAAAGCCTAGTATAACCAGATACCCAGTGGAGATTTGGATAGAAGAGGGTGGGACAGTATTCCTGCAAGTAGAACTCAGGGAATGGCAGTGGTGCCAGCCAGAGGCCACTTTGTGCCTGATGGATCCCGTTACTGCAAACATATGAGAAACCCTTGGAAAGTTCCAGAAAGTTTTAAGTGGTAGAGATAATGTTTTCTATGTTTGAGGGATCTGTATTAGCAGGTAGGTACCAAATCAAACAAACCAATATTATCAGACAGTGCAATGGATCTCAAACCAGCTTGAGAATCAAACGTTGAACCACATAAGGAATCAGTTCCTGAAACAATGAACTGTGAATATTATCACTCTGTTGAATAGTGCAGAGACAATACAGTGTAAATATTTTAAAACTAATTCAGCAGAGAGTTTTAGAAGCTTATAAAACATTAAAAGTTTTAACACTGAAAATTTTCAGTACAGGCCACATACTTAATGCAATATAAAGAAAGGGTAAAGCTGTAGAACTAAAAACAATAGTAGGTACCAAGGTGCAGGCTAAGTAACAGATAATCCTGGAAACAAACAAATATCTAGATAAAACTGCTATAGCAGCTATTGCCAAAGAGAAACCTGGCCTATAGAAGTCACAGATAGATCTAAATACAGGGCATTGTCAATGACCAGAAACTGTAAATAATACTAATAGCTTTCTTAGAAAAAAATAGAAAGTCAAAAGTGATTTATATCATACTTGATACAAATATATTCTGGTATTTTAAGTTTGTCACAATTCCATTATTATTCTTCTCTTTCTACTTCTGCTTTACTATCTTTTCTTAGCCATTTCTTATTTCTGTTCCTCTCTTCCACTTATTTTAGAAGACTTCTCTTTTTCATTTCGCTTTCTTGCTCCCTTCCCTCCCTGCTCTCCCTTTTCCTCTCATCCCCCTTTTCTTCTCCTCTCCCCCTTCCTCCCTCCCTCCCTCCCTCCTTCCCTCCCTTCTTCCCTCCCTCCCTCCCTTCCTTCCTTCCTTTCTTCCTTCCTTCCTCCCTCCCTTGCCTTCACTCTTTCTTCTTCCCTTTAGTTCTCCCTTCCTTCCTCTTAATAGAAATGCAAAGTCAAAGGCCAGGATTATCTTTCTCAGGAATCCACAGTTTATAAAAGGACTATTTAAGTGGCAGTTTCAATCCAAAATTCAGATGTCTCTACAGACATAATATGTAGTGTTAGCTATTAATAGGATAGTTTCAGTGTTTAAAGGGAAAGCAATCCGTGGATGGTCATGGTGGAAAAAATATTCATGTATTATTAACATAAATGCATTATAATAGAGGCCCAATGTTATTGGACTGAAATATCTATTCCTAAAAAGTTTGATATTGTCCTATCCAAAAGGAACTAATAAAAAAGCGATTACTATCTAACATTTATTTTATTGACCAGTGAAATACACGAATTTATCTTTTACAAATGTATGATGATGTGTTCCTCATCATTTTTCCAAACTCTTCAAATGGTCTTGGCCTTATTGTAGCCTTCAAACATATATTCCTGTACTTTCAGTTAAATTTAGGCTCCATTGTATTTTATTTTGAAACTTAACAAATGCAGAGATGCTATAATGACATAAGAAACAGGAAAAAAGAATGTAAAATGAGACATAGAGTCTGAGCCCTTTAAATTTATGACGTTAACTTTTGCTATCCTTTTATTACTTTATTTTTCTTAATAGTATTTGTCACTGTTTAACATACTATACATTTTTAATTAATTTTCATATTGTTTGACTACCTCCACTCAAAAGTAAGCTTCACGAGGGCAGGGATGTGTGTGTGTGTGTATGTGTGTGTGTGTGTTTGTGATAACTGCTATTAACTGGACTTGCACCTCACACATAACAGAATATCAGTAAACATATATTGAATCAGTCAACCTCATTTAAAAATGCAAAATGATTCTGATATATTAAAAATATTTGATAATTACTATAAAATATTTTAAAGTTTCTTTTGATAGCTAGCACTTGCTTTCAACTACCTCAGTGTTAATCGCTTTTATGGTAGACAAATCACTTAGAAGTCATTTAATTTATCATTGTGCACTATTCTAAAAAAGGATGTTGCATGTGTGCATGTGCATATGTGTATGTGTGCTTGTGTGCTAGTCTTTCCTTTAAAAGTGTTCTAGTTTTCAGATATTTCTTATCAATCCAAACTGATTTTATTTCAGATTTGAGAGAATATTGAACTCAGAAACATTTGTAGGCTTAGATTCCTAATCCATGTTAGCTAACTAAGGTCCTAAATTACAGGCTCAGAAGAATGAAAAGTGAAAATGATATTTTCTTCAGAAAGAACAGTAAAGGGAACAAGGCATTCACCAATGTAATACTGAAAAAGGAGGAGGCAATAATAAATTAATAAGACTTTTTCTCAAGCAATTGGAATGAGTTGGATTTTTTACAGAAGGATCTAAAGAACAAGGACATACCAGACTGGGGAACCAGTATGAACAAACATCTGGAGAGGTCAAAGTACTTGGAGTTCTTTGGAAGCCAGAAACACTTTGATATGACTGGAATGTAGAGTGTGTACGACCATGTAGGTTTATTGAAAATGGAATCACTTTTCTTGATTGTGCAGGATATCTGAGGAGAGATTATATAATAGCTTGCCTCGGAGACATACAGAAAAAGTTCCCCTCTATGCTGCCTTCTTACTCCAAGACAGTATGAGACTTATTGGCAAATGAACACTGCAATCACAAGAGAATGCAGGTTGAGAATTAGAATTCCCCTAGGTAGTAACAATACACTCAGATTTTCCCACCCATTTTAAAATTGGTCAGTTATCAATTATTAAGTCAAAGAACTGAGTGGCTCTAAAGGGTTCCAGCATATGGACTACATATTAGAATATGGAACACGAGAGAGAAGCTCTCATCCCCAGTGGAACTGAAAAGTCAGAACCACTGAGCTTTATTACTCCAGTTTTTAGCTTAAAGTGATGAATACATAATGCAGGTGAGTCATTAGGATTTTAGTCACCAGTCTAGAATCAACAATATTATTTTTCTTTAGCTAATTAAGTCTCACTCTTATAAGGGTTTATAATGTGAAAAATAAGTCTGAATTCTCGTTTTACAGCTATTGTTCTTCTCAAATTTACAAAGAAAAATGGTAACCTTTCTCTAGTTTCTTACAAAAATATACTTTCAATGTTGATATGATATTAAAATATAAGGACTGTATGTATATTAAAAATACAAATAAGTACAGTAATTTCAAAAATATTTGAAACACCATAGCTACAATTATTTTAGCATACTTCTAGTCTATTTTTTCATGATCCTTGAATATAAATATGAAATTATAGCATGAACAAACACATAGACACAAGTATACACAGGCATCCCAAACTAAAAATCTATATAAATTATTTTCACTCATGAATACTACTTCTGTGACAATTAAGGGTCATTATTTCTAATTATGACACAGAATTTTAATACATAACATACCATAATTTATTTAATAAACCTATCTTTGATCATATAGATTCTTCCTAATTCTTTAGATCAAAAATGTCCATAAACATTTAGCATATCCATTATAATTTCCTTATGATAAAACTACAGGGTAAAGATTTTGTAAAATGTTAAAGGTTTTGACGAACATTGCCAAATCACATTTTAGCTGAGTGTGAGTGACTATTACCCTAAATACATGGATAAAGCATAAGTTGAATGTATTTTGACAACTACATAAAAAATAATAAATACACATAGAAAAATTTCTACTTAAAAATAAGATATGTTCCATAGTTCTCATGAAGAAACAGGTCTTAATTTTTTCACTAGAGATTTTAATGTTAGTCTTAAACTTATAAATAACTACACAAAGGATAATTAACTCCATAAACCTGCTAGCAATCAGAATGACAACCAGGGGATGAGTTACTGCTTCATCAGGAAGGTAATGGCTAGGCTTTTAGGTGACAAACCAAGTTTCATACCAAACTTTGGGGAAATATGACTGACAGCACATTAAAAATATCTCCAACAGAGAAAACCAGGCTTTTGTGTAGATGTAAGTAGCTGAATTTTTTTCTTTCAGATTTTTGACCAAGATTTTGTGGTCTAGAAAATCATAGGTTAACATGGATACTGACAGTTTTATTAGCACATATGTATTTAGCTACGAACTACCAAAACTGTTAAACTAGATTTGGTTTTAGGTTCATAAATTGGTTCTTACTATGTCTTTCTGCTTTCTTGTTTTAATTTGGACAGCCACCCATACTTGTATAAAATTTGACTGCTAGGAACAAGATAGACAGAACATCCAGACCTAAGCCTTCTTCCAGAAATCTCATTTGACAGCATTTTTAATTTAATCTGAAAACTGCATTAAATCATGCTCAGCCTTTATAATTTCTCCTCTTCAATTATGTCCTTCATAAGAAACTTCTTGAATAACAGAAGAGTGCTTTGTAGGTAGACATGATTCTTCTTCATGCTTTTATTCTGAGTCCAGTTTAGCCACACAATACTGTTCAATGATAAAAAAATGTTCATACATTGAATGCATTCCAGAGACATTATGCTGAATTTTTTTAAGTCAATGTAAAAAAGTCACATACTGTATGACTCTATTGACATACTTCCCTAAAGTGAAAAAATGATAGGGATTAAGGACAAATTAACCAGACGGTAGGGATGGTGTGGGGACGAGAATGGATATAACTATAATGGGTAACACGAGTGACACTGATAGAGTGATGGGTCAGTTTTCTATATTGTAGTATGGTCATTTATATATAGATATATAGAGATATAGAGATATTTATTACACCATAGTTATAATACAGGTAGCTACTGTGTAAATTAGGTATACAGTATCTCTCTGTACTGCCTTTACAACTTCATGTGAATCTATAACTATTTCAAAAAAAACCATTTTTTTAAAATCTACTCACATAGCTTTTCTAAAGATTCAAGAGTAAACAAACAACTTCTACCAATTTGCAAGCCAACTCTGTTATTCATTTATTTATTTACTTATCGTTTATGATTTCTAGAAGCATTTTTATTTAGTAAGTTGTTTATTTTGGATTTTGTTTCTGGCTCCAGGCCTTGAACCCAGGTCCTTGGGCTTTATCTTTTCACACTCTGAACTTCCTCAGGCACTTGACACAAAAGATCACACCCCAAATCTGTTTTTAAAAATTAAGCAAAGCAAAAAAACAAAACAAAACAAAACATCATGCAGGAAATGTTAACTGTATCTTCAAAAGCATAAATTGAGAATCCTCATTTTCGAGGTTTAGAAAAAATTGTGTATTGGTAGGATTTTACCTATCAATTTTGTATATCAATTTTAATATATTATAAATGATGTATTTCATATATTTTTATTTTATACATCTTCTATTTTCTTAATGAATATATATTTTTATATATACTAAAACTTTTCCTAGCAAATTTATCTTTTCAATCTTAAGAAAACTTATATAGCAAAGGAAGTCCTCAAAATTTTAATTGCTATCTGCAAAATCATCAATTTAAAATATAATTAAAATGGTATAAACTTAAAGTTTTGACTTAAAGATATGATTCAGCATGTTAGCTTTCAGGTAAATTAAATCAAAATAAATGTGAAATCCTGATTTGACAATATAAATTAGGATGTTATTTGACTTTTGTTTTAAATAAACTGATATAAACATAAAGTCTTGATTTAAAATTCGGTTAAGGATGTCAGTTGACTTTGTATATTTTTTTAAATTAGCATAATGTGGCCAATTATGTAATTTGTATATTCTTCACTTAGTAGTTCAATGACCTGGGGCAAATAGCTGTAAGCTCTCTACATTTCTGGAATATGTAGATGATGATAATACCTGTTTTACTTTTTCACAAGATGCAACACTAACCAAAGGTTATAACTGTTATTAATAAAAGTGATTTCAGCAGGTCTAGTCTGTCAACTTGTGGAATATGATATGCTGATAAAGTATATCATTCTCACCTACAAAGAAAACTTGAATGAGGCAAAAGCCAAAGATACCCATTATCGGAACAAGTAAATAGCAACAAATGAAATTCTTGAACATACAGGGTATAAATAAAAAAGCATCCTCTAACTATGGGACAGGATAAATATATTTCTTCTGTTATGGGAGCTGTAATTTCCTGTCCTCATTTATGATATTAATTTCTTCCAGCATCTAAAATTTCAGATAATTTATTTGAAAACTACTTATTCACTCAGTCTTAGAACACTATGATAAAACTTTTATAATAGCAAAAAAGAGTACATAGAACAAATATTCAGCAAGTAAAAATATATTTATCGTAATCATATATGTAGTACTTTCAGAAAAATACTAATTGAAAACAACCAGATATACATGATATCATCACAACCATGTATAATGATTTGAAAATTAGACGGTTAACATCTACTGATGATAAAAATTCTCCAAATATTAGGAGGAAAATGTACCTCAACATAAGAAAGGTTGTATATTGTAAGGCCACAGATAACATCATACTCCATGGTGAGTTATTGAAAAGCTCTTCTCTTAAGAACTTAAGGGTGCTCACATGCACTACTTTTATTCAAAATCCTAGGCAGAATAATTAGTCAAGCAAAATAAGTTAGCCAAATTGTAAAGAGAGAAGTAAACTTGTCTGTTTTCAGATTACATATTACATACAGAAAATGCTAATGATTCCACCAAAAAACAATAGCGAGAACTAATAAACAAGTTCAACGAAGTAGCAGGATAAAAATATCAACCTCAATTTCGATTGTATTTCTATACACTTATAACAAACTATGGGCGAATGGAATTAAGAAAATGACCATATTTACAGCTGCATCAAAAAGAATAAAATAAAATACCTAGGAATAAATTTGAACAAGGAAGTGAAAGAACTATAAACTGAAAACTATAAAATGGATTAAGGACTTGGACTCAAAATCTGAAACCGTAAACTCTTAGAAGAAAACAAGTAGCAAGGTACTTGACATTGGTCCTAGTGATGATTTATTTTGGATATGACACTAAAAGCAAAGACAACAAAAACGAAACAGAAAAGTGGTACTGCATCAAATTAAAAAGCTTCTGCACAGCGAAGGAAACCATTAACACAATGAAAAGACAACTTAGAAAATAGGAGAAAATATTTGCAAACCACAAACTGATGAAAGTTAACATTCAAAATAAATAAATCAAATAACTCAAAAGCACACACAAAAAAATTAAAAATGACCTAGGGACCTAACTAGACATTTTTCTAAAGAAGACATTCAATTTCCTGTTAGGTATAAGAAAAAGTTCTTACCTTCATTAATTACCAGTGAATGCAAATTAAAACCACTGTGAGATACCACTTCTCATCCACTTCACGTTCCTTAGTATGCTTATCGAAAAGATGAGATAATGATTTCTGACAAGGAATTAGAGAACAGGGAACTCCTGTACCTTATTGGTGGGAGAGTAAATTTGGTACCACCACTACAGAATGGATGTTCTTCAAGACATAAGAAATAGAACTACCATATGATCTAACAATTCTACTTCTGGGTTTATACTGAAAGGAAATAAAACCATTGTTTTAGAAATATATCTCGTGTACTCGTGTTCATAGAAGCATCATTTAAAATAGCCAAGATATGGAGGCAACCTAAGTATCTATCAACATATGAATGGGCAAAGAATATACTATATTTGTAGGATTTTACTCAGGTGTGGAATATAAAGATAAAAAGCAACTGAACAAACAAGGAAAAACATAAACAAATTCTTAGATAAAGAGAACAAGACTATGTATTGGTGTTTATCAGCAAAAGGGACAAAAGTGTGGGTGAAATTGATAAAGGGGTCAATTGTATAGTAGTAGATGAAAACTAGACTTTTGGTGGTCATCATAATGCAGTATATATAGCTGTCAAGTTATAATGCTGCATACCAGAAACATACATAATATCATACATCGTGCTTCGATAAAGATTTATTAAAAATATGAAACACATACAGACACAGTGGGATATTATCAGCCTTCAAGATAAATAAGGAAATATTGATCCTAAAGTATATTATCCTAAATAAAATAAGCCAGATAAAGAAAAGCCAATAATGCCATCCTTGCATTTACTTAACGTGAAAAATTTAACAACAACAAAAAATTGTCAAACTTCTAGAAACGTACAGTAGAAAAGTGATTCCAGAAGCTAAAGGGGGAGCAAATAGAATTTGGAAAAAAGGTATAAAATTTTATGAAACATAAAATACATAGAAGATAACATAGGTGATTTCTTTCATGATACCAGACAAAGATATCTTTGGTGACTCGACCACACGGCAGGGGCAAAAAAAGACAAATTAAAGAAATGGCCCTACATCAGACTAAGAAGTTTTTGCAAAGTGAAAGAAAATATAAGCAGAATGAAAAGACAGTCTACTGAATGGGAGAAGATATTTACACATCATACATGCAATAAGGGATTCATACCCTAGGTATATAAAGAATTCATGCAACTCAATAAAAATACAAGCAACCTAATCAAAACACGACCAGAAGATCTGAATATAGACATTTCTCCAAAGAGGATGTACAGATGGTCAATAGACACGTGAAAAATGCTCATCATCACCTATTACTAGCAAAATACAAATCAAAATCACAATGAGATATTATCCTAAATATATGAGAATGACTTACATCAAAAAGACTAACAACAACAAGTATTATCCAGGGTTTGAGGAAAAAAGAAAACTTGTACATTGTTGGTGTGAATATAAATCAGTGCAACCACTTTGAAAAGCAGTATGGAAGTTCCTAAAAAAACTAAAAATAGAACCACTTCATGATCTATCAGTCTTCCTGCTAGGTATTTATGCAAAAATATGAAATATTTAACTGGAAGGGATATGTGCACCTATATGTTTATTGCAACATTTTTATAATAACTAAGATGGAAATCATCTAAGTATCCACCGATAGATGATTGGTTAAATAAAATGTTTATACACACACACATATATACACATACACATAGACACTATGGAATATTACTCAACCATAAAAAATACGAAATGCTCCCACTTACTATAAAAATGGAAGAAATCCAAGAGGGCTATGTTCAGTAAAGTCAGAAGTAATAGGATGAATATAATATTATTTAACCTATATGTGGAATATAAGGAAACATAGTAAATGAATGAACAAAAAAAATTGAAATTAAAAAATTTAATGAGATAGCAGAACAGTGTTTATAAGGGCGAATAAGTTGAAGTGGGTGAGAGGAGAGCTGGAAGGCATCCAAGAGATGGTAGTGAGCTTTTTATTTTTTATTCTTTATTAAAAATTGAAAATATGTATTATTATACTAGAAATTTTGATACAATCCAAGGTAGAAATAGCTTAGCTTGGCTGTCTGACGAAGCAATAGTTAGATCAATCCTCACCAAAGAACCACAAAGCCAGGTGTAGACAAGAATGGACATTAAAAGACCTTGGGGATCGAGCCTTCAATTTCCTTCACTAAGTACCAGTTCTAGATCAGAGACAGTGAAGTTAATAGCCAACATAAAGATTAACCTCTAAGAGTGAGAGTGTACAGGACACAGTCTGATTTGTAATAAATCTATGACAAACAAAACAAAACTTTGAGTTATATGATGAATAATGTTTGAACATCTAATGTTAACATGCTGATTATAGTTGATAACACTGTATTTGCAATTGAAATACGCTAAGAGACTAGAACCCAAATGTTAAACACAAAAATATAAATATCTGAGGGGATGGAAGTGTGTGTTAGCCCTGTGGGGAAAATGTTTTTTTTTTTTATGTATATATACATTGTATACTGTTTTAAATATTTTACAATTTTACTTGTCAGTCATACCTCAATAAAGTGGGGGTAAATGTCAGCATACATAACATTCTAATGATATGGATGCTGAGACTGCATCTTAAAACTGAAGGGTACAAAAAAATTGCTTCTGGAGAATAAGGAAGGATGTGACTATATGAGCTGTGATAATAGCTTCTCAAAATGAGCTCTTTTCAGTTATTGGATTTTCTAACCATATTTATACACTAATTTGGTAAAAGTAAAATATTTAAAAAATTGCATGTATTTAAGAAAATTAGGCAATCTAAAAACTCCACTCATGCCTAAAGAAGTTTAAACAGTAATGTTTCTGTAAACAAACCTAATCTCACTTGTTTTGATTGACACACCTTTAATACTTTGCTAACATTTCTTCAGCCATTCCCTATGATTAATTTCTCTAGACTGCTTGGACTTTAATGACTTTGCTTTTAGTTAAGTAATTGAACCCTATTCCTTAACTGTGTCCTTCCATTGACTCAGCTGCAATTTTCCTGTGATCCCTTGGTCTGCCCTCTGTGACCATGTCTAATAGATGATGTTGATTGTCTTCAGCAAATGTGCTGAATGCTTGTTCTGATTTGGCCCACACTCTCAATACGCACCATCCTTAAAATCTGAAAATTCCTTCATTTTTTATCAGGCCATGTGTTTCATAAGAGAATATGGCATCGGAAAGAAATATTGGTTCATGTTTTACTGACCAAATCTAATTTCACATGTTTAAATAATTTCCGGGGGTGCCATGGTGGTTCAGGGGTTAAGTCTGCAGTTGGGGCATAGAACATGCAAAGCCCCAAAACCTAGGTTTGAGGCCTGGGCACAGGGAAAACTAACTCATTGACAAAGTAACTAACTGACTAACTAACTAACTTAGTGCTTCCTTCCCTCCCTTTCTTCCTTCCTTTCTTTCAGATGCTTCTTCTTCCTCTCCCTTCTTTCCTCTCTTAAAAAACAAACAACAAACAATAATAATAACAATTTCTGACAACACCAAAAGAGAAGGGAACCAAGTTTGAAGCACAACTTAAAGATAATATTGCTGTTTAAAAAGAAACAATCACTAAAAGTTGTAATAGCTAAACTTGCCTGACACCTCCCATTTCCAGAGAATATTTGCTAAACCAACAATGTTGTTTTACTTATGATAGAAATGGTCAGTAACACAGTCTTCTAAATTCTACTCTCAACCAGGCCAAAACAAAGGGCACAGACTTCTGACGGATGCCACTTTAATCACACAAATCTGAACATGCCCACTCTTAATAGTTAACAAAGTATAGCCTCCATGTTCATGAAAATTATAAGTAATGCTGCAAAGTTATATGACCAGAATGAACACAGCACAAATATTTACAGCAGGCTATACTATTTGCTACAATATTCATTTCTAAATGAATTACCTTGTGCATAATAGTAATGCTGAAAACTAAGAAATAAGGGTCAGATTCCGCCTTTGAGACATCCCTTGTAAAATTATCCTAAATGTAATAATACCACATTATTGACTTAAGCACACTTCTGGATGACATGCCATAGCTGACCTGTAATTTTTATCCTACATGATGCCAGCCTTAATAAAATGACACTTGTGAATGTAAATTAAGCTCACAAAGGGGACAGATTGCATGATTCTGGTTTCTCTGAGATGCCTGTAGGCTATCACAGGTTCCATATGTGAAGTAATTATGTTCACTGAAGGAAAGAATAAATGCTGTCAAATTGTGTACTGAGAGAGAAACCAGCTATTATATTTCAGTAGTCGCTAGAGCATTGCCCCCAGACAGTAGCAAGATGCATAAGAAAATAAAAACTGTGCCAGCCATATATTACACATCTGCCTTTACATTTGTAACTCCGTTTAAATGTATATTATACAAAGCCAATAACTTACCAATGAACATTGAAGCTGTCTTCTTCGGCATATTTTCTGTGAAGTCATTTTGGAATATGTGGCATGATAGTTATAGAAAGGGTATGAATATAGATGTTTCTTAGTCCTGCTTTCCCTTATGCTGTACTGCAAAGCAACAACTGTGTTAGATCCCTGACATTCAGACTTTTCTCCAGAAAGGTATCTCAAATTCAACCCCAAACCTGCCCACGATTGTTTCCTTTACATCTGATAGGAATGCATGAGAGACATTTTTCATTTTTAAAACCTCCTTTCCCATTGAACGCATTAAAAATGAATTTAGATAGCATAATAGCTTTAAAAAATGAATTTGGATAGGGTAATAGCTAGCCATGACTTGGTTCTTATTGTGTGTCATGTAATTTAGTAGATGAATTTTCACACTTTATCTTGCTTAGTATCAGAAGTTAAAAAGTAAATGACAAAGTTTGTTTTTTTTTCCTCTTTTTTAAGTATATGGTTTCTAGCACAGAGTTAATGGAACCTCTCTAAATAATCCTTCCTTGAAGAGTTCTTCTTTACAAGGCAAAAATAAAAGATTGACATCAATAACATTTACCCTGTCGAACAAGCTTTGCCTCTTAGAGTTAAAAAGAAAATTCTGCCTTGAAGTCTTCTTTCACTACATTCCCACTCCCCATAATACTTCATTGACAGCCTTTGCCAGTTCCTTCTGTGCTTCATGGTATCATAGCCTGTCCATACTTTGAATAAATTCAGGAGATACAAAGGGGAAACTGCATGGAGAACTTGGGATCTTTTAAATTGTATTATACCAGTGTTCCCCTACTATAGTACACTAGCATTTTGTACTTTTATCTATCTTGAGTTGTCAAAGAATACTGAAATCTATGAGACTGATATGAAGAATATATAGCTACTTCAACAGTTCAATCAACCTTCCTTGTTATCTTTCAGTATTTGCAACTGAACGAGGTTATTGTTTGTCACATAAGAATGCATGAAGAAACAGAGATGTGGGATGCTGATGAAAAAATATCTACCCTCCCAAAGTCACAAGAGATTGCCCTAGAAAATATGTTCTGATTCTGTGAACAAGGCAGAGACTAGACTCTTGTTAAAGAAAATATTTTTCCTTATTAATCAAACACACTAAAAATAAATTAAAAAATAATTACAATGGCTAAGACAGTTTAAAACACATGATCATGAAGGTGCTGTGACTCTATAAGCCTCCAGCCCATTGTTTCAGGTAAGTTTCTGAATGTAAGCTACTCCAAGTAACCCCAGAACATCAGACGAGTCAAAGGAAGGATTTGGAGAGTCTCACTGAAATGTATAGGATTTTCTCCAATGGTAGTTTTCAATTTATTATTTGGTAGCAAAATTCAACTTTATAGTAACAGGGGGAATTGTTTGCTAAATCTGCCCCAGGGAAGAAAGTTCTTGGAAAACGTCTCTTATAAAAGCTGGAAATAGATGTACTTTAATCTCAAGTATAGACTTTAAAAATAGCTTTATTGAGATATAATTCATAAACCATAAAATCTGCCCATTTAGGGCATGCAATTTAATGGAGCTTAATATATTCATAGAGTTGCATAACCATTACCATAAATCAATTTATGTCTCTATAGATTGAGAGCTACCTATTCTTTTTTGGGTTTTTTTTTTTCATATGCATAGTATTATACAGTGTGGCTTCTCCCCACTGGCGTCTTTCACTTTCCTAGCGTAATGTTTTTAAGGTTCATCTGTGATGTACTATGTATCATCACTTTATTCCTTATTATTGTCAAATAATATTCCATTATTTGATATACCACCTTTTGTTGATCTCTTTATCATTTGATAGGTATTTATAGACTTGGGTTGTTTCCACCTTTTGGCTATTTGAATAATATTGTAAGAATATCTGTATATTTTATGAATGTATGTTTTCACTTTTCTCTTTCCAGAATTGCTGGGTTATGTGTTATTTCTATGATAAACATTTTTAAGAAACTGACAAACTGTTTCCATTTTATACTCCAATGATCTTTTATGACAGCTCCAATTTCTCTACATTCATGTCAGCATTTATTTTCTCTTTTTGATTATAGCATCTTAGTAGATATGAAGTGCTATCTCATTATAGTTTGATTTATATTTTCCCAAATTTTCCTAATGTCCTTATGTTATTGAGCATCTTTTCATATGCTTGTCATTCATATATTTTCTTTATGAAAAGTCTATTCAAATCTCACCAATTTTTATATTGGGTTATTTACATTTTTATTGTTGAGTTGTGAGATTTTTTTGCATATTCTAGACTCTTTCCTTCTTAAGTTTATAAATGGCAAGCATTTTCTCCTATTTTATAGGTTGCCATTTTACTTCCTTGATAATTCTCTTGAAACACAAAAGTTTTAAATTCTGATGAAGTTTAATTTATCTATTATTTCCTTTGTAACTTTTGTTTTTGGTGTCAATTCTAATAATGTTTTGTCTAACCAAAGGTCACAAAGATTTGCTAATATGTTTTCATCAAAGAACTTTTTACTTTTGGCTATTAGTTCGGGTCTATGATACACTTTGAGTTAATTTTGTGTACAGCGCAAGGAAAATGTCCAACATCATTCTTTTGAATAAAAGATGTTTAATTATTCCAACTTTTTGAAAAGACTATTCTTTCTACATTGAAAATTCTTTGTACTTTTGGTAAAAACCAGTCAGTCATAAATTAATTGTATGGGCCTTTGTCCCCAAATTATGAGATGAAAAAGAAAGAGAAAATATTATATATGAGTTAGCAGAACACTGAAACAAAACAAAATAAACGAAGGAAAATAAGAGATGTAATGAAGGGCCAGGACAAGAGAGGAACTTGATTCAGGTACAAAATTTAAGAGGCTACCCATTGCAATGTTAAAAAATTAAAATTGAGGGCGAAACCCAGTAATGAGCAAAATATCAATATTTTAAATAAAGACAGGATAAGTATTACTAATTTTACCTTCTGATTCCTATATTGCACTGTTAGAAATTCTGTGTTTATAAACCATTTTGATAGTCTACCAAGATTTTTTTGCGTAGAGTTTTTAAAAATACTATGTTGAATTACTTTAATTTTGATTATTGACATTTCTTTGTCCTTAAACTTTGCATGGAGGCAAGTACTTCATTCATCTCACTCACAGTATCATGAGTCCAGCCCTGCTGACAACTGCAAATGGTAGCTTCACACGCTGAACTTGCTACACAAGTTGTTTGCAAGCTTGACTAGCTAACCACAAATGCCCATTTATCTACTTATCCAGACAAATTTCCCTTTTCCTACTCAATCAGAGATTCCTATTTATGTTCCGCAACACTTGTATCTATTAGCTAAAGTGATGCTCCATATTATGACACTTGATGCGTTTTGCCTGCCTTAATAAAAGTGTGTATTATGCAGAGTAAAAGCAGAGAACTCAATTTCAGTTCCCAACTCCTGATTGACTATAAGACTTTATAGTTTCATCTTTTCATTATTAATTATCAGTACTGGCTGGACACCTACCATCTGCTAGCACGATTGCAATGACATATATGCACATGATAAGAGTGTGATGCTTCTAAGCAACTGCAATTCTTGTCCCTCAATACCAGGGGATTAGGGAAATACAAAAGGATCTATTGGTTTGGCATCTAATATGGAGTGTGACTAGTATAATGGACATAGCGGGACTGGGGAGAAGGCATGTGAGTATGACGAAAGGATAAATGAAATAGGAATAAAAAGAGATTCTTAACCTCTGAGCATCAATACTTTCTTCATTTTCACAATGACATTTAAGTTTCCCTATTAAAGATACTTTGGTTTCATACTTGAGCCTAATTTATAATTCATTTTGGTATTACTTTGGGACTGGACAGCCATGAATGGAATTAACAGAGCCAATAGTATTTTCATTCACTCATTCATTCATTCATTCATTCATTCATTCAGCTCTTTATCTATCTACCTGTGATTTATTTATTTAATTTAAAGGAAAGGTGCAGGAAGGAATGAAGGCATGTGGGCAGGCAGGAAGAGAGAGAGGGAAGAACCACTTCATTCGTTTTATTTAGTGGTTCATCTTGGTTGTTTCCCTGCTCCAGGACAGAAACTCGGGTCCTTGCCATGTATGTGGAATGTGCTCTCTGCTGGAGGCAGTGATCCTAACAACTAGGGCGCGACCCAATAATATTTTTAAATGACCGTACAAACATACCTGAATAGTTATCGAACAAAAACAATGGTTGACTTAGAGTTAGGAGGACACAGTAGGTCAGTTCAGCCAGGGAGACGTTCAAGAGAGAAATCTCAAAAAGACCTACCAAGAAGAAAGCTATTCTGCGAAAAGGAATAGCCGAGAGAATGTGGCGTCTCCAGATCGTAGAAAAGCACAGGGCATCTGGGGTGGAGCCACAGTGAAAAAATCAGCAGTCTGAGGTCACAAAGGTAGAAAAATCTCACCATTCTATTCAGAGATGGGTTCCACATCAAAGCAAAACAATATTAAAACAAGAGTTATTTTTATCATCCTTGCTCACCTGGTTTCTTTTTTGGGGGGGGTCTCAGCCTGTCTCACTCTGAGGTGAAATCAAAAAAAACAATAGTACGAAAATAGTTACATGTCAATAATGACCTCCTTATGAAGCTCCTGAAAGTCTCTGCTTTCTGAAATAACTTTTTTATCCTCTGCCAGCTCAACTTGAATGATTCTCCACCCGAGAGACCCACCTTGCTGAAATACTCATTCCTCTCACGGATGGATGCCGGTGCTTACCTCAACACAGTTCCCAGGCAGTGTCGCCTCCTCCCTGGAACCCATCAGGCTGCTTTCAAAGGTCTTTTCTGCGGACCTCTGTTAAAGGCATCTCATGCTTTATGAAAGTTCAAGTTTCACCACTTTGCTTTTACCAAAGAAAGATCTACATTAGTATCTGTTTAAGTTAACATTTGGAAGAAAAGCTTGCTTTTACGACATTAGCTGAAAAGCAAAATAGGGTCCAATGTGTCTTTTGCAGCAGTCACCAGGGTGGAATATGGCACCCTGAGCATGGAGCACTATGCCACCAGTTACTTCTCTGCAATTCCTTTCCACAGCTGTGTATGTGTCATGTCTTTCCTGCCTGTATTGCATTTTGGGTTGTATGTGTGAATTGGTATGAGTTGGTAGCTTATTTGGGGGATCTGGGAATGCTCCAAGTTTTTCCATTTAAATTAATGATAACTGCACCTTTGCTTTATATCATTTTGGCTTCTAAAAGGTTTCATGGGAATTCCTCTTTTATACTGAGTTGGGGGGTGAGGGGGATCTTAAACAGCTTAGTAGCCAAGGAATATTTGAAAATAATAATATCAAAAAATAATATTACTGTAAGTTACTTGATAAACTTCGGTATTATGAAACCTACGTCTGCGAGAATATTTGACCATAGACTCTTTAAGATCATTTTGATGAGAGTGGAGGTAAAGTGAATGAGATAGTAGGATATCTTAGTGTTCCTTTTTTGCACCACTTTGGGGAAATGTATTTTATCTTTTATTTCTACAATATTAAGAGTTTAAGGTTTGAAAGTTTGAAGAAGAACTATCCTAAAATTTGCAAATCCATTCCCATTCCCAGTGATATTTATTGGTATAATTAAAATTACCCTCCCAAATATAGTTCATACGAAAATACCCTATTGCTCAGCTCTATGAGTTTTCTCTTTCTCTTCATACAGTAAATTACCACAAACTTTGAAACTCAAAATAGCACACATGCATTAATTTTATTCACAGTCTCTCTAGGTCACAAACACAGACATGATTTATTTGGGTTCTATGCCTCAGGGTGTTACCAGTCTGCAAACAAATGTCAGCTGAGGTTGTGCTTTCACTTGAGGCCTGGAGTCTTCTTCCAGGGTCATGTGGTTGCTGGCAGAATTTGTTTCCTTGCAGTTGTGCAACTTAAGGTGACTTGTTTCTTCGAGGCCAGCAGATGAGTGTGAAGTCAGAGAGGTTCAGTCTTTTCTTCCCTGATTATGTCAGGACCTCACAGGATAATCTCCCTTTTGATGAATTCACAATTTACTCCTTTGGAACCTTCACTACACCTGAAAAATCCCTTCACCTTTGTAGACTATAGTCTACTGAGTGTCCTGAAGCCATTACTGTTTCTGCCTTCAGGCAAGGAGAGGACTTTACACAAACTGATCTAATTGGGGTCACCTTAGGGTGTGTCTGCCAAATTAGCCCAAACCAATTTTTTCTTTTCAGTGCAATTTTTATTTGTTTTTGATATAATTTTTTTTGCTCTTTAATTTATCTATGAATGAACTATCAGTTTTGATAATAGTCTAAAACCACACTGACTGATGAAACAAAATCTATTCCAGTTCCTATTGATATTTAATTAACTATATTACAACTTGGATTGAATTATTCAGAGGCTGAAAAGTTAAAACATATTCTGTACTTGAGTGTCAATGCTGAAAGAATAGTCATGGAGGAGAATATCACAGCAAAATATAGAATGGAAATCAATTTTGTTCAACTAAAATGCTTCTGTTGACTTCTAATAAAAAATTAAAAGACACATGATGATCTCCAACTTTCAGTTTCCTTTTTGATGAATTGGAATAGTCAAGATTGAGATGTCCTATCATTAATACAAATATTTAAACACAGAAAAATTAGGGGCAAAAAAATTCTTAAGCAAATAATCACTATTCAAATTTTTCACAGCACAAATAATCCATTTATCATGATTGTTGTGGTTAATCTCATAGACAGGTTTATATTAATAAATAATTCTTATATTCTAAATAATTCTTAAATTCTAAAGAAATTCTTAGTGACTATGTCTTCATAATTTTAGTTGTAAAAAGTTACAAAATCACTATTTTTATTACTAGTTCAAAAAACTGGAGCTATCGACTTTAATTTTTTTAAGAGATCAATTTTATATTTCATGAGTTGTTTTGTAGCCAATTCAGGGTCCAAACACATGCATGCACATGAATAGAAAACAAATTGTTATTTACTTTGATGGTATCATGTTTATACACAAGAAACTGTTCAGTTAAAATGGTTATTATGGTCTCTCCACACAGGCAGTCTTGAGAAATACAGTTCTAGAAGTAGAGGCATTTGAGTTATATACCTAAATTGTCAGATAATCTGTTTTCTTTTTTTTGTTTTGTTTTTGTTTTTGTTTTTTGGTTGGTTTGCTTTGTTTTTTAGGTTTAGTTCCCTGATTCTAAGAGAATTACTGTCTTTCCGGAAAGAGATACAAATTCAGTTCTTCCAAATTACAAAAAGACTGTCATTGAAATATATGTGATGTTAGACCTTTCTGCTCATAAAATACAGACAATAGTATTGTGAGACACATTGACCAAATTGCTTGGTCTGAGAAAAAAAGGAATACTGGAAGACCAATATGGTTAGGAAAAAATGGGAACAAAGGAGATAAGCAGTCAAGCTATTACACATAGTTTTAGTCAAAATAGTGGGCATTTTTGTTTAAAGATAACATAGTGAGATTTGAGCACTAGTAACTACATCTCCCTCACTATATTAACTGACCTTTAAATATGATTATCCCTTTCATTTGACCAGAGAACATTTACCTCATAAAAGAAGCTATTCATTCACTCTAGAAAAACCAATATAGGAAAATATGCTAAATTGACATTTAGAATTATCTCAAAACACCTTTCTGATAACTTATGTTATTATTTCCACATGATTTGAATTTGAGATTTTAAAATTTATTTTAAATCCATTTAAAATAATAGTCAGATATCAGGTCCTAATAGGGTTAGCTGATAAAAATATTAGAATTTTTTCTTAGCAGCTAAGTAATTACTTCTTTTCTATGCCAAAGGCAAATTAAACTCAATGCCCTCTTTAGGACTTATACCTGTTTCATATGAGGTAATGGGGCAGCAGGCTGACATTTTATGTACCAAGTATTGTTTTATAATAAGGAAAAATGCTTTTCACATTGTCCTGGTAATTTGGAAAATAGAGCAAAGCAGCAGAGAGTTTTCATGGTTGCAGACACTGGCCAACTCATGATATCAAGTGTCATGTATGCCAGCTAGATTCCTTTTTCTTTAGCTCTCTTACTGCTCACATGCATCTTCAGTTCCCTTCCACTACTGTCCAGAACCGTACAAGTCATAGCGAACACATTAAAAAAAAACCTTTTTTTTCAGTGAGTTTCAGTGCCTTGAATTCTGCCTTAATTTGATATAAATAAAAACACTTTGGACTCTGGATGGCTATAATTACATCAAAGAGAGCACAAACAATTTCAATTCCTAGTCACATGGAAGTTGAAAACTATAGGTCTGTTAAAAGCAGAATTCAATCTAGAAGTATTCCTGAATCCTTTATCTCCTGGAATAATTTTTTTCTACTGGTCTTAGTCCATTTGGCACTAGTCACTGAACATTTCCTCCCCACCCCCAACCACTTTCAGAAATAGGAAGCAAACAATGAAATTTTTAGGATTAAAAGTATATGAAAAAAAAAATAAAATTAGACTTTCAGTTCCTAGACTCTAAGTGGATTTGGGTATGCCAATCAGTGTTCTATTTTAGTGCTAGCATGAAACCTGAGCTAACAATTACAGCTTAGAAGGCTTAGGGACATAGTGAGCACTTTCAATGCTCTCTGCAAACCTCACAAAGCCTGGCATGGAGGGGGCATTATACACATACACACCTGCGTTACTGGAAGGACTCCTGTTGCTATTTGTGAAAAGAACACCTGATTTCAAACACCTCGTGAGCTTTCTGGGATGATCCATGCTTCCAAAGATTTCCATAGACTTAGAGCTAATGAGAGCTAAGTTATGACTGATTTGTATTAGTGGAAAGCTCTGCTTTTTGCTTGCCTAAGGATGGAAGAGAAGTGTTTAATGGATTTGGCCTTGAGGCAATTCTCAGGCTAGCTTTTCACTTAAAGGAAGGTCTTCCTTTTGCCCCCAGGGCTTTCTACAGAACAACTCTATATGGAGATTTTCTTAAAGGTAAGTTTATTTTTAGATACTCAAACAGCTACTTGAAAATAGATATGTTAGTCAGATCTATTTGTTTAGACACAGACATCTAGAAATTAGTCCTATTTTATTATTTCCACCTTAAAACACACACACACACACACACACACACACACACACACACACAAAATAACTGAATATTGTCAAATGGGTTGAATTCCAAGATACAGCTTTCTTTCATAAACATTAAACATATTCAAGTACTTTTAGATTTCATCATAACATTTATCCAATCTGTGATACATAAATTATTTTCTCATGCCCTTTGTTGTGAGCTATTTTGGGGAGTTATTTAATATCCAATTGGTACAAATTGGAACCGTGGAGTTTTCCTGAAAAATAACCATTGCCTCTCTGTGGGTATTGATATTAAATTTAGTAATATTAGCAGCATAACAACAGGCACAATCAGAATTACTCTGAGCAGAGCATTACCCAACAAGACACTGTAGGATTAAGCCATTTTAGTGGCATTAAATACCTGTCATTTTATTTCCATCACTTTGCAGTAGGTGGTTGATTGGGATTAGTGGGTGGATTAGTCTTTTTATAGAAATGTTTATATGCATTTGAGAAGTACACGCTACATGACTGGCTGAGTTCTGTACTCATTTGTCTTTAATAGTTATACAGTCATAGCTTTACCACTTAAAGGAGAATATGCTATGGGGAGACACCTAGAGTAAAGATGTACTTCAGTTAGTTCTTGGTTCAAAGAGGTGGCTCTATCACATGCATTTTACTCTTCTCTCCATCTCTCTTTTCTCAAACTCTAAAAAATCGTATTCTCAGGGGGAAATAATGACACATTTCTGGGAGAAAAAAGCTGCTGAAGAATTCATATCAGAAGAAAGAACTGGCCCAGAGGACAAAGGTCTATTTACCCTGTAGACCCCAAAGAGTGAGAAACAGCAGGGATTAAAAAAGCCAACCAGAAAGCAAAGGTGTTAATTAAATCTATCTGCAGAGCACTTGACTCTATCACCAGTCAGTACCATGTTCATGCAGTGCACAGAATGCTTGCTAGTTTCTTCTGGCAGAAGATAGGAGGCTTCTCAAAATAAATCAAATTAACTGTTTAAAGAGAATTAGAATATCTAAAATGACCATTAGAACATTAGAGAAAGCCCTGGCATTTGGGATTCCCCGTATAACAGTGGGCTCAGACACTTGTCAAGTACCGTCTCTCTGCCTGTCTGCCTACCTATCATCTATCTATATAATGCTATGATTTTAAACATCGTTATTCAGAATGAGGTCAAAAATCACAACTTTATGAAAGTGAGTCACATAAACATGAAAGATCAAAATAAATAACCCATAAAATAATTCTTCTAATCAGAACTCAAAGAGATTTGAAAAGAAATTGGAAATAAAACCAAATATTAGCTATTTGAAAAATAAACAATCGGAGAACGAGGGGTCTCTTGGAAAATAAAAATAAAAACATAGTTGTTCTGATATAACGGAATTTGACAGAAGTGTTGGGATTTAAATAACTGTTACTGTTTCAGAGTATAATACAAAAAGAAGATGCATAAAATATGTGAGAAAAGGCTAGAGATGTAAAAGATCAATCTAATATCTCTACTGATCTGAGTAGCAGAAGTTACAGAGAGAATAGCATAGCTGGTAAACAAAAAGTTATCTACGAGTAATACAAGAGAATTTACTTGAGCTGAAGAATCTTGTTTTCAGACTAAAAGGATACCCTGAATACTAAACACAATTAATGTAGATTAATATAGGCACACCATTTTGAAATTTTATAACAATAAGAAAAAAGACAATACTCAAAAAACCTCAGGAGAGAATCATTAGCTCTTCTGCAATGAAATAATATCAAATTGGGAGCAAGCTTCTCATAAGGACATTTGGTGACAATGGAGCTAAGCAAATACTCTTATTTTACTTCTTCCCAACTGGCAATTACACGTGTCCAGTCAAGCTATTCATTAAGTGAGAGAAAAAATAAAGGTATTTTCAGATATGCAAGGTCACAGAAACTTTGATGCCTCACATTCTTAGGACGTTCCTTGAGGATGTATTCAACAAAAACTCTGCAAATCCAGAAAAATAAAGGAACACATGGAAAACAAAACACAAGAACTGAACCCATTGCAACAATAAAAGACCCAGGGGCTAGTATACACTCAGTCTAAATATCGATTAGCTCAGATCTCTCTAGGTCACTCCAGACATTAAAGCAAAGCAAACCCTGCTGCTTCTTCCTTGCTCTCATCTCTGTAAATAACAGCTACATTCTACGAGAACCATATGTACATTGAAATACTTAGATTCTCTCCTTTCTGCCTTCATTTCAAATAAACATTTGAAAATTTTATAGGGCCTACCTTAACATACCCAGAATTCATCCTGTTAAAAATAACCATAATTTCTCTTCTGAACCTTAGCAATGTTCTAATAACATAAATCAGATCGTGTTAGTCATTTGTGCAAAATCTTTCATGACTTTCCAATCTTACTTACAGTGAAATCCAGAGTTCACAAGCAACTTTTTCATTTAGTCTGATTTTAGTCAGTCTGAGCCCCATCCCTACAACCATGCTGACTTTCCTCCTCTTTCTATAGCACACAAATCACTTTGTCTTCTCAAGGGCTTTAAATCTGCTGTTTCCTTTGCTTTTTCCACCAATATCCATATGACATTTTCCTTTACCTCCCTCTTCAAGTGTTGCTTTATCATAGATCTTACCTAATTACCCTATGTAGTAGCACATCTTGTCATTCTCTTATTCCAATAATTGTGTTTTTCTTGATAACACTTATCACCACTTCACATGCTAATATTGTGTTTTTTGTGTACTTGTTTACTGTCTTTGCCACTGCACCCACACACCCCCGTAATATAAGCTTCACAAAAACAAAGACTTTGTTTAATGTTGAGCCTCCAGCACCTACCCTTGAGCCTCCGGCACCTACAACAGATGGTGCCTAACTATTTATTGAATGAGCAAATGAAAGATTAAGTAAAGGCATCTGGGGAATGTAATAAAAGGAGACTACATTCAAATATGACTCCAGGAAAATTCACCTTGTGTGCCATAGGATTTGTGTCGCTAAATCTGTGGAGAAGAAATATAATTGCTGCAAACTCTTTGACTGTGGAATGAACAATATTTACATAGCCATAATGTTATAAATAATGATGAATGGTTTTCATTAGGATTCATCCACAAATAACAAAAGACTTTCTTATGGATAAAAATGGAATTTAAATGAAATTCATCCAGAAAAGTAAAAGTAAAGAAAAATTGGGAGAGATGTTCAGAAAGGAGTTGAGGGATGTGCATGAAAGTTCGGGGAGATTGATGTCATTGTTGTAAAAGTTTGAACTGGAGAGCTAGTGCTCTGGGATAGGAGAAGGAGGTAAACGATACTGTTTGAAGGAGGTAAACAATACTGTTTGAAATACTGTTTGAAATTTCCAACAAATTAAAAGTGCAGAAATTGAGAATAATATTTTAAAAATTTTGCAGAGTTGAAAAGAAAGCGGAAAGAGGTACAAAAGCATTAAATTCTTTTCCATCATAGCTGAAGGTAAGAGACAATGTCAAAGTAGACAAATAAAAAATGGCAGTATACTCTTTGCAAAGGGGAGGGAGAGAAATGTAAACATTGGGAGAAACAGATATGGTTATGATTATCCATGGAGTCGCTAGAAAACGGAACTGGGCATTGACAGGGGCAAGGCAAGAGGACTGTTGTTCTCCATTATTACTTCCTCTGTTGATTTTTCATATACTTTATTTACATTATTTATATTAGTTTAAAGCCCTCTATAAGGAGGGAATGATATGGAAAACTTACAAAATAGCCACTCAGGATCAGAGTGTTTGACTGAATTGACTGTTAACTTTCTAGGTGACCAGAGCTGAGTTATTTAACAATATGAAGCCAGTTTTCTCAAAGAGTAAAGACATGGGAACACTTTCCGCCTGACTGATTTTCTGTAACTCTGAATTTTTTTCTTCCTTGATTTTGGGAAATATGTGGATATGATTGAAAAATAAATATAAAAACACTACAAATTGAAAATGTTGCCATTTGGTAATTTGAAAGAAAGACATGCATATTTTTTGACAATTATTTTATAGCTGGAACAAAATTTTGGACAACTATATATTGTTTTCTGAAAACAAAATCTTTCAGGTTCTTTCATAATTATTATTTTTATTTTTCAGAAGTGGTAGTCTCCATTTTCTGGAGTTGAAAATATAAACATAATACCTCATATCAATTTAAAATTGTTTTAAGTATATTGTTTGTTTTCTAAATAACAACTTGTCCTTGGTTTTGTACTACCATAAGCATAGTGGCCTATATTTGGAGGCCAAAGTAACAGAAAAATCTATTTCATTGGAAATCCCAGCCCAGAAAGTCACCACCTACCTATGAATATCCAACAACTAACAATTGAATTAAGAATTGCTTAAGTAAGATGATCAAAAGTTAGTGTGTATCTAAGTATTTTCCCTTGTTTACTGGTTTTTGTATTTAAATGCTTGCTTTTTTGTCAGTTCACAATGTACATTGCAGATGAGAGTTTGTCCTTGTGAACTCTTTTAGGAAGGAGGCTTTCAAATGGCTCTGCAGTTAAGATACCCTTTTTACACCTAACGACAGACATCACACCAGAGTCTAGAGTTTTCCTGTCTGTTGGAATTTTAAAATTGCACAAAAGTGCTTTCTTACTTTTTATAATCCTTCACATGAATTCTGAAAATGAATGCTTTGCATTAAAATGCTAGTTCCAAAACAAGCAGTGATGACTAAATAGTGTGATGGAACAACATCATCTGAAAAGAGACTACTTAATAAAATCAAGCTAAGTATACAATTTAATTAGGATGAAAATACTGAATCTATGTGGTGCTCAGTTATCAACAGATTCTCTTTTTATCTGACCCTGCAATCAATTCATAAACTAACTGCACAACAAATATCTAGTTAATTTTTATGTACATTTGCTGCTATGTATACCATTTGAGTGGCTTGAAAGGACTTGATACTCCTGAGACCATGAACCAATTTTAGAAACTTATCACTAGTATCACAAACATACTTAAAATGTACAAAGTTTTGTAATTACTTTTAAGAGCTAAATAGTGCTTATTTGAAACCTCTCAGAAGAAAAGCAGATCTCTCCTATAAAAGCAGATTTCTCCAGAAGAAAATTCTTTTTTGTAAGTTTTCAGAACTACTATTGTCTTCACTGTCATCTTCCTAGGCAGTGATCACACTTAAGACAATTGATTAGCAAATGAGCCATTTTGAGTCTGTCATAGAACTTTCTATATTCTTAATGACTATACTTGAGATATTTATTATTTGACTGCTAATTTAGTAGCACTTTCTAGGTCATATAAAATATCATGCATGAAAGTGAATTTAATATTCAAATGCTTTATAAATGAAAAGACCCTAATGTAGCAGTAGAGTATTCACGATTATATTTACATGGATAAATAAAATGTTCACAAATATAATCCAATGATAGATGTCATTTTAAAAAGCAATAATAAACCTAGTGGTAAATTTTTCCTTTCCCAAATGAAAAACAGAGGTGGTGATTTAAGAATACCTTAACTACAGATTGGAAAGGAAATATGCATTTTTTACATAAAGACGTACTAAGGGCTGAGATGATCTTTTCATTAAGTTTTGCTGCTGCTTTGGGAAAAGGTTTCCACTCTGAGTTTTGTATCTTATACTATTCACATTGGATATTAGCTATGGCAAAACAAGCTGTATTTCCTTATGGAAATACAAATTTACCCTTCCCAATACCTTTATAGACTGTCCAACTATAGAAAAAACACCTTTAGGGCTAATATGCAAAACACTTTGAATTGCTCTTAATGACAATAGAAATGTAGCATTTGGGGTTGTTTCCTTAGTCAACACTATTATTTGTGAAAGTCATACACACAGATAAAGTATACCTTGTAGAAAAACCCAAATGCTGAGTATTCAAAATTCATTAAATTTCTATCCATTTTTAATGAAGAGACAATTGATGTCACTCAGTAAATTGAAGGAAAAGGCCCCGATTCATCCCTCTCTTTACCCCTCCTTATATGATTCCTCTGCAGAAAAAGCAAAGACACCCAGGCCTAATTCCAGTCATAAATGAAGCCTAAACAAACAAGTAAAACAAGAAACAATAAGCCCCTATATGACTACAAAATATTTATTTATGAGATTGCTACATCAATAACACTAATTATACTGTAATTGCCAAGAACTGAAATTAATGTGATTTTGTGGAAATCCACAATCAATCTCAGGCCTAATTTCTGTAATGAATGTACTCTGAGTAAATTTTCAGTTTAGAGAGCATATTTCATTCTCAGAGTTTTGGCAGAATGACATCGGGGAGGAGAATTGTAAGATATAGTAGTATACTTCAATCCTGAACTATAAAGGCAATAAAGTCAAGTCCTTTCAATACGGCCTGCTTATAAGACTCCTCCTTAATGACTGCACTATGAAACTGGCTCTGTGAATCAGACCGTACCTCTGGCCATGACAAAACTCTCATGATAGCAGACTGAAAAGTTCAGTCATTTCAGTAAGAGTATCAGAGTAACATTTCCCCCAGCCAAACATAAAACTACAGTAAAATTGAATTACTTTCTGTTTAGATAGCAGGTGTAAATAAGAGACAAAGGGCTTTCTCCAGATGTGTGCCAGCATATGAAAATAAAATCTATCTTGCACAGCATCTAACATGAAGCTTATGTGCTCTGTGGTTAATTTCAAACAATACAGTGGTCTTGCTTAAGGTTTTGAAAATCCATCTCACTTTCATTTTGTTAATACCTCTTACCTAGAGTGTCGTTTTGATGTTATCGAAGTGAACTGGGATGGAGTGAGACCTCTTGTTTGTATTTCAGAGACTAACAAGAGCTGCTGAAAATAAGGGACCGTATTCTAAACATTCAATTTTAGCATGGAAAACACTGTTTACACAGTCCACAGTAATGGCAGCTGTTTCAGCTATTTAAATAGTATAATTACACATTTCATTCCAGAGTATAACAGTAACAGTGAGTTTACTAGTAAATCTCAAATTGAATGTACCCGTTCCTATATAAACGTGTACAGGTAACCTATCAATAGTTACTGCCAATTATATCTGAACTATAATTTGGTCTTTATTGGCACTGCAGTGCTTGAAAAGAACATTTTCCTTGGGAATATAGAACCTTCTTCCACCCCCCCAAATGATGAAAAAAAATACAGTTGTCAGCATAATGTCTTGACATTCATGATGCCAGCCTGTCTTTACTGGTGTCAGATGTGAAAATAAATAGATATTAAACTGTCAGTCAATGAAATTGCAAAGTCAAGAACAGCTCTAGCTGTGATACTGTGTGTTCTATTTGATGGACACAGGTGTTTAAGTGTTATAAATTCAGTGGGACCAGGAAACAAGAGAAATATTTTCCAACAGTTTTCTATTTGCTAAAACATCTGAGATGAACTTTCTTATGTCTCAGGACTTCAGTAGACTCTCAGAGATTTGAAAAAGTGCCAAGAATTTCCCCACTGTATTCAGTGCTAAAATGACAAACGTCAGCCCTAATTCCTGCAGGTGCATTTTACTATCACCTATGCCTCCAAAGACAAATAAAAGCCAGCTCCATTGGCCTTGAATACAAATTTGTGATGAGATACTATACACTCACCTAGTTTATTTATTATTCATAGGACCCTTAAAACTAGTCATCCGTTACTAACAAACATTAACACTTAAAAATTAATGGTCATTTTAAGGCATACTGAGACCAACTCTTTGTTCCACTTATGAGTACTGTAGCAAATTATAGCACATCCGTTTATAAAACTCATAACTGTTCATCCTTTGTTGCTGTTATTGTTTTTTACTAGCAATAGCATGGTGCTGGCCTATGTGAGAGATATAATTACTCTAATTTTAGAGATTTCTTTTTTTCACAAGTATCATAAAATTTGTATCTCAACAAGTATTAAATTCTCCTAACCAAAAATGTTGCATTATAATGACATCATAAACTGAGCCTGATACTGGAATATTAACTCCAGATATGAAGAAAAGGATGTTTCCTTGTTGCTCTAAAACTCATATTATATCACAAATCAGTTCAAGGAATAGTGTTCTCAAAAATCAAGACATTTAACAGATGATGTTTGTGTCAACAACTGGTTCAAATGTCTACAATCAAATAAAAACGTTGCTGAAGACTACTAAGACATCTGTATACTGTAAAAATATTTAATTGCTTTAAAAGCCTTTGTTTAGTATTTCCCTAATAATTCTCTCCCCCCTTGGAATTAGGATTTGCTGTCAATGCTTTTATAAGGACTTGAGCCAACACAGCAGAAAAGGCAGTTTGGAAAGATTACTCTAGTGCCTGTTTTGAAATGGCATCTGACAAAAATAAATCTTAATAGATTACATAAAATGCCTCCTTCTGATTTATATCTTCAAATCAGTATTCATGTTCAGGCATTTCCAAACTTAGGAATGGATGGTGTTTCTGGTGACTTGCAATTAAATGAAAAATGTATACTGATGATGAGCTTCAGCACCAAAAGAAGTTGGAGATGCAATAAGCTGAAAAGTGAACTTCATTCTGCCTATGGAATAAAAGCTCTGCCATTGTCTCCTTTTCCGTCAAGATTCAGCCTTATTTTCTCATCATCAGTTCATTGACAAGTGTAGGCTTTATTGCCTATTTTCATTTCCTCATTTTGTTCTCTGGTTGATTACAACAACAACAACAAAAAAAAGGTCACAATTTTTATCCCTGTATCCTTTGTATGTTTGTCATTCCTCCCATTCAGTTAAAAAGTTCATTTTCCTCCCTTTCAATCAGCTGCCCTGGTGACTGTTTTTTGCCCATAAAGCACGGCAGCAGTGATGGTGCGCTTCCATGTCTAGATCTCAAGTCTTTTCATGGTCTTCTAGTTTTATTGGATGTGAACAGACCTGGGTTAGTCTGTTATACGATGAGAGACACATGGTCCAGTTACCATCACCACCCCAGATGACAGTCAGCAAACCACCAGAAGCTGACTAGCAGCTGACATAAATAGCACAAGTAAGTTCATCTGAGTCCTGGAAAATCACCCAGCTGAGTCTGTCCTACAGAATTGTGAGCTCTTCAAATAGTTGTTCTTTTAAAATACAGCAAAAAGCTAATCGATGCTCCCTTTTTAACTCATTAAAATGTAGTTTTGATCTTTATCAATCAACTTATTTTCTTCTGGTTACTAACTCATGATTTTTGTTGTCAATTTTAATGACCTAATTGTAATTTTTGTCCTAGATCCCTTCCCTATGGTACTGTAGTTGTTGATTTCCCTTCTCTTGTAGGCCAGCTGGATAATTTTCTTTCTTCCTCTCTCTTGACAGTTCTAGTTATTTCTTCTTTTTTCTCTTTGAGTGTTGCATTTCTTTAAGAATCTAGCCTTAATCAAATTATCTACATGTTGTCCTTGGTGGTTTCATTCACCTGGATGTTCTTAACTTGTACGTATACTCATGACCCCTAGATATCCACCATTAATTAGCCCTGTTAGATACAGGAGCTACTTCCACTGGGATATCTAGCAAGTATCTGAAATTTAAAATATGTTTGAATTTTAACCTAAAATTTGTCTTCCCTCCAAGAATTTTGTAACCCATTGTAAAATTTCCATCTAGAAATCTCAGTCTTCTCTTTTGCCTTCCTAAATCTTCCTTCCTTTCACATCGAAATTTCTATCCTTCCTTAGCTTGTGGACATAAAACATTAGCTCAGTCTACTTAAAATGCCCACCCATCTCCTTGTTGCCAGTGTTTTCTCAGTACTGCTAGAGTTATATTTCCAAAGTGACATACTATGATGCCATTCACCAAAGTGACATACTATGATGCCATTCACTAGGACCTCTGTTATAGTAAAGTCTAAATACTCTAACAATTTTTTTGATTCAGAAAAATTTACTTGAAATTCTAAACCCACCAATTTTTGAATGTCTGAACTTTGAAAACTGTAATATCTCTGAGATTTTATTTCTCTTACATGTAATGGACTTTTAAGTCATTCAAACCATGGAAAGACATACTTTATATAAGGCGATTATCAGAAGTAATAACACTAGTAAATATTTAATATTTCACCTAAATTTCACAGTCTGCTTCAGATACTCCTCTAACATCATTTCTTGCTATCCCTCTCATCTATATTTTTTTTCTCTTTACTAAAATTCTTAAAATAACTAGTGTATTGGTGACAGTTTAACGTCAGTTCCTAAGGAGTCTAGCATATTTTGTTGATTCTAGGACACTTTTAACATCTCTAATATGAAGATGTGTTTTTCAGTAAATTTAATTGGTAGTTTTATTTGTTTTGGCTTGGTGGCACTTATATGGTATCTTTTATCAGATGAAATACATTTGCTGATTCCTTGACTTTGCAAGTGCTGTTTATGTTTCCTAAAATTAGTCTATCCCCTCAAGTTCTAGATAAAGTCTTAAGATTTTATGATCTGCTCAGATATTTCCCCAGTTTCCTATGATTCTACTACCTACTCATTCTTTATAAAAATCTATTTGCTTAGAGTTAGCCAACTGGACAATTGAGGGGAACACAATTCACACAAGCCCACACTCACATTTAACATCATCTGCATATTCTAGGATTTTCAAAACCACCCTCGATTTTAATAATTATCCAGAAATACTCATTGATGTCACTGAACGCTGACTGTGGCTATGGTTTATTACAGAGAAAGAATACATCACCCAAAAGAAGAATAACATAGGGCTAAGTACAGGAAAATACTAAACAGAGTTTTCTTTGTGATATTACCATGAGTCTGGGCACATTATTTTTTTGGCACCTATGTAAAAAGTATTGCTAACTCAGGAATCTTCCTTGAGTTCCAGTGTTCAGAGTTTTTATTGGAGATCCCTCATGTAGGCATGTTTGATTGTCAACATTGTGCATCTTAGCCCTCCAGTGACTGACACTCTGTGACCCAAAACCCTCACCCTAAATCTCATTGTTGGTCTTTTGGCATGGTTATCTCCTATTCTAAATAGTATTTGCAGTGGCCAGACCCCATCCTAAATCACGTTGCTGGACTGTGCAGAATGATTTCAAACAAACAAAAGCACTTCTATGAGGTATAATATTATATACATAAATATATATATGTTTGTAAATATGTATATATTTATAATATTTTCCCATAGTCATCACTTAATAGGTAAGCAGAAAATTATTTAATTATATCATGATTATTTTTCTTTAATATCCACATGGATTATGATCAACACCTTAATTTCATTATTAGGAAAAGGGAGCAAAATAAGAGAGGAAAAAAAATAGGCTTATGTAGTTCAGAGACTGAATTAAACTTTATTATATATTGTATTTCAATCAGACCTGTTTATAGTACATCTGTAAACTGCTAAATTTATGTTTTAGATTATTTCTAAAATAAGAAATCTGTGGTTATTAGAATATTGACAACATTTAAGATAAAAACATTTAGTTAACAGGTATCTTTATTAAAAATTATCTTTAAATTAAATAAAGAATATAAAAGCAGACTGAAATTTCAAAGCTAGTAATTAGGTATGGAAAGCTAAATCCCACATGTAGACTATCTTACAAATGATCTTTGACTTCCCTCAAGCAGTATGTACATCAAGGACACATCCAACTCCATGAATACTTCCAATGTAAACAACAAAAAAGAAGCTTTGTCTCAAGATGGATTTGGTTTAAAATATTACCTTAAAAATTGCCACTGGACTTTCAAATACAACACAATTGTAAATACCATAACATAAAATTCTTATCTGCTACTAAACCCCATAAATCCATGATAAAGATAACAATCTTGTAAAAGTTAAAGTCTACAAAAAGCTAAAAAATATTCTAGAGACAAGAAATAAAAGGAAAATGTACTGAAAGAAAATGAGCTGATGTTGTTATGCTGAGAGTCAGTCTACTGGGTAATCTACATATTTTGGCATTAACGTCTGTGGGTAAATAGGAGACCACATTATGCACCTATTCAATATAGTGAAATGATACCCCTAATATTTGAATCTTCAAAGGATACCAATTTTTTTTAAAAAAGAAGAAAGTTAAGAGAGATGAGGAAAACACTATCAACAAAGAACTTGCATAAGGAATTTTGTAACTTCCCCATTTTGACCTGGGATCTAGGTAGAAAGAAAGTCTCACTTGATATTTTTACCTCTGAACCTATTCTGTTTGTTAGAATTGAAATTTAGTCCAGTTAGGAATTTCCAAATTAAAAAAACAAACAAACAAAAAAAGCCAACAACAAAGTAATCCAAAATGACTTTCAGACTGATGATGCTTCTGTGGTATCTATAATATACACACTCAAATCTACTCTTGGGAGGTGTACCTTCTGGCCAAGCTACATGGGCCTACCACAGGTAAAGTCTGGCTGAATATTGCAATCAAATGAGGAAATAATTCACAATGAAATAGTCAGCAGGCATATCATGCATCAAAACATTATTAAAACTCTAGTATACCAACTAAAAAGAACAATAATAATAAGAGATTTTATAGTAATTTAAAGAGCTGAAAGTTAACTATCAATCTAACTTTGCATGATTTAAGAGTTCGCATAATGGAAAAAATTTCTTGACGCAAATTGTTAGGTATGGTCTCATGGATTCTCACAGTGAGAGATTCTAAAAGAAGTACTTCAGGAAGAAAACGGAAAGACATACAGCCAAAGAAACAGGAAGTTTTAGAAAAAAAGGAGCGAGTTACAAGAAACAATAGTAAATTATAAAAATCAGTAAAACATAGGCATGTCTAAATAATTACTGATGGTATAAAGTTAGTAATTGCAATGACTTCATGGTGGACAAATATCAAACAGCAATATCTATAAGGTTTTGAATAAATTTGGAGAAGTTATTCATTAAATTATTTAGAATTTGAGACTACTAAAAGGATAGAAATAAAATGTATAATTCTAAATCAGCAGAGGAGGGAAAAATAGGTACAAGCATAAACTAAACATAATTAGAATACAGGAAAGAGCCCTTATCTCCTAAGAAATACAAAAAGTAGGCAAAAAATCAGGTGACACAAACATGTCTAAATATGTTAGCAAACAATATAAATAAGGTGATATAAATAAACTAAATTTAACAGCTAAAAATTAGAAATATATTTTACATTGGTTTGAAAAAGTATCTTCTTATTTGTACAAGGAACACCTAAAACATAAGGCATAGAAAGTCCAAATAAAGAGATCCAAAAAATGCAACAAGCAAGTTTTAATGAAAATAAAAATTATGGAAGTTCTATTATTATTAAATAAGCTTAAAGATATTAGTAAGGATACAGGGATATAACAATGAAACGGAAACAGGTACCCTTGCCTTGATTCTGACTTTTAAAATAAAAATTTTCTAATGTTTCACTATTACGTGTAATACATGCTATAGTTTTAGTTAATGCACTTAGCTAAGAAATTTTTCTTCTATTCTACTTTGATTATAGTATTGCTTTATCATTAACGTACATTGAATTTTTCCGTATCTATGAATATGCTAATTTTTCATCTTTTAATCCCTCATGAGTTAATGTGAACTGTTTAGCATTAAAACTCGGGTACACCCAACAGTTCAGGTAGTCTATGATTTTCTTTTCCTCTATCGTCTTTTTTAAATAGTTGAGAAACTTTTCCTCTATTATTCTGAAACATTTTACTATCATTGCTATATTCTATATTTAAATCATTGGTAGAATTATTTAAACTGCCTAGATCTGTAATTTGCAAATCCATAGAGGTATATATTTTAATATAATGATTAAGTGTATTCAAGAGTTATAATTCTATTCATATATTGCTAGGTAGTGAGTCAGTCATGAGCAGAGAAACAGTGGGGAAGGAGACAGAGGCAGTCCTTCAATCAAAAGGCAGCAGACTCTGAAATCAGGCTAATCTGAAGTCCCCCAATTAGTTTAAAAGTGGAACTAGTAAGGGACGATTCAAAACCCTTGTCCCCACCCAGTACACCTCTGGGTGGCGATAAGGGATACCAGTCTCCTTAAAAACCTCAGCCTGAAGCTCCTCCTCTTGACCTATTCTTCTCTTGAAATAGGGCCCACCCTTATCCTGTTTCTTAAAGGGTGTGCTCTCTTCACTAAATCTCGCTCTCTTCACTAGCTGCTGCTTACTACTGGCTGCATTGCCTTTGTTCTTGGAGAGAGTGGGTCCAATGAAATTTTCTCTCGGACTCACAAGAGTCCTGAAGTGAAACCCCAAGACCCTCATGTTAACAATATCTCTAATTTACTTGCAAGTCAATTTTGGCAAGTTATTCCTTTGCAAAATTGCTTACACAAGTTTTCATATTTATAAACTTATTTATAAGTAAATTTATAAGCATTTCAAATTTAAAGTTTTCATTGCATTATTACTTTTTAAATATGTATATACTATTTATTTTTTCTTTGTCATCCCTAATGCTATTCTTCCTTTCTTTCTCTTTGTCAATTACAATGGTCTTTTTTTTAAATCATAAGATCTTAGGTTATTTTAATGCTATTTTTTCCCCATAGAAAGAAGTTTGTTTTGTTTGTTCTCTATTTCTTGTTCTTTTCTACCTCAATAGCATCTACTCATTTATTTATTATTTCATCTATTGCTTTTCTTTGCTTTAAATTATTTTTCAGTTTTTTAAATGGTTGGCTAAGCTCACTGACTTAAATTTTTTCTTTTTCTTACTATATAATAAGATCTCTCTTTAAATCACAAGTTTGATGTGAAATCTTTTATCTTCAACAAATTTTAAAATGGATAAAACTTTATTATATTTTCTAACCCATGGATTACTTAAATATTTGTGTATGAATTATGATTTTATTTTTGTAATAATTTTCATTGATTTCATTGATTCAAATGATTAATTGATCCAAAAGCAATGGAAATACAGAAATTCTGAAAATTTAAATAGCTAATAAGATAGCCTTGAAACGTATTAGAAAACAGAATTATAAGTAGCTGATTTTTCTACACTCATATTGGCTATTGACAAAAACACTCAGTAATTCATAGATTACATAGAAAATATTTGGTAATTATATATCTAGACTATCTGGCCAGCCTAGTTATCATGCTTATTCTAATAGATTTTTATGTAATTGTAGGCATTATTCTCAAGCACAAATGAAACATTTATGAAAACTATCAATTTCAAAGCATATCTCACTGACTGCAAGCAATCAGTATATATAGACCATGTTCTCTAATACAAATGAATCATTGCATCATCACTGAAACATATAATAAAATGGTTATTTAAAAGGGGCATAAAAAGTGGAATTAATCATGGTCAATTATTTCACAAAAGATGTTCAATCTTTAAGTGGAAAATAGCAAAGCTATATTGTAAGACATAATGAACACCAATTAAGCAATGTAGTGTGTTCATGGGTGGAGATTTAATATTAAAATATTAGGTTCCTTAAATTAATATATTCATTAAATACAAAAAATTTAATTACTTTTCATGGAATGTGATGTTTACTCTAAAATTCATGGGAATTGAAAGGTCCATATTAGTCAATAAAATTTTAAGAAGTGTATGTTGGGAAGATATGCCATATCAAGCTACCAGAATTATTACCATAAAACTATAATTATAAAATATTGTTATATTAACATAGAAAAAATTTTATAACAGAATATATGCTTAAAATAAGGATCCTGCCACTTAAGATAATAATAATCATATAGTAGTAGAAAATTGCTATATTCCAGAGGTGATATTGTATAAGAAAAGAGAACTAACAAAAACTTAACAAATAATCAAGACTATGGATTATGCATGAATTATATCCCTACCTCACATAATTTATTAAAGTTAATTCCTAGTGGTTATAAGATCTCACTGTAAACACCATAATTGAAAGAAGATGATAATACATGAAAAGATCTTACTGAATTTCAGGTAAGGCAATAAAAGCATAAACCATAAAGGAGAATAAGCTTCATATTCCATCGTATTGAAATTTAAAATGTCTGTTAAATGGTATTAAAAGCATACTGAAAAAAAATTGTGGTTTCCACATTTATCTGAGAACTTCTGAATCTTTTTGCATTCTTTTACTATCAACTCGACAACACAACTGACACAATGTATAATTCATTTAAAATTCTGTTCAGAAGTACTTACATACATACTTTGTGTCAAAGGCTTTGTAGTACAGAGAAGGCTGTAAATTAGCAAACTTCCTTTACATTGCCCTCCACCCGCCTCTAAGGATTACAATTAACATCCTCAAGGCCACGTAGATTATTTTGAAAGCCTGCTTATTTATTTATTTACTTTAAAAGACATCCCAGAGAGACTTGCTTTCTGATCCCTGAGTTTAGCAGCTCAGTTTGTATTAAGTATTTGTTGAGCTCCTGCCTAACTTTGATTTGATAACATTCTATTTTATTTAGAATTCCAGGTATTGCCATATGCTCACCAAACCCACAAAAGAACAGGTCTATCAAAAGATTCAAAATATGTCCATTGTATATCGTTTTCTTGCTTAGCCTTGTGTCTGCCTGGATAATATTCTTGAGTGTTTACTTCAGTGGTTGAATTCTGGCTTGAGTCATATTTGTTGTTCTGAGAGAAACTGATTATTTCCATCCATGTTTATACAAGTAACATTAACTTTAAAAGGCAAGGGAGCTTGCGTGGGGAGAAAAGTAAACATGTTTATGTATATTTTTGTTTGACTTTCCTCACTTACCATACATATACATAAATAGCCTTCTAAGAAAACCAATAGATGCTGTTCCTGCTCTCTTCACATCATAAACTTCTCAGTGTAATCATGTTTCCCCCGATAGACCTGGTCCTAATTTGTCTTTTTTTATCTCAAAATTCCTGAGCTGTCAAGCCAAGTTACTCTTAAAAGGACTCTGGGAATTGCCGTCAAGAAAAAGATATATTAAAGTATCATTATTCAAACATAAAAATTTAATAAAAATGTTAACAAGGTTTCCCCAAGGTGGGGGTATTTTTGCTTACTTTTTTCTTTAAAAACGCAATCACATTTCTACAGACAGAGGTCAAGTTTAACCTAGAGCATCTGTGATTTAAAGAAAATCTGGAGGGAAATAGAGCACTATCCCCTCAAACATTGTATACACAACTTTCTTTCCTATTAAATTCTTAATTTTTCCTCAGTTCCAGGGGGAGTTCAATCATGAATGATGGCAGGGGCTTTTTCTTTAATTTGTGACATCTAATCTTTAGGCTTCGCCAGTCACATCTCACTATGTCGCATTCCATGTGCCCTGACACAATACATCATGACCAAGGTGATCCAATATCGCGTGACATTTTTTTTTTAAAGGATATTAAATGGTGGCAGAAGATATGCCTGAAACATATCAATGTGGACCCAAGAGGCATTGTTCTTCACTAACCATTGGAAATGTTCAGTCTGGCTTGAAGAATTATTATTGTCTTTTGTATATAAACATCTTTATCCAAATAGTCGCCTTTTATGCCTAATATATGCATTCCTGTCTTATGAAAGCCACTTGCTTAAGCTGCTTTTCTGTCTATTTGTAGTCTGTTCAGGCACACAGTCCTCAGCAGGAGTCCGACTCCATGATTCATTGCCTTAGATTTCCTATGGCGCTTACATGATGCTCGCTCAGCCCCATACGGGTTTGTATCCATTATAACCAGGGACAAGTAAGCAGGGCTCAGGAGTCTGAGCATCTATCTAAGAATAGCTCCCTGACGCCTTGCTTTACTCACAATAAATGAACAATGAACTCTTTACATGCTAACCCCGTATGGTGAGGAGAAATTATAGGAGCTTACTTGAGTTAAATAAGGTAAGCATTTAGAGTGAAGCTCCTTAAATGATCAGGTCAATAACTAGTTTACAGAGACCAGGGCACCTGGCTAATGGGAGAATAAAGAATTATGCTTGTCACAGAAACAGAAAGATGCTGTCCTGGTTTAGTGCTAAATAATTGCATTCATTATACTGAGAATAGCTCTGCAAGTGGTCGGTTGCACTAGTTAATTCATTAGCAAAACTAATCGGCAAACCACAAACAACAATTGGGGGTAAATTTAACCAATTCCAATAGAAGGTTTGGCAAAACAGGATGTTTTTATTTTTAGATTAGTAAAGGAAAATTACGCTGGATAACTGCACACTTAATTCTGTGGATCTTCTTACTTTGTTCCAAGTTTCAATATGAAAGAAGGAAACCATAACTAAGGTAGAGGATGGGCATATGTACAAAGTGATGATGCCAATGAATTATTAAATAGAACCAGCAATATCCCCAGAATTTTAATGTTAATACTGACCATGAATACAAACCTTTCTAACAGGGGGCTTCTCACTATTTTTGTCTTTTAGATTTGTCATTATGCTATTAAATATAGTATGTTGCATATAATATAACTATTGTATAATTCAGGTGTTAATAATAGACTCTTAATGAAGAGAAACTTGAAGTAGTTTTATTTATTGACCAAACCACTTGAGGATTAAATGGTTCATTTATGGTTGCTACGACACTCCAGTGTGATTAGAATGGTGTTTATTCTTACTTTTATGTATTGAATTTGCTTACTTGTACATTCAATATGCATCATAACTTTAAATAAAAAATGATGATTGAGGGAGAAATATGAAGGACTACTGAGCATGGTAGTTTTATTCTATGCCGTTTAGAATACCAAAATAATGATTCAACTAATCTGTTGAATTCAGGAAAAAAAAAAACCACAGATTTGATTCATTACAGATTTTCTAATCACCACAGATTTTTACGTAAAACTAAATTCATAGCAAATTTATGGTAGAATCCAAAGTTGACTTGATTGCCCCCAGAATCAATATAATGAGCTAACTGCATTTGTCGTCTTATCTCTTCATACAATAGCATCTCTGCCAGCCAAAAGCAGAGAGCATTAGTACCATTAGTACTAACGGATTGGGCTTTTTTGTTTTTTTTAGTCTCTCCTCTAGAGAATTGGGAACATTCTATTGCAGGAGCATGGCTTCAGTTCTCTAGATTCTCTAAGATTTCTCAGCCTTGGCACCACCGATGTTGTGATCCAAATAATTCTAGCTTTCCTGTGCATCATAAGATACTTAGCAGTATTCCCAGATTCTAACCAATACAAACCAGGTAATTTGCAAATGCCTCAAATTGTGACATCTGAAAATGCCTCCAGATAGCAGAATGTCCCTTAGGTTGCCAAATTCATTTCCTTCCTCCCACCTATCCCAAACTCCTTACTAAGAACATCTCTCCGGGATCTAACTTTGTTCTTGTTCCATCTCACTGCTGTATCTTCTTACTCCCTAGCTCACCTACTTATCCATCACATTTGATTTCCTGTCAGCTCTGACTTGGTGTCCCTCTGCTGTATACCCACATACATATATTTTGAAGGCCCTTAGTTGCTTTAATTATCGATTTATTTGCTTATGCTACAGACTGTAAACTTCTCATGGGCTAAGACTATTGTAAGTATCCTTAGCTCCTAGCATATTTTCTGATGTGTGTGTGTGTGGAGAGGAATTAAAAGGAAAGAGGAAAGGGAAAAATAATAATGAAGAAGGTAGAAAATCTGAATGATAAGTGGCTTATCTTATAATGTTAATGAATAAATTTATGGAAGGGCGTTTCTAGTGAATATTGATCTGAATCATTTGAGTCAAATAATAATGATTGTATATTTGGTTGTTACATACAGCTTCAAACTCAGTTTGGTTTGGCATAAAATGTTGGGGTGACTTTGCTATCTGTGCTTTGGGTTGGAAAAGGGTTTTTGTCCTTCCTGATAATGTCACCTAATCCTTGAAGCCCCCAAGGGAATCTATTCACTGCTTATTTAAAAACTGCCTAGTATTCTCTATTGATATTCAAAATTACTTTAACTTTGAGTAAAGATTCCGATTTTCATGGAGGTTTATAGTTTTTGCCTTTGTCATTGCAGAAAGTTTTTATTTTTTCCTATTATCTGTAACAGTCTGCTTGGTTAGAGGTTTCTTAAGCCTCATATAACAGTGCATATACAACCAGTTCCCATTTTGATTATTATCCTGAGAATACTGCTTAGTGTCTAAAATAGGCAATATTATAGTTATCGTATCTTCAAAAAGTTACTACCTTTGAATAAAATGTCTTTGAACAACGAGAGAAATGGAAAGAAGGCACAGGGGAATGCATAGTTGGAATGCAAATTCGCTTGTAATTGTGATCTCTTTTAGAGTAATTATTCTCACCTAGTTGCCCCAAATTACAGATTACAACCCATTACCATTTCCTTTTGCACTAGAGTCTTTGAAAAGACTATAAATACACTATGAAGACTTTGCCCCTGCTTTCTGGTAACTTCTATCATACATGTTATAGGGAAGGAAATTGAGAATACTGGTGTGGTAGACAGTAATTGCTCCAAATATCCTTTGCCTGTCCCAGTGAGAGGATTATACTTTCCCATTCCTTCGCTATATGGTCTTGGTCCAGTTAATTGCCTTGGCCAAAGGAATGTTAGTAGAAGTGATTGTGCATCCAGCTGAAACTGTAAGAGCTATCCTAAATTCCATTACCAAGTTTTCTCTCTGTAATGAGGCTAATGTTTCCAAGATTATGTCTGTTTTGTCGGTTGGTCTTAGAATTGAAAGGTCATGGAGCACAATGCCTCCAATTCTTACGAGACATGTTACATGAATGGTGACATTTTTGTTGTTTTAAGCCACTGAAGATCTTCCTGTTCGTTTAACAATTATATTTTTAATGACTGCTATGTGCCATGTTTTTGCTTTTCTTTCCCCAGCCTGGGTCTCAAATTCAGGTCCTTGCACCTTAGTCTCTGTGTCACTTGGGTGTACTAAGGCTTCATTTTAAGTAGGGTAGTCAGAGTAGGTCTTATTGAAGGTGACTTTTTTAATTCTTAAATTATCTTTCATATACTTATTTAATAAATTGTTTGGAAAATTTGAAAAACTCTCTGATTTAGGTTTGTTATCACAATATAACTTAGCAAGTGGTGACTGGCACATTTAGAATCACGAAATATTCCAACAAAATGCAATTACATATTTTTTAAGAAATATAATTCTCATTTCTTTTCATGCTTAACTGTTGACTAAGAACTTAGGAGCATACAGTAATCTCTTAAGACTGCATCCTGAAGTGGTAGGAAGCATTGAAAGAAAGTTGGTTAAGAATACACCATCTACTGCATTATAATAAGCAAGAATGAGACATCTAAACATTCAAAAAAAGCTAAACAATAAAGTGCGCCTTGATAGTGTAGTGGTTAGGTTCCCCGCCTCTGTTCAAGCTCAGTCCATACATAGCCCGAGGACTCGGGTTCAAGTCAGGGCAGCAGAAGAAAACAGCTGTGATAAACAACTAAACACCACCAACGAAATGCTGCCTCTTCTCTCTCAAAAAAAAAAAAAAAAGCGGAATAATGAGTGAGAAGAGATTTCACACTATCTTACACTTTCCTCTTTCAAATTTCTCTCAAAAGACAAAGAAATAAGGACGGACCAGTATTTTCTAAGATTGAAAAGTTGAATTTAGATTTTGAAGAAAAAGTAGAAAGCAGGAGGCATCTTCTACCAAGTCTCCATAACGCGTCCCCAAACCATGACTGAGTCTCATTAAGGAGGCAGAACGGATAATATGAAGTTATTCAGGCTTGAATGAGTTGTATCCTTGACAGCCTAGGAGCTAACAATATAAAGAGTGAAAGCTGAATACTAATGACCAGAGAAGCCAAAACTTTTAATGAGGGCTATTACTGGAGCATGTTTTTAATACCAGTAAACCAATTGCTAATGTCTTCTAATAAAAATATTTAGACATACTTAAGAAAAAACACATACTGCAACAAATATGGCATAAGATTAGTACTTAATGTATAAAAACTTATTCAATTAAATCCAAATACTCCAAGATATAAATGACAAAATGCAATTAACTAAAAAATTTGAGAAAGACTTAAATAATTAGCAAAGCAATATACATTAAAACAGTGAGATAGTGTTTTTCTTCCTCTTTTTAATAAAGAATAACAAGGCTCATTTTCATTTCTAGCAAACATGTGCAAGAAATTACATGGGTGAATGAAACATGTTTATAATGATTTTAGAAAATGATTAAAAATAGTAACTAAGCTTTATAAATATCATCAGTGAATGTATTTTCCATCCCAATTTTCTCTTCATACAAAATTGAATTTTTGAGAACTGAAACCTCATAAAGAAATTTTCAACAGAGAAATCTAAAAGCATTCTTCTATCACAGAAGTCAATAAAATGGCTTTTAATGTTTATATCATATCTTTCTTCACTGGTGTCCCTTGCCTTTAATAATAACTAACATCTTATTATAGCAAATGCTGTGTACCAGTCACTTTTACATATGTTGATTCATTTAATGTTTATACCCTCAGGAGATAGGAATTATTATTATTAAGCTTATTTTTCAAAAGAGAGAACTGGGACATAGACAGTTTATATAAGTCACCCAAGCTCACAGAGAGATTTGCAAAACTGAGAATCAGACCGGGGCAATCTGTCAGTATTTTTAACCATTACTGTCTTCTGAAACTATCCTGGTACAAGTTAGAATCATTTCTTCTTCTGCATTAGTCTGATAGCCTTTTAATTGATCTGTATCCACATGCCTATAATCCATTCTCTCTGCTGCAACCAAAATTCTTTTAAAAATTCATCTTTATCACTACTTTAACATCTTATATGCCATCTAAATTTTATCCCCCTGCAAAAAGTGTTCATGAAGTCATTTATAACTCATCTCTATAGATTTGGGTTCTGACAAAGATTGTCTTGCAGAGTAGATGACAACATCAGAGAGACTTTTTAGAAAGCAGATAAAATTTGGACACATTCAAAAGAAATCTATATGGCCACCAAATTCAGGGACCAATAGTAGATGTCCAAAGCCAGAAATCAGGGAATGATGGTGAAGTTGAACATTAAGAGTGAATGATAAGATGTGGTACTATTTCTGGATAATGGTCCTGGAGGAACATCTGTTATTCTCTGCTGGCTTTCGTCATCCTTTAGAGGGAGAGTGATACAATGAGAAGAGCTCGATCAGTTGGCTTTAAATTCTGCCTCTTAGCACCTGAAGCAATATAATCTACAGCACTGTTTCTACAGCTCTACTTGCCATTTAATAAATTCATTGAGTAGTTAGTCAGAAAATATATACTGTCTAGCATGAAATAGGATGAAATTGCAGCTATTAATGACTAGTTGTAGAGCAAGGGAGTCACCATAATAGGTAAAGTGCCATGAATGATATGGACAAAAGACATTCACATATTTCAAGACTAAGTTCCAACTCTTCAACATACAGAATGTTTACAGTCCAATTTATAACATGTGGCAGATTTATAAATGGCCTTTTGATTCCTCAGTCAAACAGTAAGCATATCAGTTATCTTTCGTTTCATTGTCTTCTCAAGAATTAGGAATTTGCTGTATCCTGGAAACCAAGACTAAGCTTTTATGTAGAGACAAACTGCTACCTATTTAGCAATTGTACCTCTTAATTTAATATCTATAAATTTGGGCTATTTCCTGTTCTGCCTTGAGCAGGTCTGATCTGTCTAGTGTCAATTGAGGACTAACTTCCGATGCCTTAAGTAATTGAAATAGACTGTTAGCTCGCCTGTGTCCTGAGAACCCCAGCAAAGTGGCCCACATTTTATCATATCCCTGAGGAGTCCTTGTTGAGTCCTTGTTGTGATGAAAAGCACATTTGGGCTTTGATGTTAATTGACTTTTGTTCTAATCTTATACCCATGTCTTAGCAGCTCTGTGACTATGCAGGTAAAGTACTGCCTCTGAGCTTCACTTTTTAATCCAGCAAAAGAAAATAAAGATAACTGCCTCAAATTATTGATGGGAAGGTTAAATAAGATTTCATATGGTTCTAGGGTTGTCACCTTACTGGAACAATAGATTCAATGTCTCGAAGGACACTGACATTTAAGGAATAAGCAGCAAGTATGCCCTCTGTAGTTATCAAAACTATGACTCTTCCTGTTAAAGCCTCTGTTGCTGTAGTGTGATCTTTACATGCCTTTCTGAATGACCTAGACCAGGTCAGCTATACATCTTTGGAATAAAAGTGTTTTATTTCTCTTTGTTCCACCACTGTTTAAAATTAAAAAAAAAAAAAAAAATAGAATTTTAAATGTTTGTCTAGTTAATAAATTAACTTGCTAAATATTGTGGGTTCCCCACTTTACTATCCTTCAAACTCTTGAATTTATTCAGGATTAATTTCTTCAATACTGTGTCGTGGCTTCCTGAATGAAGACAAATCTCTTAGTATGACTTACAGAATAGCCTCCATTAAGACTGCAAGCAAAGTGAGGATACTCCACCCCATCAGGCTTTACTGAGTTATAATTAACAAATGAAAGTGTAAGATATTTAAAGTTTACAACATGATGGTTTGATAGACACATGTATTGTGCAAAGATTCTAAGGACCGTAGCCTGTAATTTGTACTTCAATGTCAAGTGACTAGGTCCTCGGTAATGATTTATGAAAGTGTTTTCATAAAGCTATGGAGAATCACCATGTGAGGTAAAAAGCCTTTGAGAACATTTGGCCAAAAGGTTTTCATGAGACCTTGAGCTTTACCCCATGCAAAAGCTTTTTAGCCTCTCCTATTTGTAACCAGAGATGGTGCTTCAACCCATCAGATTCTGTATTAAAAGGAAACTAGGAACAAGTGTACAAGGAGATTAAAACAAGAAAATCTTTGTGGAGATGGCATTCTACACTGAAATACTTTACTATCCACTAGTAAACAAGATACTCAACAAGAACAAATGACGTCTGAATGTCTGTTAGAGAATGGAATTCTAAGTCAAGAAGTTAAAAAAAAGAAAAAGAAATGTGATGTGACAAAATGTATTTTTTCCCCCTAAGCATCCATATACCATCTGGCAAATAAATGTCCAGAACAGGGATGAATTGAGACATAGAAGAATTTAAAGCAGAATCTTTATCAGGAACCGGTTCTACCTGATTTTTATTTTGCCTTTCAAATACTGATTTACTTCGAGCTGTATGTTGACTGACTGAAGCCGTGTCAGTCCCTTTTGGAGTTGGCTCAGTTCAGAGCTTCCATGAAGCAGGGGTGCAATCTGAATAAATTTCACCCAGACTCAGAGCCACTCACATTTATATGTAATTAGCACCTTTTGATAACAATAGGGTGTTCTCAGGGAAATGCCCATTGGTTGTCCTGAGAGAGCTCACATTTTTCATTCTGTTTTATGTTTAAGAGCTTCTCTTGCCCCTCTGCAGAACATCCATATAGAAGAAAATTAAAATAAAAAATAAGTGTCAGAATATATGGTAAGGAAGATACTAGGTTCATATATTTAAGTTTCTACCTATGGTTCAACTTTAAATTAGCTATCGTTTCAAATAGAGGTCTTCTTATACAAAAGAGACAATTAGATTTTCTTGTGTTCTCCTTTCTCTTGAATTATATTTCTAAGTATCTGTTTTTTAAAACAAATCTTCAGTTCAGGGTTCTGTATTGGGGTTCCTGTTTATCTGGTTCTTGATCTCAGCTGAGTGCCAGTTAATTAAAACTAAATACCTTAATAGATGCTTAAATTTTTACTAACAATTTATAGTAGAGAGATAGTTAGGAGATAACTATAGAGACATGTGTTTTTATATTCACAGGTTGGCCAATAAAGCAACATTTCCATATGATATTTTTTCTCTTCTGTTGCTTTACCTCCACACACAAACCTGGTAGATGAGTTCCAAGAATATGAAGCTGAATATAGCTGTCCAGAAGAGAATCAAAGGCCTGTTTACTGCATTTATCGACAATTTGTGAAAGAAGAGACCAGAAATCAGTCTAATTACCAGGGAACCAGTTGTGCTTGTTAACACCAGCTTTGTGACCAAATGTTATTCCACAGTTGTCACATCACACGAGGATTTCATTACTAACATAATAGTGAACAAGATCACATGAAAAGCTATTGATTGATCTGCCACACAAAGGAAGGACACACTTGTCTCTATTATAACATGTTACATCTCTGACTCTATACAGCAGATGTAGCCCGTCATTCCTCTTGCTGCAGAAGCGCAATTTCGATACTGTCTTGCTTCTTTAAGCATTTGCCAATTAGAGTCCCCTTCCATTTGCATATGTCATCAGTAGGCTGAAGAGACAAGAAATTACCCTGCTTTAGCCACTCCTGATCTTTAAGCCAGACTCAATAGATTTTCTTGAATTGAATCCAGGAGATGCTTGGGGTGTGCAGTGTTTACTTTATCAATTGTCATTTCTGGCAATAAAAACAAATGACTGCTTTGTGTTAGTTGGCTTCATGTGTTTGTAGGAGACTTGCTATAATTAGGCACTCCAGAAAGAACAGAGAATAGGAAGCCAAACCCTCTTGCAGTTTCTCTCACCTGAATGACCAGAGGTAATGGCCAAAAAGTACCCATGATTCCAAGAGAATTGAACCTACAGTCACTAGAGTTCTTCATGTCCTGCATTTTGGTTTTGCTTCACAAAACTTTGATAATCCCTTTTGTTCTGTCAGTGTTTTTTCAAAGGAGCAGTCACTTTCGTTTTGTAAATGAACCCAATGACTCTTACAACCTGGAAATAAATTTCTTTACCATGGGGTCACTACCCAAGCACATCCTTCCTCTCTGATGATGAGTGATTTATCAGGCAGAATGTGAGTCTGCTCCTTATAGACTCCATTTTCCTGTTTATGCTTGTTGAACAGATACAATTTAATGAAGAATATAAAGTACTTAAAATCCATCTACCATTAATAGTTTAATTAAACTGACACATACTTCAAAAACAGAGCGACAGAAAACATTAATTTTGGTTATAAAGGTCATGGCATTATTAAAGTGCAATTAAAAACAACATTCACTTACAGTTAACAGCTAAAACAATTTAATTATTTAACACTGGATTGTCACTCGTGACTAACTTCACCTCTTTGATGTAGGGATGTTCTACGTCCCTGTTGATTGTTATGGTTCATTCCCTCGAATTCCAAATGGGGTGGCATTCTCAGAATATCGGCGTCTTCATTCTGTCCCTGCTGGCTAGTACATACTGTAAAGAATGAAAATGTAACCAACTGTTGTGTAGTGCTAACAGCTAGCCTACAAGTAAATGCGATTATACAGCGTATGTGAAAAGTTTCACCTGCTCTGACAACATCAGACAAGGTTGTGCTTTCTCCTCAGGCACTTTGAGCACGAAGAGGCAATGTAACACAGCCATTAAAGAACATGAATTCTGGAACTGTGCTGACTTGTTTCCAGTTGAAGAGCCCTAACTTCTTCCTGGGTGATCTCAGTAATATTTTCAAAATCCCTGGACTTCTGTATCCTGGTCTGAATATGAATTGATATAATAATAGCACTTAAGTTTTCAGGATTGTATAAATAGGTCTAAAAAACTTAGAATGCTGCTTGACACACTGGAAGAACTTAAGAATGCTAACTGGGATCAATATCATTAAGTTATGAGAACCAAAAAAATTTAAGACCTATTGAAGCATTACTTCGAATAACTGAGTATTAAATAGGCAAAAACGAATACTTCCTAATAAGGAGTAATCCAGTCATCAGGAGACCACTGGGCTATATGAGAAAAATTTCATTCTCAAGTATTAAAACTGCCAGAAAATTACAAAGACTTATCACCTACCTTGCATACATTCTGTTTGTATTGTAATTTGTCCTCATGAATATAAATATTTAAGTGAAATTTGCAGCTCTTTAAAACCCTGAATTCTCTCTAGAAGGGAAAACATAAAGTCAAATACCTGAAACTAGTAAATATAGACTGACTTTTTTCTGTGATAGATGAGAGAGCAGAGCAGAAAATATGCAATACATTCAAGACCAAAGGGACCAAATTTGGCAAAAAAGGCAGAATTAAAACTGAGGTGTTTTAGCAATCAAGTAAGTTAACATTATTTCCATTACTTACATCTACCATTATTTTCATGATGAGAAGTGGAGGAGAAAAATTTTAGATTAATAGATGTCATAGAAATATAGGCTAGTTGATTTTAACTTAAATATTATCCGCTCATCTTAGCTGAGCTAGCATCCAGGGACAGAGGAGTTTCATTAGTGTTCTTCTGAATGAAATTTAATTAATAAGCCAACATTTATTAAGCACTATTTATGTTTCTTAGAAACTGTTAGGTTTCTATTTCCTTACTCTCCTCTGCCTAGAACATGTTCCCACTATTCCAAGTAGCCTGCAGATCAGACCGTTCTCTGAATATTCATTTGTAGTTACTTCCTAAATATTTGTAATCATAGAGGGTCCAGACACTTAGTATTTATCCACTTTTTGCTGCTGGGACTTCACCTATATGACTGTCCTGATTCAGATTTATTTTCATGATGCATTTTAGGCTGGGTCCTTGACCAGTCTTCCCTTTACCCTGTAATCCCTTTTTCTTCACAACCTGACCCTCTCTAACATCTGCTGTCTGCCTGAGAGCTCAGTTTTCCACTGTGTGATAAGATTTATTTTTATGCAAAATGGGGGAAGGGAACACAATAAAGATATGAAAAAAACAAGGCCTACTGACATGAAGCATACATAAGACAGACATATATGAAACAATTACATAATCAGGTGGGCTTTCTAAGGCATTCATTTACACAAGATGACATAGTCACAGAGGAGTTTCAGAAAGGAGTGATAGAAGCAGATTAGCCAAATCAGAATATGTTTTCCACAGATCACAGCCCTTGTGATAACCATAATTGTTCAAGATCTTTAGATAGAAAAATAGTAGATATTTCTGCATTCATTCATTGGAATACTAGAAAAACAACAGAAATCAATGCAGTGAGCATAGGGATGGAGTGAAGAAAAGAAGGAGAGAAGACAGGACAGCTGAGGCTAAACCAAAACTTGATATTGAAATGTGTGGGTTAAAGTAGCACAGGGTATATGGGCCATTTTAATGACTAACCTTTCTATTTAGTTATTGCCATATCAGCCTATAAGAATAAAATTAAAACTCATGCTGTTTGAACCCCACTAGGCTTTGGAAATAGCTTAAAGTTACTCTCATGTGTGTTTTCTTCAGCAAAGTCCCTCTGCCTAATGGATACAACAAAGAGGGTGATGATGAATGAAAATAGGAAGCATATTCTGGGGCTCCTTGGCCAGGCTCTTCTTTCTCACCACATCTTATCAAGTACATAGAGCTATTACAATTGCACAGCCCAATCTCCAGCAAAAGAGGCGAGGTCAACTGATTTAATTTCGCCCAGACAATCTCGCTAGCTCACTCAGTGAACCAAACAATAATCCTTTAGTTTGGTGGATCAATAAGAAATTAAGAAACAATTAAAGAGAAATGGAAAAAAAAAAAAAAAACCTTAAAATTTGCATTGATCTAGCAATGAGGATTTTTCCCTCTTTCCTCTTAGAAAATCAAGATTTAAAATAATTGAGTTCATTATGCTGGTCTTGCATTCTTCCTGTTGGTTTGAAATTTTTTTTTAATGTTAGTAATAAAAATAGTAAAAATATAAAGAAGTTTAAGTTTTAAAACTCAAACAATAACATAATGATATTTAGAGTAGAATGTAAAATGTTTTCTCTGCCCACTTATTTAAGCAAATAACTAACTGCACACAAACATTGTTCATGGGAATAGCTGTGACTATGCAGAACCGCTGTAGAATAAAAATCAGTTTTCCAAATAATCATTTCATTTGCAGCAGAGGGGCAACATTTCAAAATTAAAACTGTCACTTTCAACTAAGATCATTTCATTATCAATCCCTCTCCCATTAACCAAAGCTTAGATTCATCATTTGTTTCATCTATAAACAAAACAAAAACAAACCAAAAACAGAAATATATCTGTATATGTATATACAGATATGGACATATATGCATATCTATATGTATATATCTGCATATATACATTCATATATACATACATAGATCATACATACACACATGTATGCAGATATATACACACACATATTTTGTTTAGTTTTTATCTTTCTCAGGAAAACTGGAAAGCAGAAATACACATTTTGGTCTTATTTCTCCAAATGAAATGTTTGCTAGCCTTAGATAAATTCCTTAACCCTACTGTGTCTTTGTATCTACCTCTGTTTCAAAGGTGAGGAAAGGTTTTTGCTTACCTAGGGAAAGCATGTTTTAGGTGAGTGAGCAAAAGTCTGTTCAGCGCTCAGAGCAGAGACATGATGTAATGATGAAATTATATGGTCTTTGAAAGCAAGTCTTTAATTCAGGATCAAACTGACTCATCATGATCTTCTAGAAAAAATTTTCTGAGCAAAAGAAGATGGTACTTTTAAAATGGAGCACACATAACAATCACAAAGTAACACAAAACCTAAATGAAAGAAATAATACATTTGTCTTTGTAAAGGAAATGGGAGAAATCAGCTCATGGGTCTTGAGGTGTGCTCTCAAGCAGGCACAACCGTTGTGCACTGTGACTCTAATTTCCCTACTAGGGGCTAAGAGCAGACAATTACTAAACACTGCTGATATTGTGCACACTGACTGCTCTGGAGGCATGGATTCCAGAAGGTGCTGACGTGGGATGAAATGTCGTACACTATAAATGACTTTATTTTCTCTTCTGATTTAAAGGTGTTTTATTAGACAATATATGCTATCTTTTCTTTATGTTTCACACTTAATCCTTCAAAGAGAAAGGTATTATGTGAGAAACTGTGTAGGGTGCTTAAAGACTTGCACACTATCAGTAATGCAATTAAAATTGGCATTTATAAAAGTACATTTTGATTCAAAATCCTGTTTTTACAAGTGCAAAATCACATTAGAAAACAATGTGATGCTAATTAAAGCTTTGTCACCCATAGGACCTTAGTGAATAGCATTTGTAATAGGCTCTGATGCAGAAGCAATTTCAGCTGGGGAAACTTAAGCAGGATATGTGACTACCTTTCTTGTTACTCTATTAAAATCAATGCTACAGTTGTGTATATTACCCTCATGTTTTTATCTCTAAACTGAGCTTGAAATGTCATGTCACCTCAAGTTAAATTCATGAGCTGCAAAAGTTATTGTATTATATTTGCATATTTAAAAAGCAATCACAGCCGGAGATACTCTTGATTTTTGTGATCAAGGTGAAAAGGACTGACTGAAACCTCAACATATATTTTGATAATATGTGAATCCTACCTTGCAAAAACAAAAGTAGTTATTGGGGAAAAAACACTAAGAACTAATTGGTTCTTTCCTTGTGTTTATATAAAAGTTAACCATAAAGTTAAAAAGTCTGAATGAAATAATTTTTTATTTATAGCTATAATCCTTGAGTTTTTGTAGGATTTTCAGTTCAGTCCTCACCCACTCACACCATGGTAAACATAAACACAGGATCAGTTCCTTTTGATTCCAGGAGCCATCATTATAGTGCTGATTATGGACAGAAGAAACCCACTTATTAGAATCTGAGATTACTTTGATATTTACAAATAGTCACTAACTTACTTAATAGCTATGTTAATTGTGTGTGTATGTGTGTGTTTGTGTGTGTGTGCTTGCAGTCATACTTTGATCTTGCACACAATGTTTGTGTGCAGTTAGTTATTTGCTTAAATAAGTGGGAAGAGAAAACATTTTACATTCCACTCTAAATGTCATTATGTTATTGTTTGAGTTTTAAAACTTAAACTTCTTTATATTTTTACTATTTTTATTACTAACATTAAAAAAAATTTTCAAACCAATAGGAAGAATGCAGTACTAAAAGTCCCACTTTAGTACAAGTAACAAACCTGTAGCATTTTTAATGGGACCCAAACAACCTGGTTTCAACCATCAAAAATAGAATAAGGCCTGGTAGAAACAAAAAAGATATGGATAGTTGATATCTGTAACAGTAATTACAGGAAATTTTAAGCTCTTAAAGAGTCTTAAAAAGTGAAAAGTTATTAGAATTATTTTTAGAGATTCAGGTACAAATCTTTGAGATTTTATTTCAGCATGGAGTAGTAGACATCAAGATTTCTAAGCAATATGTCTCCAGTCTAGCCAACATGTCTTCTTTCTATCTCTGCCTCCCAAGATATCTCTCTCTCTGTCTCTCTCTCTTTCTTCATCCATCCATCCATGTATTTTGATCTCAACAAGAGAACCGAGTAAATGGAGATACAAAAATTTGAATGAAAGAGCTGAAATAATGTTATCTTGACAAAGAAATGCGAGCAACAGAGAAGACAACAAACAACTCCCAAAGTGACCAAAATCAAGAGAACACAATTAATATGGACATTGGTGCATTAGGGACTATGAATCAAAAAACTGTACATAAAGCAAATAAAAATAGCCAGTGATTTAATGACAGTGTATGAACAATAGGTGAAAGGAAAAGAAAACATCAAATGAATCACGTATTTGAAAGAAATGCTCTGCAGTAAGATGAAGGATAGAGCAGGAGAAACTAGGCAGAAGACCAAAGGAAAAAAGTGCGTATTTCATCTTTTGAGGGAGTGGCAGCCATTGAAAACACAACCCGTAATTATAGTAAACTCAATAAACAAAATAAATATAAAGAGAAGAACTGGAAATAGAAAAAGCAAATTACATGGTTATTTTCTTCCCTTTAAAGCTATATTGCTCTTCCTTTTGTATTCTGCTTTTTTCATCCTTTTATTTCTCTTCAAGAGGAAGAAACAAGGGAAAATAATTTACAATCATAGATTATCAGAACCCACAGTCCATCTGTTTAGCTTAACCACAACAGAATGTGTGAGAGTGTTTATATTTGGAGAGAGATGGTAGGTACCATTATGTACCAATGAAACAAACTAATGTATAAAATCCAGTTTCTGTTCAGTAATAAATTCCACTATGTTATAATCCTGCTTGAAAATGCTCATAGGAATTCAACTTAAAGAATCGTCCCTCTTTTAAAGAAGTCAATTGTTTCTGCAATGAATATTCACAATACATGTCCTCACAAAGGAAAGCTAATGCTTCCAAAAATGAAACCGGTAAACAGCCCCTGGCAATAGAAATTTATGGAATTAGAAAAACCGGACTGGTTAAAATACATGACTGCATTCATTGTTGCAAAATGATTGGATTCATGTCTCATCAAATTTACATTGTGAAGACTGAATATAGTATGATTAGGCATTATTTTAACAACTACATTAAAATACAATTTAAAATAAAATGGCCCTTCATATCACACTAATATCAGTGTTTTAAATAACAAAGGGGATTTTTTTTTTTAAAGGAAAAGATTAGCATTTTGTTTCAATCAGTACAAGCAATGAGATTCCAGTTGGGGTCTCAAAGATTCAGGATTTTATTAATATTCCAGAGATGCATTTGTGTTGCCTCTGGGTACACTGAAAAGCCACTTAAACCGCACTTAAAACAGCACTACAGGATCAAATTGATGTGCATCAACCATTTACAATAAAACTTGATTATTATAAAGGCATACATATTTGCATAATTACATGTTTGATTTTTTGATAATGCAGCATACAGGACAAAATGTTGCTTCATGTAGAAACACATCATCAAAAAGCACCATCTGCTGTAGTATTTAATGCACTGCACACTGATCAAAAAATGTTGAAGACGGATTTCTGAAGATCAAAAAGGAAAAAAACCAACTTGTATTTACAGGCAGTGTGGCTGGCAAGATCATGCAGAAAGGAGAAATAAAATTCAGACAAAATTTGGTATAGAAAGGTAAGAGTCGTGCATCCTTAAACACAGAAATGAACACTTTCATGAATATGGCATAAGATGTTTGGATATATGCCTATTGGATATATGCCTATGTGATGTTATTGCATTTAATAAACTCTCAGATTCTAGATTCTATATTTAGAAAGAAAACACTTTAGAATAATTGCTCATGAGTCAAGTTATCCTTGGAGACGCTTCCATACTGTATGGCAGTAGATTTAGAAAGGAGAAAAAAAGAAACCCCAAATCTCCATTTTTTATTGTGCACTAAAATAAGAATGGCGACCATGTTTATTTTGGATAGTGGAATTGCAGGTGATTTTTTCTCTTCTTTATGTTTTTTTATTTTTGCTTAAGCTGTTTTCCTAATGTAATTACATTTATTAAGAAATTAAAAATTAATAAATGTATATTTTAAAACTATATAAATGGAAATTCAAATTCATTTACAATTGTAAATTGAATTTACAATTCAATACAAATTATAAAGAATTCATTCAAAATAAAAATTAGCATTTTTTGAAAAAAACTGTTACAGGAAATGTAATAAGATCAACATTAAGTATGCAAATATACTACCTTGCAAAACAAGCTTTCAAAATGCTTTCTAGAGTTTTTAGCAGAGTAGAGGACACTTGTGGAATGACAGAAGATATCTGGTCTTGCGGGTGAGGTTATTGGTGAAATTAAACTACAAATCATAGGACCAAGTGTCAAAAATGAAGTTGCACTTCTCACAAGGCAAAAATGACTTCATTAGAACACCATTAATTTAAGGCCTATAAAAATTATTTAAAATCACAAATATTCTCATGTAGATCATTTCCTCAGGGAACTGACTAAAGAAAAGGAATCCTATAGATGAAAAGCAAGTGGTGAATTAGGAAAATTAAGAACATAGTGAACTTGAGATGCATTCGATTAGTGCTCCAAGTTAAAAAAAATTGAACTATTATTCTAATCACATATATGTTATAAATAGAAGAAATAAAGTCTTACTTGTATTCTGTGTAAACAATAAGCATTAAGAAAATTAAATGTAATACTACCAGCAGTAGTTTTATCTAGTTAGAAGTATCCTGGTAGAGAATTAAAATGTTCCAAGGAAAAATACTGAAAGATCTCCAAAATTAGTAACCTCAGATCATAAATACTGGAAAATACACTACTTTGGAACTGGTTCTGGGAAATTCTAGACCTACTGCTTCTTCAACATTAGTAGCTCTGTTCTCATTGTTTCCTGTCTGGAACTCACAACAGGAAATTATTGTATTCATGGAAGACAAATAATTACCTAAGTAGTCTGGCACATTAAACAGGATTGTGGGAGAAGTTCATCACTCATTGTTGATGTTCTGTATGCAGACTTTGAATTTGAGCATCAGAGGATAATGTAGAAGGGCCTTTACCTGTAGATGCCACCCAAGCACATCTTATCTCCACAGCTGTGTCCAAAGATTTACAGCCAAATCAGCTGTCTTGGTTAGGGGAATGTTTGACTGATATTCATTCCTTAGGATAAGAAAATGTGTGTGTGTGTGTGTGTGTGTGTGTGTATGTGTGTGCATGCGTGCGTGCATAGAATACCATTTGAAAAACATGCCCTGTGCTCGCTGCAAAAAGATGAAAATCTTGGATTTTTTTTTGCCTATAAAAATTAATATTAGCTTCCCTTGAAACTTCTTATTTAATTTTGAAGTCTTTTTCTCCTTTTTAATGACAATTTCTTTCCTGATCATGAAAATAATACACATTTAAAGTAGAAAATTCCTAGAAGAGGACAAAGAATAAAATTAGATTTATTAATTCTACATTCACTTTGTTTTCAAATTTGCCACCAAAAAGCTACAAAATATCTTTTAAAAAACAGCTTCGACTCATTTAGAGCTCTCCATAAAAAATCATCTCAGAGGTTCATCTTCAAGGCCTTTACATCTTCTCTAGGTATACCAAGCATGGTTTGCATTCTTGGTGAATGTACCTTCATGTGTGTGGGGTAGCCATGGGAGAGCTGACTGCTGATGATGTCAGGGGAGTTTGGATAGTCAGGATGGGTTGTCTGCATGGGTGTTCAGGCTGTAGGGCACAGTATTAGGTTATAAGAGAAGTGCAGTGGTTAGCATGATGAAGACTGGAGTAAAACTCAGCTAAGTCTGAAAGCAATTGTTTAAATTGCTCTTCTAGGTCATTATGAAGATGAATTTGTTAAGGAAGGAGAACAGAACATGTCTCACTTAATAGTTTTGATAGCTTGATTTATAGCACTTAAAGATGTTGGTGAATAATGTGTTATCGTACATGTGTACTTTTTCTCCTGGAACTATATATGTTAGGGGCAGTCATCATGACAACCAAGTATGTTTTGGGAAGAGTTTTATGCAGGAAAATAACAATAACTTAGTTCTGAATATTTTTATGTTCTTCCCAGAAACAGAGCAATGAGAGAATGTACAGAATATCCACAAATTCTATTTTCACTGACATTACAAAACAGGAAAAAACATTATCATCTTTCAAAGTAACTGATACCAATAGAACTTGCAGGGTGCCTTGTGGAATACCAAGGCAAGATGGGCAGGCTGAAGGACTAAGAAAGATGACAAAGATCTCAGAAATTACAAGGAAATATGCACTGATACATAGTAAGAACTTCCTCAGAAGCAGGAACTGCTGGGAGCTAGACTGAGATTTAATAGGAACCCAAAGGTTGGGGAGGCAGAATAAGAGACAGAGAGAGTCCATGGGAGCCCAAAGGTAAATTTTGGAATACTATTGAAAAAACAAAGAATAAGTAGGTAAGGGGAAAAAAAGTACCTTCTATAAAGAGAGAATGATCTTGGAAAGCAAAGATGATCCATTGGTTAAGGAATCAGGCAAATGCACTCCTGGTTGTTACTCCACCTGAATCAAATAATACTCTAGAAGGCACTGTATTGTAAGGAAAATATCTTGCTAGCAGCAAAAGATGCCTCTGACTTATATAGACTTGAAAGATACATTACTCCTCTCTTCTCTAAGAAATTCTATTACCAAATCAAGAATAATCCAACTCATTTAACAAGAGTGTCAAAGAATAAGGACAGTACACAAAGACACTACACAGCAAAACTGTTATAAAAATTAGCAAAACTTTCCTACAAATGAAGAAATTTTAACAGGGAAAAATTATCAATAAAGCCAGTAAAATTATAACCAATATTAAAATAATATTTTCATAGCTACTGTTATATAAAACAACCACAAAACAGAAACATAAGAAATCATGGAAGTATTACTTAGACTGAAAATATAAAGCATAGGTTAAGGTAAAGAAGTAACTGGAAAAATTCATGAAAGAAATGGATTAAAAAAAAGTATTTTAGAAATGAAGATTATTGGTACATGAGAGAATAGACACCAAAGAGAGTAAAAGACAGAACAGAAACTAGAAAAGCAAAGAAAGTTAAACCAAGTAATAAAAAAATAAACATTGAGATATGATTATCAAATGTGATGTCTGCATTGGTACCTTTCCCCCAATAAAACACACCAAAATAATAAAACAGAAAAAAATATAATTTAAGAAAGATTTCATAAAATGAAAGATGTGTCTACATCAGGAAAACATACTGCAAATGATCAACAGTGAGATGATTGCTAATTAAGTATGCTTTGCAATTGTAGTTATCTAAATTGACTTAACTAATAAGTATAACAAAATAAAAGAGGAAGTTTATAATGTTAAAAGTGACAAAAAACATAATGACATGAACATATAGTATTAAAAATCACAGCAGCTATTGCAAAGTTTGCAGGAAATACATGAAGAATAGACACTACTTGTACAAGAATTTAATTGACCACTTTGGTCTAAGTGAGAAAAATATAAGTAGGACAGAGAGTACCCCAAAACAGCTAAAAAGGTAGAGAAATCACTTTTATTTTTATGGTTTTCATATATATATATATATATATATATATATATATATATATATATATATATATCCAGATAGAAAATGTTAAAAATTGAAATTCTATTAATAACACTAAAAGATGGAAACTATGGAAAATGTAGAAATGTAAAAAATCTGTACAAGGAAAACTCTAAAACTCCACTTGATGAATGTTCAAGGTAAACTTGAACAAGAAGAAATATTCGCAAGTTCTAGGATAGGAAAACGCCACATCATTAAGAAAAGTCTATTTTTCTTGAATTAATTTATACATGATGTAATATCAATAAAACCACCATTATTTTTGCTTCAAATTTCATAAACTGAAGTATATTTGGAAGGTCCAGCAAGTCAGATAAACAAATAAAAGCTAGACAAAGAGCACGCATAGTTAGTTCACAAAAACAGGATATACAAATTAGATATTCACCCATACTAGAAGTATGAGTTCAAATAAAAACTAGTAGTATAAGTTCAAATATTTTACCTGCCAAAATAGCAAAAATTCAAAAGTCTTGTGGCATATTCTGTTGAAAAGTCTGAGGTAGAAAAGACACTTTTACACTTGGTTGACAGTAACTATAAAAAGTTTTACATGTTTTATGATTTGGTCTGTAATTTAGACTTTAAGAAATGTGTATCGCCCTCCTTTTTTGAAGAGAGTCATTCATTGAAAAAGAATGGAAATACTCAAAATACCCATTTATAGATACTGATTAAATACATTTGACACAACCCTATGTTAGACTATTATGTAGCTATTTAAAAGAATGAGGGAAATCTCTGCAAACTGATAAGAACAGTCTACAAAATACGCTACGTAAAAGTTAAGATGTAAAGCAATTCATATGTGTACCATATTTTGTGTAAGAAGAAAGATAAACATTTAGTTTCATCTCTTTTTACTGAGAAGAAGGGAGAGGAAGAAGTTTATTTCTTTATTTTGATTTTCCATCCCATCCCCAGATCTCGAACCTGAGTTCTTGGGCTTTACATGGTCCACACAGCACCATTTAGACAACCTGAGACACACAGTTTCCTGTGTTTTCATTTATTATATTTGCCCAAATAGATACTGAAGGACTATAAGATTCCACCAAATTTATCTTCTTGTAGGGAGTGGGAGGAACAGAGAAATGGGTAATTATAAGATATCTAAACATATGCTTTTTTATCTTTTGATAGAGTGACATTTTTTAATTGATGAAGTCATTGACAATTCATTACGAAATTGTGATGGCTGATTTTCTGTATCATCTTGACTGGGCTGCAGAGTGCCGAGGCAGTTCATTAAACATTATTCTGGTTGTGTTTGTGAGGGTGCTTCTGGAAGAGATTAACATTTGCATTGATGATTGAGCAAAGTCTATATTTGTTCTTGAGGATATGGGCCTCGTCCAGTCAGTTGAAGGGCTGGATATAACCAAAAAGTCACCTTCTAACTAGTAAGAGGAAATTTCTCCTGTCTGAGTGATTGAGCTAGAACATCATTCTGTTTTGAACTCAAATTGAAATGATTCAGTTCTTTGTGGGTCTTAGGCTGCCAGTATGTGAACTGGAACTTATAAGTTCTCCTGGTTGGACTCTGACTAAAACTACATAGCAGTTTTCTTGGGTCTCCATCTGGCAATCACAATTCTCTCTCTCTCTCTCTCTCTCTCTCTCTCTCTCTCTCTCTCTCTCTCTCTCTCTCTCTCTCTCTCTCTCTCTCCCTCTCCGCCCCCCACTCAATTTCTGCTCTCTGTGTGTATATTTAAATAAAAACTATTGTATAAATTTATAAAATGCATACTATAAGTATTCCCATTACTTCTGTTTCTGTGGAGAACCCTTATAGAATGTAAAAATGAAATATAACGTTAAAAAGAATATTTAAACACAATCAAAGATAATTAGGATATTATTTCTTCTGAAGAGAATTTTTAAATGTCATACTTCAGGTTTCATGGTTCCAAGGCACTTTCTATTTTATTATTATTCAAAAGGTCAGTAAGTAGAGAGGCTAATGTGCCAAAGCAGGTTTGAGTGGATAATAGCACAATAGCTTCAGGAATGCTGGTAACCATTTCTTGAGGACTTATTTGAAGTAACATTTCATCCCAATGTGGTGCTGTCTTCTATATTCCTCACTCCTTGATCCAATATGTTACCTCAGGCCATCTATTTTCAGTCAATTAAAAGAAAAACCCACTTATATGACTACATAAATCAGTAAGTTATTTAACAAATAATTATTTAGCGCTACTAGGTGACAATTACTCTGACAAGCACTGAATATATTTTGGGCAATTATGCAGAGTATTCTACAGAATCAAGTAGAAGAAATAGCAACATAAGCAAATAAATATATAATTACGAATTATGGACACACACAGCTTCAAGAAAGGGATATTGATGAAGATAAAGTTTCCTGGAAAAGTTTCTCTAAAAACATGACATTTAAGCCAAGACCTAAGGGATATAGGGGTCCTTTTATGAGAACCTCAGCAAAGGGAATACTGTTTAAAGGATTGAGATGAGAAATTAGCTTGCTTGAGAAAATGTATGCTTGGCTTTAAAACAAAGGGCAGAGAGATTTTGTACTAGGAAGTTATGATGAGATTTAAGTATCAGGAAAGACTATTTCTGTGGTTACAGAGAATCAGTAAAGGGTGGGAGTGGCTAGGTCTGCATGCATGGAGTTCAGCTTGGAACTATTGTAGTAGTTCAGTTTAAAGTGTTGATGACTTGGACTAGAATGTGGTAGTGAAGATAAGAAGGAGACCATCTTGAAATACATTTAGAAGACAGAGAAAGAACTGGATTTGACTCACAATGCAGAATATACATTTGAGGGATGTAAATGGAGTGACTAATCAAGAATGATCTGGATAAGAGATGATGACATCCTGAACTAAGGTAATAGAGTGAAAAATACAGATTAGAAAGAAATTAAGAACATTTATTTAATAGAAACTTATTATCAGATATTGATAATTAGATTGGAAGACTAACTCATAAGGAGAGGCAAAAATTTGGGATATAATCCTGGAGAGCAACCAGAGTTAAAGTGTAGCAGAAAATAGGGGAAGTTAGAGAAGTTGGGAGAATTATGAAGAAACAGAGTCAGGATGAGAGAGAATTATAATAAAACTGAATATATGAAAGACACAAAATGTATGAACAACAACGGTAGCAAAATAGAAAATGATCCATTGTAACTATTATTTGTTAGAGAGAAAAAATAAAGCAAATAATGTTTTTAAATACTGTGCAGAGATGGAGTCTATAGATCTGGTAATCAGTAATCTAAAAAGTAAATAAAAATCCATTTTAAGGGACTCATCTTTACAATTTTTTTAAGTATCAAAGTCATCTGTATTATTTTATGTTTTAGTATAAAAAATTATGACTTTCTCCCATTACTACTATCTTCTTCCCAAACTCTGTTTTCCTTGTTAGGTCATGAGTTCCTCCAACATAATTTGTCCTTATCATGTGGATTTTCAGGAACATAACCTTCAAGGTTGGGAAGGAAATGCTGTACCTGAGAACAGATTCTGCAATCAGCCACCAAACCTCCCTAGGCTTTTGTTTCCTCATCTGTAAAATGAAGTACTTGAATTAGATGACCTTGAGGGTCTCTTCCATGGTGAGACATCTATGAATCTGTAACCTTAACCATTATCTCTAAAATATTCCTGCGAGTCTCACAGTACTCTCAACAATAAGTCACAGCCTGTCTTCATGCCAAAAAATAAGTTTCTTTTCCCATGCAGTTCAATTTTCATTTTTATATAAACAAAGACACATATGCAAAAACAAATGCTAGAACTGCAAAGACTGAACAAGCAATGCGCATTACAAAGTAAACACCCTATTTCTCCTGAATGGAGAAAGATAAACATTAATAGTAAGAGGTTATCTGCTCTAATATATCAGAGACTACTGGAATTCCTTCTATTACTTTTCTGGCAACCGACCTATTGCTTAATATCTCCAGACATTGGGGCTGCCAGTGAGTCCTTATAACTGGCAAAAAGAGTGACAGTAGTGTAGCAGTGAATGGAAACCAAACCTGGGTAGCTTTTCTATTCATCCTGAGCATGCCAGGTGGTAGTATCAAAGATAAAAGAGGCAGGAAATGTCAGTCTGTCAAGCTGGAGTCATATAGAGAAGAAGGAATTCCAAGGACACAAATTGAAGGAAGAATAATCAAGAGTTGCTGCCATGATGTAGTACTTTATCAGAATATAGGCTATATCCTGGGAATTTGCAGGAAAAAAGAAATACTTTTTCATAAGACAAAAATAAGTGAACTCTTTTTCACTGTGATTTGTTAAGGTCTGAAACCTTAGCTCTATTTCTCTCCAAAGTCACGCAGGAAACACTGTTTTTTAAGTAAACTTTTATTGAAGTAACCTTAGTTTATGATATTGAGTTTCAGGTGTACAGAGTATAATTTGACATTTATATACACTTTATCATAATCATCACCAAAAGTCTAGTTTCCACTCATCAGGTAAAATTGGCCTTCTTTACCAGTTTCCCCTAACCCCTAACTTCCTTCCTCTCTGGTAACCAGCAATCTGTTATGGATACGTAAGAATTTGCTTTTGTTTTGCTTATCCATTTGTTTTGTTTCTTTATATTCCACACATAAGTAAAAATCATACAGTATTAGTCTTTCTCCATCTAACCTATTTTACTTAGTTTAATACCCTCAAGTTCTGTATTATTAGCAAATGGAAGCTTTTGTCTTCTGATACAGCTAAGTGGTAGACACACGCGTGTGTGTGTGTGTGTGTGTATGTGTGTGTGTGTGTGTGTGTGTGTGTGTGTAACATCTTATCCATTCATTATGGACACAGGTTGTTTCTCTTGGTTATTATAAATAATGTTGTAATAAACATAGGAATATGTATTTTTCTAATTAGTATTTTGTGGTCTTTGGATAAATACTCTGATTTGGTATATCTGGATCATACAGTATTTCTGTTCTTAATCTTCTGAGAAATTTGCATACTGTTTTCCATAGAGACTGTACAATTTACATTCTCACCAACAATGTAGGAGGATTCCCTTTCCTCCACATCCTTGCTGATACTTGCTGTTTCTTGTGTTTTTGATAACAACTATTCTAACAGGTGTAAGGTGATAGCTCATTGTGTTTAGATTTGTATTTCCCTAGTAAGTAATGATGAACACTTTTCCGTGTTCATCTATATGTCTTCTTTGGAGAAGTAGCTATTCAGATTATCTTTTCATATTTTAATTGGTTTGTTCTTTTTTTACTCTTGTTGAGTTGTATGGCTTTTTAAAAGTTTATTTTGGATATTAACTCAAATATCCATTTAGTAGGTTGACTTTTTGTTTTATTTATTGATTAATTGCTTGTTTTTTTTTAAAGGAAAGGTATGAAGGCAGGAATGAAGGCAAGTAGGCAGACAGGCAAGAAGAAAGAGAAAAAGAAGAATCTTTATTTAATTTTTATTTTAGTTGCTCACACTGGTTGTTTCTCCCTGAGCCCAGAACTCAAACCCAGGGGCATGTGACTTGAACCCAGGGGTATATGACCTGCATTCCCTCAGAGGTGACTGATCCAACTGCTGCTCCACAGGATGCACCTGATTTTTTATCTTGGTGATGATTTATTTCATTGTGCAGAAGCTTTTTAGTTAGATGTAGTGCCATTTGCTTATTTTGTCTTTATTTTCCTGTTCATTTGATCAAATCCACAGAGACACAAACAAGGCCCATGTCAAGGAGCTTACTACTTATGTCTTCTTCTAGGTGCTCTGTGGATTCAGGTCTTAACATTCATATTGCACATCAACATACCAGATTTTCAAGTATCTGAAGATGTCAATTATAACATTTTTTTTTTAAAGTGTGTAATGTTTCAGATACTGAAAATGGTTTTGAGTAGTTGAATACTATATACTTGCTATTCAACTTAAGGAACAAAATGTTGGAGACTGCATTCAAATATTGTTTTATCCTTCATAATGTCACTTTCTTCTCTTCCTAAAGTAATGAATTGCATGAAGTTTGTATCATTCTCATGCATACTTCAATTTTTACTCTATTGGATTATCGATAAAAATACATATCACACTTCAGCTTTTTAAACTTTTATATATGCATATATATACACATATGGTATTATAGAGCACCTCTAATTCTATAATTTGTCTTTTCTCAGAATTCTGTATTTGAAACTTAACTTGTTGCTACATGTAGCTGGCATGTGTTTTCATTTAACTGGTGTGCCCCTGTGTATAAATGTATTCATTATTTCCCTGGACACTTAGACTGATGAACTGCCATCCTTGAAAACAGAAATCTTCAATTGTCTGGATATTCCTGACCTCTAGAGTGATGTTTTCTCCTTCAGTGATTGGAAGAGTTGTGATAGCGAGATCTTGTCTGCAGTCTATAGAAAACATAAAGACCATTTAGTGATGAGTCCAGTAATATGAAGCATTTTGATCTGGGGGAAATATTCAGAGTGTAAGAAAAAATATAATCAATTATAAATACCTTTAATCTTATTTATGACATAAAGGAATGTTCCTTTATAATATGTACACATAAATAAAAGAAAAAAAAAAAAAAGCAGGGAGCCTCAGAAAAAAGAGAGAGATTTAAAGTGCTTTGCAGGAGTCATTTTTTAATTCAAAGATTGTGGAAAAGTCAAACATTAGCACTATTAAAACAATGATGCCAGTTTTAGTATCATTCTCATATGGCATTTATCAGGGATGTCCTATAAAAGTCATCTGACTTTGTTCTTTGTAAAACAAACTAGCTCCACATATATTTTTACATATTTTATGCATACTCTTGTATGTATAAGTATGCTTACAAACATGCAAATAAAAGAATGGGTCCTAAAAGGAAAGGTAATCATCTATTGGTATTGAAGTCATGGGAAGTTTGCTGGATGGCTTAGCCTCTGCATGCAGCACCCAGGTCCTCGTGGAGACACTCAACTGGACTTGCCTTGTAGAAGATATTTATAAAAGCTAAACTACAAGCATAAATTAGTTTTTGCAATAAGAAAAGACCAATAAAAGTTAACATTTAAAAAAAATCCATCAGATATGCTCTCTGAATTAAGCTATGAATGGAAAGATAATTTGTTTTAACTGCAGCTATTCCACTGACAAGATAAAATTGCATCATTTAAGATGCTACTAATATGGTTAAGTAAATTCCTTTGCTAACATCATTGTAGACATTTAAAAGGAGAGTATTACAGCAATAGGGGAAAAATGAGTTTTTAGCCATGGGTTTTACTTTTCTGGAGATGAGGACCAGTGAAGGAAGGAAATACACTGAGCAGAGTTGTGAGAACTCAGTCAGCAAGATCTTGATCTCCATGACCTTACCCTGCTTGTACTTCAGGGGTCTCTCTTCCCACATTTGCATCTCGAAGTTCTTTTTACTATTAGAGTCATTCTCCTCCTGAATCTTCTGGCCCTCACTTCTCAATGCCACCACCATGAATACTAAAACAGTTATTATCTGTTGTTTTAACTGAAGTTCATTTATATGAAAGATTTTTCTCTCAGAGGCAGGTGCATATTTTCATTTTATTTCTATGATCAGGACCGAATCCTGAAACTATCCATGGAAATGTCATTGTCCCCCGACTAGGTGAGCTTCATTCAGTTAGGACCTGGAGTAATAGGAAATGTGCATAACACCCATCCATTTTTTCGGGTGGGCAGCCCCTATAGACCTCATTTTTCTCTATCTTACTTCTGAACTGTAAGCTCTCTGAAGGCACATCTTTGAAGGTTTGATTACCATTTACTCACACTTACGACACAAACAACTAATATTATTTGTTAAACTAATGAAGAGGTCTGCACAAAGGCAGAGAAAGTTGCAAAAGGAATTTGCACACCAGATACCAGCTTAAACTTGAATTCTGCCCTCAGAATTCTTGATATATTTGTCTCTACACCAAAAAGTACACACATCCCTGCCTTGTCCCTGTGGTGAAGCCATGAGCTCAGTACTACACTAAAGTCTGATCTCCCAAGGAAGGTGATGCTACTCTCTACAGAATGACCCTTCATGACAGGTCCCTGTGCTGCAAAGGTGATTCCTTCAGCTGTCACCCTTCAGTGTCTACTTGCCTACTACATATCCCCATGTATAAATCTGCCTTTGTTCTTTTAAAGTCCAGGAAACAGGCAGAGGTGGCCCCACTGGAACAGGGCAAGCAGTGGGCATCAGAGGTGATTTTTCTTTTAATTCCTTAACTTTGTCTACCAGATTCTCAGAAAGAAGTTGGGAATTCTACAAACATAGAAAAAAAAAAAGATTTTAGATATTGGATAGCCCAAATAGTAAAATATAAAGCAGTATCTCCTCTAATTCTCCCTCCCTCCCCTCTCCCTCCTCTCTGTTTTTCTCCCTCCTTCCCTCTCCCCCCTCCCTCCCTCCCTCCCTTCATCTCTTCCTCTTTCTTGCTCTCTCCCCCTACATATGTATGTATGTGTATGTTTTATAAATATTTATGATATATGTTTTATATGAAATGTATGTATCTAATAATAGTACTTAACTTTCTAAGGTTTTTTTTACTTTGATTTTCTCCTTCAGAGATATCAAACTCAATATATTTAAGATAGAATTTATTATTTTGTCCCCCTTCTGAACCTCATTTCTCTGACTACTCATCTTTTCTCACATCATCTAATTAAGCAGCTTTGAGATCATCTTGAATTCCTTCATATTTCTCACGCTCTGATTATTGTTCTGGGGTTACCACAACAAAATAACACAGACTGGGTGACTGAAACAGTAGTAATTATTGTCTTAATTCTGGGGGCTAGAAGTCATAAATCGAGCTATAAGCAGGGTTGGTTTCTATGAAGGCATTCTCCTTAATTTGTAGTTGGTTGTCTTCTTCCTATGTCTTCCTATCACCTCCCTTCTGTAAGTATCTATGTGCAAATTTCCTCTTCCTACAAAGACATCAGAAAGTTGGATCATGGTTTGGATGGTACCAGCTAAACTCTATTTTACCAATCAAGACACAGCACTGAGTACATAAAGCCATTCTTCTGTCACCAGTGGCCCAGTTGCTTTCTGTGTGCACCTAACCCCACATCACTGGATGCCCAGGTGCTATTGCTGGAACTGTTCTGACTCCTGTTTCTGGAAACTGGAAGCAGTAGAAGGATCGGACTGCTGCTTTCGTCAGAATGTTTTACCATCACATTCTCTTTCTGTATTGAGTTCAGGCTCGAACACAGACATAAGCACATCCACTGGTAGAACATTTCTATATCAGTTGTGTTGCTAGGGGATATGAGAATTTGGTATTTTCAACCTTGGGAAGTTGCCTCATTCCTCTTAGCAAGATTCACAGCAATCATAGAAAAAGAGCTATAGATGTTGAGGAGGTAAAAATGAGGAATATATATATTATCTCCTGTCATTTTAAGTCACCGTATTAATATGTATTTTTAGAATTTTCATATATCAAAATGTGTATTTTATGGTTTGTGTGTTATATAAAATGTATCATAATAGCATCTAGCATGAAATGAGACAATATATGTGAAATCAGTGGATTGAACAGTCTGAACATGGACGGGCACAGACAAGAAATCCTTTTATTTTGCCTCCAACTATTCGTTGTGTTACGCTGAATCCATCTTTGTCAGGTCTTGGGTAGATCCCATAGCTTTCTAGTTACTTTCTATTACTTAAAAACAGCCCATTCGGGTTCAGTTCATTGCAGTTCAGTCCAATTTAAAATTTGAATCTCACATTTACTTTAATTTGGTCAGGAATAATAGAAAGTATCACTTGGTTCAGGCATAAATTCAGAGATAGAAATTCAGCAGATGCAGTGGTCCCCATATTTTCCAGCATTCTGAAAAATATTTGAGGCAGGGTATGTTAGATTCACTGTGGGCCTCTTCTTCAGGAAGATAGGGGTGTTCTGTTGCTCTCTCTTTTCATAAGGGGGGCTCAAAAATAACCTACCAAATGATAAGGAGAGGAGCAGCATTCTACTTTCATATTATGGAGAAACTTGCAAACATTCAGGGCTCAGGCACCAAGCACACTCAGCTTTGGTGCCAAGTGTTTAGGGAAGTACTGGAAAATGCCAGATCTCTATACCTGGAAAGCCTGGGAGCCCTGGTTTCCTGAAAAGATCGTTGAAAAAAGGGCTGCCAGGGGTTGGGAAGTGGGAGGGCAGGAAACAGGGGGAAAGGTGTGGGTAAAGGACACTGGAACTCTGGTGGAGGGTGTGGTATGAAATATAGATTGAGATATACTGTGAATATTCAGAAATGAATGTGGCATTGTGTACAAAAGAGATACTATCAGTAATTAAAAACTCTTAGATTTGATTTTGCATTGACATGCTATTTTGGATATACTGATATAAGTAAAATACTTACTAAAAGTAAAATAATTATTGTAACTAAAAAAAAAAGAAAATGTCAGCTTTTCATTGTGGGGTAGAAAGGAGAGTTCAGTTAGCACATTATCCAGCAACTTCAAGACAGCTTTCAGGATAATTTAAACTCCTGGACAACTTTGCTGTCTCCATAAAAACTTTTCCCCTTGTCTGTGCTCGGGCCTGACTCCATACTCAGGGGGTTTTAATGGGGAATTGGACACAGATGCTGTCTTTGAGGCCTTTAATTCTCATGTGAGTTGAAGCTGGGAGTTGGGGAGAAGGAAAGGGGTTTACAAATTCTGTTTAAAAATAATGCTATTATTTATTTTGTTTGCATTATTATTTTTGTTTAAGGATACTGAAATTGCATCTTGCTTGTGAGTATTTCACAGAACGCCCACCCCCAGAGATCCAGGGCCCTTTACCACCTCCTTGTTCCCTCCTTCATGCCTGGGCTTCTGTTTGGTGGTCTTTCCTTACATTCCACATATCAGTGCTACCATACTTATGTGTCTTTATCTTTCTGACTTTCTTTGCTTAACATGATCTCCTTCAGTTCCATCCAGATTGTTGTGAACAGCACAACTTCATCTTTTTAAACAGCTGCAGAGTTCCATGGAGTATATATATATATCCCCAACTTTTTCATCCAGTCATCTGTTGCAGGGCATTTAGGGTGTTTACATGTCTTGGTTATTGTGAATTGTGCTGCTATGAACATAGGGGTGCAGCTATTTATTCTGACTAGAGATTTTTAATTCTCCAGGTTTATGCCCAGGGGTGGGAGCACTAGATCAAATGGTAGCTCCATTTTTTTTTTTTTTTTTTTTAAGAATCTTCATACCATTTTCCAGAGTGGTTGTATTCATTTACATTCCCACCCACGATATTTCTGTTCTCCTCATTCCCTTCAGCACATTTATTTTTAACTAGTGCTGTTTTAAAACATCCGTTGATGTTTGACTGATGATACCTAAAGTATGGGGTATATTACTGCTCCCTTCTTGTTGGGGCATAAGATATGCTCTAATATGACCTCTTCTTGGCATCCTCCTTGGTCTCTGCCACTTGACATAGCCACCTCAGTCTCTTATCGAACATTAGCTTTCTGGAGCATGGTAACAGCAAGACAGCTAAAGCCTGACTATCCATGCTCAGGAAATCCATTCATGCACTCATTTCTGTATTACTGTGAAATATAGAGAATAGTCTTTTGCACAGTTGCCCCCTCTTGTTGTCCAGTTTTCTCTCTCCAATTTCTGTTCTCTTCATCATATAAACACAGAGGGGAAATTTGAAAACTCATTACAGAAGAAAATATTAAACTGAGAGATGAGTCATCACTTGTCCCTTCAGGCTGCCTACTGCAGTACCATCTCTGGGAATGTAGATCTTGGAATCCGTTTCCTCTCTTGGAGGAGGAAGAGCCTCCCCTCATGCCTGAACAGTTATTAAAAGAAGCCACAATCCCATTTATCTACCTGCTAACTCTGCCTTCAGGTAGCTAGGAGCTCAAATTTCAGTTGGGACTTTTTTCATTTTCTCTTAAGTGTGTTGTCGGTAATCTGCTCTGTGCATGCAAGGCCCTGGGTTCAATCAGAGTTTCAGGAAGGTTTTATACACAGGTTCAGGCCTTTCATTCTCATTAGGGCTTTCCATCTCCAATCTCTTGTTTTAAGAATACATTTGCCCTCAGTTGCCAGCTTTCCTGAGCTGTGTCCTTTTCAAGAGTGAAAGATGACCCGTTTCTTCAATGCCCTTGCTATACCACATGTGAGCAAAAACTGCAGAAAGGATGAAAGCACACCATGCAATCTCATTTGGAAGCAGGGTTTCCTTCCCCAAATTTTCTGCTTTTTCATACTCTTCCAGACCCTTCACATAGTTGTTTTTTGAACTTTTTGCCCGGTTTGTTGTTATTTATGAGATGATTGATGCTTAGGGAGCTTGCTTTGTCTTACCAAAACAGAACAGTCCTTATTCACTTGATAGCCCCTGCACTGCCTACCACAGTGCTTTATACATAACAGGGACACAACTAATTAAATGGATGAAGGATTCCATAGAAGGCATTGCTTTTCTCTTTTTAAACATCATTGTTATTATGCTTTTGCTTCTGAATGAACAGCCCACCATGTATGGCTCTAATTTCCCTGAACTGAAGCTCTCCACCATCCAGGGCACCATTCAGGACCCAGTCGAGAGCATGAAAGACAAAGAAAATTTTTCTGCTCTCTACAAGCTTACGATTTAGGATGACAATCTGTGCTTCCAGAAGAAGGGGCGGACAGGGGCTGTAGAGCAGATCAGAACCAGAGCCCAGCTGCAGAGGCAAAGGGGAAGAGAACACACAGCCTAGGGAATCAAGAATCTCATGTTTTACAAAGTATTGAATGTGATTAGAGAATGTAAAAAAAAAACCCAAGAAACATGGAAGATTGAGGTGGGCCAAGTCTACCTCTGATTCTTCTTACACCCTTCAAAATTCAGTTTCTTCTATATCCCTCCATTTCTCCTTTGAAATGCTTTTCTCCTCCATATTTAAGCAATATATGAAAGGTCTACTATACCCCAAATAGTACTTTAGCCCCTTAATATTCCCTTGCGAACCCTAAGTTTTATGACCTTTTTTCCTCCAGTGGAGTATTTATTTATTTATTTAATTTTTACTTTTCTGAGCAAAAACAGAGAAACATATTATTGCTATTATTGTGTTATATGTGTGCTTTGTTCCAGATAATAATAGTAATGTATATCTTTTAAAGGGAATTTAATAATTACTGTCATATAACAGGAAAAGATACAATTTATCCATGATCATTAAAAATGTGTAAGTACTTTGACAAACGCCTTACTTCAATGCTGTCAATACTTCTGTCTTTCACGTTTCTTTAGGAGACAAGAAAACAGGAGCTCTCATTGTGTCGATATTTCTTTCTCCCCCTGAACACATAGTCCATGGGTGTAATAATTTGACTTAATCTGTCTGGAAATAAACCCAGATCACTAAATCATAATAACTGACAGATTTATTTTCTAATCATCAATGTAATGTCATGTTAAACCAGAAAAAAATGCTACAATAGAAGTTTCAGCCTTAGTTTGAATTTATAGCTATATATAAATACACATATATGTGTATATATAAATTCTAGTCATGTTTATGAACATATGTTAGCCACGTATGCATACACGCATAATACATACAAGAACCCAACAGATAACTACTATCATGAGAACTTGTCTGTTAAATGATTTTTGCAATATTACTAATATTATTTTACTTACTGTTTTCATTTATAGCTGCAAATGAATGTCTAGAACTTTATGTAGTCCTCAAAACAAGCTTTTTAAGTTAGCTTAATTTTATATATATATATATACACATACATATATTTATATACATATATATATATCAGATACCTTCTCCATAGTCTATTTTAATTTTATCAGGGTAAAATGAAGACAGTTGTGATTCTAGTCAACTTATTCCCAAATTCTATAATTAAACCTAAAGAAAGAGACTACGTAGTAATTCCTCAGGCATAATGTTTACTGAACATCATCAAGACTTCAGTGCCAAAGCAAACTACATTATTTTAACAATAAAATGCAAGGTCAGAGGTGAAGATTCCAAATACCTAAATCCTCTATAGATTAGTTATGTTAATCTAGAGAATTTGACTAGAGAATATAGGGTTACAGAAAGTTCCTATTTAAGCTAGTTAGTTAATTTTAAAAAGAAAGAGATTCACTTTATTAGAAAAAAGGTATTCTACAATTTGTTACAATGAACAATATTGATGTCTAAGTCTTAGGCATCTCACATAAGGATAATAATTAATAGTTAATAAGTGTGTTAGGTACATGAAGTCCAGGAAGCATATAAGAATAAACCTGAAAGCAAAAACAATGTCCCACAAATAACTTCATTACTCACATTCACAGTTCAAACGTTACCTTAGATGATGAGGACAATAACTAAATTTTAATAAATGCTCAGTCTATTTCAGAAAGTCTTCTAAGTGATTTAGACACACTAACTTTAAGTCCTGTAAACTGCCATTTCAGGCAGGTGCTTTGATTATTATCACTTTATAGCTGAGAAGAGAGACAGACAGATAGTAAGCCTGGTGCAATGAAGGAGCTGCGATTTGAACCCACCTGACTCCAGAGGCAATGCTCTTAAACCTAACCTAGTCATTATACTATTCTGAGCATATGAATCAATATTGTGGTTGGCCTACTTCTAAGGGATGCATTCATTAATTTTTCTCAAACAAACATCTACAGTACCTGCTGTTGATAAGTCATGCTATTTACATGCTATAGCATGTAAAATAGTTTTGACATTTTGTCTCATTAGAGTCACATAAACACCTTCCATATTTAACAGAAGAGGAATGAGGACCTCTGATGAGTCAAGTAACTTGTCATATTGTCATATAATGTACTACTAATAAGCACAAATGAACTAAATTAAACAAAAATAGACTTTACCAAATGAACTAAATCATGCAACAATAGACTTTTGGCCTAAAGAAGCAAATCACTGGGTAATCGGTTGCCACTGGAGAAGGGGAAGCAGTGGGGGTGGGGGGACAGGATAAAAGGGGGTTCAGTCTGTAGTGAAAGAAAACATGAAATAGCTTATTACATTATACACAGATGTCGATTTGCTATGATGTATAATTTGAACCTATTTAATGCTATAATGAAATATTCCTTCACTAAAATCTATTTTAAAAAATAGGAACAAAAAAAAAAGGAAAGAAAGGAAAAAAATGAATACAGAAATTCCTCTAACATCTTTACTGCACTAGACAATCATGGAGGCATCAAATAGGCACCAAACTATTGGCTTAATTAGGTGCCCAAGACAGAGATTTTTCTTGGCATTGAAATCTCATTAAAAACCTCAGAAACATCCATTGCAACCAACATTAATAAAAATTATGGCCTCTCTGGAAACCTTTGATATAGGTAGAACTTAGTCCTTCCTGCTGTTTTTACTGACTTAGAACAAATGTTACATTTGGCAGTATCTTTCTGATGTGGAGAATAGCATGCAGAAGACTGAGATAAGGCATTCCTGTTAAGAGTCCATCATGGAGTTCAGATAAGACAATGTGGGTTGTTTTTATCTGAGTTACCTATCTGTGTCATTTTGGTAATCACCAGAGGTGAGCAAAGACTGTGAAAGCTTCACTATGAAGGCATTCGCTGCAGATGGTAGCCATTTCTCTGAAACAGAGTCCCTGTCCTTAGGATGTGGGATTTCTTTACCACCTTTAGGTTAACTACCTTCTTGGAAAACCTCAGAAATAGTGGCTGAAAAAGGCAAAAAAAATCTTCTTCAATCTGACAGTCACTTTATGCATAACATTTCATGATAATCCAGTTATGACAGAGAAGACAAAGACTAAAAGAAGAAGAAAAAAAAAAACAACCGAAAACTCCAAATACATACTACTGAGATTATGTTATTAAATATGTTGCTAGAAATATTGCAAATGATGTCCACAGATACATTTACAACTCTGAATGAGAATTCCAACCAAACCATTTATATTTGACTAAGTATCCTCTTGACTTTAGAGTTTTATTTTGCTGTTTCCAAAAGAAGACTGACACATCTATTGATGAGTCATTGTGGTAAATATGCTTCAAGATTTTTGACAGAAGAGGAGGAGGAGGCCTGACATAAAAACTTTGTTATCTTATTCTTTCCTTTAAAAAAGGTATTGTTATTACTAATCTCTTCTGCCTCATTGATACCTCGGGACGTGACTCATGTTCAAGGGAAATGAGCCCAACCGGAAGAACTGAAAAACAGAGACAAAAACTCCTCTCCCTTGCATCTTCATGAGGGGTTGAGACTGCCATATACAGTATTGCTGTTTCCATCAAGCTTTCCTTTTTCTCACTCTTTGTGCATGAAATGGGCATGACTGCGTGATACTTTTCATATGTCATTTTCGGATGCCTTAGAAAGTGTCCTTAGAAAGCTCATGAATGAGGAACGTGTTGGCGAGCGGTTTGCTGTAGAGGAAAGTGGGCAGTTATTCAAAGTTTGACTCTAGTCTCCAAGACTGGCTCCACTGAACAGCTTTACGCATGGTTACCACACTGATTTCCATTTCATTGCATGGCACTGACAGGTTATGATTGCAAAGCCATTTATCTTAAGTTAATACATCAGAAAGGGGTTTTTGAACAGTGACTCTGAAATGCTGCATGTTGCAGCTTTGACAAGTCAAAGGACTCTGGGTTTTGGTTTTTTTTGTTTTTTTGTGCTAGATCTTTAACGGGAAAATTATTTATCTTCAAGTTGTTAATTAAAGACAAGAAAGACCCTTTGTTTGACTATTCTATCACACCCAGGGACATTTCATAATAACAAACTGCCTGGGCTGCTCTCTACCTCAATTCACCCAATAAGCCCAACTCTGTCTAACACTTTTCACCTTTCCTTGTGTTTTCCACTATGGTGAAATCTAATCCAAGTAGAAAGTGCTTTGTGCTAATTGTCTGCCACCAAGGCTAGTCAGAAAACTGACAAACACAGCTAAAGAAGGAATATTCCAAGGATTATTTTTCATAAAAAATATCATTCCTTTTATCATTATTTATGGAAGTAAGAGGACTACATTTTCCAGTTTGCTGAAGTGATAAGAAGAGGGAGTGAAGGCTTTCTCCACAAGTTGTGATACTTCTAAGAATTCTGTGCATGCAAATCACACCTTTTACTATCTTCACTTGAAGCTCCTTCCACAATTATTTTTAACTAAGCACAACACTGAGAATATGCATGCACTTCCAGGAAAGGGAGAAGGGTTGTAAAATCACTGCTGTGATAAAAAAAGAAGGTATTGCAGCGAGTTACTGCAGCAGAGCCTGCTGTCTTGTGATACACATGTCTACTGGCTTGGCATGGGAGAAAGACCCTCTATAGAATGGAATAGGAAAGGAGAAAGGAGACAATTCTTTCAGCCATTGAGAGATATTTCCGAAACTGGCTTCCTGTAGCACGATAGCACATTACAGCTGGGCTGTCTACCACTTCGATTTCAGCAATTAACTTCGTATAATGGAAATAATCCTGTACTCGAAGGGACACGGAGAGAGATGCCTTGCTTCAGTGTTCCAGAGAAATCTGGGCAGTCAGGTAGACACCGTGCATCAGAGTACAAGGAAATAGGACTGCTGCATTAAATGCAAATGTCTGCAGCCTCTTCAGTTTATGTTGTCTTCTCCTTTTTATGGAAACATGTATTTGTCAAAGAGCTCTGGGCTTTTTTCTGGCAAACTCTTGACTTTAAGAGCCTTCTGGAAGTAAGGAAGAGGTGATCAAAATGGAAAAGGATCTGTTTTGACTGGGGTTAATGTAGATTTGGAAGAACCCAACAAGCTGAGCATGATTTATGGTATTGTTATGAAGGGATGAAATGTTACCTAAATGTTACCTAAAAATAATTACCTAAGCAAACTTTGAAGAAGATATGCTGATTTAGAACACTTCGGTCTCCTCCTCCTCCTCCTTCTCCTCCTCTCCATGTCTTCCTTCTTCCCCTTGCCCTCTCTACTGCTAAATTCTAACCTCTGTGATTAAAACACTACAAAATGTCTCTAGGAACCTTATGTTCAAGTAGTTATTACCAAGACTAGATAAATAATTGTACTGACAAATAATCTTTGCAACTCTTTGGCATTTCAAATCATCTTCCTTTGAAAGTTTTCAATATAAAAGAATAAAGACAATGGTTTTGGTGCTGCCACTGTGTGCAACCCGCTTTTTCTCTGGTATTTAACTATTTAACTCAAGACATAGGTGGTATTACGCTGTTTCCTTTAATCGGTGGAGAAAGAGACCCCAGGATATTAGATAACTATTTCAAATTTATAAACATGTAGCCATAATTTGAACCTAGATCTTTCCAATTCCTAAATTTCTATTTATTTTAAGAAATGTATTACCCCACTATTGTTTAAGTAACTTTCTCATTTAAAAAATGCCAACAATGCCTATAAATTCATTTTTACAGATGAATGATTACACACAGAGACTCGAGCTAAAACAAATTTAAGGATATTCCCCCAAAGGCAGAGAAACTTGTTAAACCTCTGAGCCTTCTCTAGTGAAGTCAGTACCTCTGTCAGTAATCGCTGGTCCCCACATGCCAGGATTACGTTAATGTGTCCTTCAAGAGTTGAGTAGCAGCTCCTCTTAGAAAAAAAAAAAATTAGCTTTAGGATAGAATCTGGGGCTCCTCATCTGTGCTCTTTTGCGACCCTGCATGTAGCACTATTTTTTTTAATTAAAAAAATGTGTACATGGCATAGTGGGAAAACTGGACTTTAGGCTCAAAACGTTTTGATTTAATGCTTGAATACTATATTCAGACCACTTGACTTACGCAAACATTTGATTTCTTTGTTTTTGGAACAAAACAAAACAAAAAAAAATATAAAACAAGAAAGGAATGGGAAAATAATAAAATGATAAAGAACTTCTACCACAAATCTCAACCCCAGTCCTCTTCTCTTTGATGTCCTTAGTTCTGCTATCAAGATCCAATGATTTATTTTAATATTATTATCAGTTAATTTATGTTATTCCTCTATATTCCAGATATAGGTGTTTTTTTCTTCCGACTTATTTCAGTCAGAAAAATATTCTTAAGTTCCTTCCATGCTGTTAAAAATAGCAAAGTTTCATCTTTTATGACTGAGTAATATTCCATTTATGTGTGTGTGTGTTTTTGTGTGTGTGTGTAAAATATATATTATATCTTCCTATCCACGCATCTATCAATGGACATTTAGATTAATTCCATATTTTGGTGTTGTAAATAGCACTGCAATAAATATAGAAGTGCATATATATTTTCAACTTAACATTTTCATATTCTTTGGATAGACATGTAGAAGTGGAATTGCTTGATCACATGGAAATTCTATTTTTAATTTTTTGAGGAATTTCTATACTATTTTCCTAAGTACCGACTTGTGTTGCCACTAACAGTATATGAGGGTTCCTTTGCTCCACATCTAAATCATCACTGGGTTCTTGTCTTTTTGATATAAGCCATTCTCACCACAGTAAGATGACATCTCACTGTGGTTTTGATTTTTATGTTTCTTTAATAGTAAATTATAAAGAGAACTTTTTCATGTGCCTGTGAGCCATCAGTATATTCTTTTTAGAGTTGCGTTTCTTCAGGTCTCCTTCCCATATTTTGATTGGGTTGTTTGATTTTTTTGTTGTTGAATGGTATCTTAGATATTAACTCCTTGTCAGATTATGTTGTGTAAATATCTTCTCCCATTCCTTAGGATATTTTTTGTTCTGATGATAGTTTCTTTCACTGTACAAAAACTTCTCAGTTTGATATAGTCCCGTTTGTTTGTTTTTCCTTTTATTTCCTCTGCCATTCAAGTTTTCAGAGTCATCTCTAAAGACAACATCATAAAGTGTATTGCTTATTTTTTAAAATATATTTGATTATTTCTAGTCTTGTGCACAGATCTTTAATCCATTTTAAATTAATTTTTATTTATAGTGTTAGAAAATACTCCAGTTTCATTCTTTTGCATGTAGTGGCCAACTTGTCCAGCATTAATTGCTATGTGAAACTCTATTAAACTAAATGTAATTGTTCATTTTCGTGTCTGAGCTCACCACTATTAATCTATGAACTTTCGCATCCAGGTCATACACTGTGCTGTATCCTATTTCTTCCTGATTTTAAATCATAAGATATATATCTGGTAGTTTCTCCAAGATAAGTAATGCTAGCTGGCATTTTACTGATCTCTTACTATACTCAACATTATTTCATGTACTTCTGGTGATGCAACTTTTTAATTGAAGAAGGATCATATTGTAATATTATATAGGTTTAAAGTGCACATCATTGTAAATCAACATCTGTATACAATACAAATTGAACCAAATGTTCAATTCTATCCTTTAACATAAAATTGACCCCTTTTACCTGATTTACCCACTTCTCTCAGGTGAGGAGGGATGTGATAAAACTTTTTAAACCTCATTTACTCAGTTTTTATTAGGTTGAATTTTTAGTTCAGGATCCTGAAGTATATAGGAAGTGAATTGATCAAGTTCACATAATTAATAAGGCTGGAGTTGAAACTTAAACCTGAGAAGTCTGATACCAGAGTACGTAAATTTAAACACCAAATTAGATTATGATGTCTTTCATAGGGATTCAAAAAGTTCATGGAATGAGTAAAAGAAAGTGAACCTTAAACTTAGAATAAAACCTTCACACAAAAATTGGGCCCTAACAAAGTCAAATGAGGATAGTGGAAATGTGATAGCTAAGGATCTCCACTTCTCAAGTCTAAATCATATTGAGTAAAATCTCACAGCTAATGAGTGCCAGAATACAGACTAGAAACCTCACCTTCTTGTGCCCTTACAGCAAATTATGAAGAAGGACGTATCAAGAGGGCTTCAGACTGCCCACCAATTCTTCATTATCTTTTCCTGATGCTTAGCAAGTTTTTAGTTTTACATTTCTAGTTGGCTCTGGATAGTTTTGAAAGACAGGTTGGCAGCTTTAATCAGACTTTTCCCTGATCCCAAAAGAGACTCACTTATTAGTTCACCTACTTGGACTTCATTGATTCTTTTTATGTCTGGGGATTCTGAGTCTCATCATTATCCGTGTTTCTCCCAGCTGTCAGAATACCATTTACACAGACCTAGCTAGTTTTGCTGCAGAATTCACTCTGTTCACTGCAGCCAATGGCAATGGGTTAAAGGCAGAAAAAAGGGAAAGCTTCGCATAGATTATTAAAGCTACCAGTTTTAATTCTTCCTTTCTGTGTCTACAGCATGATACTATGCCAGACACCAAAGAATGTAAGAGTCAGTAAGATAGCATTCCCTTTGCCCTCAGGTAACTTACACTTCAGGGAGCAGAGAAATTGTTTATCATCTATATTACGAGAGTACATTATATACTTCCTTGAGAGAGACAAAGGTTTTTTGAAAGGATTGAAGTGTATAGCATCTCATGATAATTAAAGAGATGGCAGCATGCCCTGGTGGAGTAGCAGTTAGGTCAATTGCCTCTGAAGGAGCAAGTTACATACTCCTGGGTTTGAGCCCTGAGCCTAGAGGGAAAACAACCAGTGTGAAAAACTAAATAAAAATAAAATAAAGATGCTTCTTCTTACTCTTTTTTCCTGTCTATCTGCCTACTCACCTTCATTTCTGCCTTCATTTTTCCTTAAAAAAATAAAAGTGTTTGGAATAAGAATTAGAGCAATCATATATTAAATATCATTATTAATGTTTACATAGTTCAAAGATGAATGCATATCTGGATAATTACATGTAAGAATACTTCAATTTATAGACTTTAAAGTTAGTTTAATCTTATTTTACATTTAATAAGAACTGGAAAGTAATTGTTCATAAGGAACATTTTTGAGCACTTACCATGTACTCTGGTTTGATTCATCCATCAAGTACCCAACACATTCTAATTGAGTATATTAATGTATATGTGTATTATGCATGCATGAGTTCATTCACTAATTCACTCATTCAACAAACAATAAACGTTGATTTTGAGTCAGGTTCTGTTTTAGACATTAGGTATAAAACATCTACAATCCCTGTCTTAGGGGTTGACACACAAGTAGGAGAAACAGTCCACTAAGCAAATGAATAAATAAGATAATTTTAAATTGCAAAATGTGCAATCAAGTGATCAAGTAAGAAGAAAAGACAAAAACAAAGAGCTCTACATAAATGAATTTTTAAAAAAGAATATTTTACAGACTGAGTAACTTAAGAATACTAAAATTTCAACAACAAATGAACCAAATATACCTATTGATCCAATGAATAATGATCATTTGCTAAAGCCAATTGCCAACTGAAAATAAATGTCACCATCATTAAAATAACACGTGGAAGAAAAGAATGAATTGAAAATCACGTAAAGTTTTAATTATGACTATAATTTTATTACTGAAACTTTAAAATTCAAACTTTAAAAGTTTGAAATTATTGTACAAGCACATTGATTTTAAGAAATATCAGCTGCTAGATTTTATTATCACTGTATTGAGCATTTGTGACCCTAATCAAAGGGCACATCTACTAATACTAATGACCCGAATTTTGTGTCTAGCAGAAAGAGTTCCAGAAACATGTTTTTCAATAATTTATTTTCTAGAAAAAAACTTTGTACCTTAGATGGGATAGTGTGGGCACCTTCCAAAAAATTTCTTCAATTTTTTTACTGCGGTAACATTATATCATATAAATTTCAGGTATGCATCATTATAAATCAATGCCTATATGCACTATATTAAGTTCACCACTAAAAGTCCAATTCTATCCTTCACTATCTAGTTTATTTATTTTACCTGGTTTACCCACCTGCTTCTTTCTTTCCTTCTGGTAATGCTAATTTGGTCCTAAGAGTCTAAAAGTTTATTTGTGTTTTTAGTTCATTATTTTGGTTTCTCTATATAAAACATATGAGTTGAATTATACAATATTTGTCTTTCTCCCTCTGACTTCTTCACTAAGCATAATATACCTTCTAGGTCTATTCATGTTGTTGCAAATGGCAGAAATTCATTTTTTAAAATTGCTAATCTGTTTCTTAATTCCTTCATATTATTTTATTTATTTTATTTGGGTCAAAGATTTATTAAGGGCGCTGCTTAAATGACTTGTGAAAGTTTCTCTCTCATGGAAACTTTAAGAGAGCAAAGCTGACACCCACTTTCAATTTATCCTCAAAAATCATGAAAACTTCCAAATAAAAACATTTATTAAAAAATACCTTGATACATCCTGGTGGTTTAATGGTTAAGTCCACAGCCTCTGACCAGCATAGTCCACACACAACCCAAGGACTCAAGTTTGTGACCTGGGTGGTGGGGGCCGGGGTGGGGGCAACCAAGATTAACAACTAAATAAAATAAATTTTAAGTCCTCCTCTTGCTTCCTGCCTGCCTGCTTACTTGCCTTTGTTCCTTCCAGTACCCTTTCCTTAAAATTAAAAAAATTAGATAAATGGAATTAGCTCAATACTAAATAGAACACCACATTTTTAAGACTGTAAATGCTACTGTGTCAAACAAATTTAAAAGATTAAAACTAAAATTTACCATGCTAATTTTAATTATTCTGCCTTTTATTAGTTAAATGTTATAGTAAATGTGTTGACTCAAAAATGAATGTGTTCCTCTTCAAATGTTTATTCAACTTTTATTAGTTTTCATAAACATCATCAATTTCTCTATTTGATTCTTTGAAAACACCATGTAGCCATTTTGTAATTAAATCAATTTATTCTCACGGTAGTCATTAATTTTGGTGGGACATTACCTTGGCAATAATAAATATACATTTATACTTCATTCTTAAGACTCATAAATGTTATATCAGAAAACTAGAAACCTTTATTTCATGAATTTGTTTGATGTATATCATGCATATTATACCTGTATGAAGACTGGGTGAAAATTTTTACTGTGACTCAAAATCTGTCTAGTTCAGGACTTTGGATTTGCTTGATTTCTAGGTTATCTTAAGTCAATTAAGTTTCTTGGCAGGAACAATTAACTTAACAAATCTTGGAAAGAAGGATTATACCAAGGGGTCCAAACATGAGATAAAAAGGAGGAAGAATACAGGAAGAAATGCATATCCAGAAGAAATGAAGGCATGGAATAAATGCCCTTTCCTGACTCTATCTGCCCTTATATGTCTTTCCAAAACAAGTGGAAAAGGCCAAACACACTTAATACAATTGTTTCTGAGGGAAATGGCTTGAAAGCACTTAAAATTCATTTTTCCTGCTTTCCTAAAGATTTGTGGGTTCCTAGCAGTTGTATATTCTGAGTCTCAGACACTATACCAAAGACAATTTGCTGTAAACCTCACATATCAAAAAAATCAGTCTGTTGAAGAGTGAGTGATAATCCTTCTTCCTTTAGTAAAGATTTCCTGGCTTCTCAAGCATACAAATAGTTTTTAGTTAACAGGCAGGAGAGGGTTAACCAATAATTATACCAACCCATACCAACCTGCAATTTGGCCATCTTCTCTGCACTGATTTCCTGCCTCCTCCAATTATTCAGCCTCCCCACACTACACCTGGTCGTCAAGGCCCTGTCTCCACAGTGCAGGCTGCTGGTGTGACTGCCCTGAAATACACCTGTTGCTGGCAGATTCCTGCAGGTTAATTTCTACTGCCAGAGAAATTGCTCTAAATTGCATTGAGTTTCAATGGGTTCCCACTGGCAAACACCTGGAGGCAATCGCCTGCAGATGACTGCCCAGAGACCCAGGTGTGTTTCTGGAGGCTGCCTTGCCCCAGTTCATCCTGATGGGATGTCTTGGTGCTCAGAGCGCAAAAGAACTCCCCTAGGTTAATGAGTCACAAAGACATTAACATTCATAAAGGCTCACAAAGAAAATGAAGCCTTAAAGGCAACAGTCTCTGTCAGCCACTGAGGGGAAAAAAGGAAGGAAAAAAAAAGAAAAAACTTGCACAGGAGAGAAGCAATAATGGAATGTGATTTCATTCCAACAACCGTTCGTTCCTAAACCTCTTAGCAGTCCCCCGCTTGATGGAAGCAAGAAGTTTTTTAGTAACACAGTCCATATGGTGACTGTCTTTTCTGGATATTACTTGCTAATGAGTTGAGTGTCTGCTGGTACACACTTCAAGTTATTATTCTTTCCTCTTTTTATTTTTCCCTCCTGTATACAATTTCTGAATCATCTGATTTTAAGACATATTCCTAAGAAAATGTACAGGAAAGAGAATAAAATCCCTCCATGTATCTGAATAACACAAGGATTTTTGAGAACACACATTTTGTTATTATTATTGTTAAATGGAAATATATAATTCTTGTACTTTCAATTTTCATTTTTTTCCAGGTTGACCACAGAAAAGTCAGACTGTCTTCTAAAAATAACACAACAAACATAAAATAAACTGATGAGATTCATCTCCTTTAAGTTTGCCTTGTACACAAGTTATCCTAATATTTCATGTTTGATGACATTCACAGTTGGTATTTGGATCTCAGCCCAAAACTGGTTCCTGGGAGCACATGAGTGTAAAAACCTATTAAAATTAGTAATACTAATGATAATAGCCAACATTTATTGACAATTTGCTATGCACTATTTCAAGGACTCTGCAGATAATCCCATTTAGGTAGGAAGTACTATCCCCAATATTAGGGCAAATTTGATGGCAATATACATTTGGGAAGGAGAGGGCTAAAGAGTTTTGAACTACAAGACTGCTTATCCACTGTGATTGTTTGCTTTCTAGACCTGAGTTAGAGGAGGACCCTCACCTGCTCCCTATGACAGAAATGTTCAGCATAGACTACAGGATCCTAAATCCTGATTCTCTAACTAGTCTCTCTTGCCTCTCCATTAGTTTTCTGTCTTAATTGGGATTGATGTGGTTGTGCTTTCTCCATTCACAGTCCTTTGCCTTGGACTTGGTGATATAGCAGAAAGATCAAAGACAGTAAGTGGAAATGAATTACAATCAACAAATGCAACTGTGTGTCAGTTGATGGCAGGCAGCAGTGCAGCATCAGCAAATGAGTGGCGAAACCTAAGTCCACCAGCACAAACCAGGAACTTGCCATTGTAATGCAACAGTTATCCTTGAGTCAGTGCCTAGCCTGGGGAAGTCCTTTATTTCAACTCTTTATTTTTTATTTGCATATTATAGAACTTTTAGCTCCACTTTCTGAGAGTCAAGGAAGAGGAAAAGCATGAGAGAGAGCAAAAATATTAAATAGAAACTCTAACTGAGAATAAGTATTTGTGTGTGTGTGTTAAAGAAGCTGAATCATTGAAATCACTGTTATTCTGATGCTACTTAATACACTTTACTAATCAGTTTCATCACTAATCACTTTCTTTGTGGAAACAAAATGCCATGTCAAATCACTGGGTTGCATTTTCGTGGTGTTAGAGAGGGGAAAATCAATAACTTTAAAGAGACACTGCTCCTATTTATGAACTTTCGTTAGCTATGCCAACCATCAGTCCTAAACCTGGAGATGGAGTTGATTGCAACAGGCCAGGTAATAGATACTTAAGGAGGCACAAGAACCTAAAAGTCCAGGAACTGTTGATTGGTTTCTCACCTGAGATTCTCATTGTGTCTCAGGTAATAACATTTGGACAGAGCAATAAATTATGAGCATCCATGTATAAACAGTCAAAAGCACACTCTACATTCATATCACATCCATTGTCATATACTTGTTATCTTTTGCTTGAATTAAGAAGCATGAACCGAACATCTTCTCAAGGATTCAGCGTTAATAAAATGGCTACAAAGTCATGTTATTGAAGGGAAAAATCAGCATTTATTTATCCATTTAATAATCATTTAGTGGGTAACTGTAATAACTTCCTGCAGGTGCTTAAGGATAAATTGTGCTCAAGACTGTCTTAGCTGTTGACTTCAGGTAGTTCATCATGGAAAATAGAGAAATTGAAGAAAATGGTTTTCTGTAGTTATGTAGTAAATCAGCAGCTTCTGATGAAAATTATTATCTTTATTTCTATAATCCAATTTTTGTAAAAATTCATCTATTTATACTGCTGTTAAGAATTCAATAATATAAGAAATCTGATTAGATAAGAAGAAGAATAGATGAAAACTTCCGGGAATGGTGCTGGGACATAGCAGATCACAGATGGATCATGTAGGAATTGAGGCCACAGAAAGCTATGCTGCTATGCTACATATACATATATATATATATATATATATATATATATATATATATATGTATATATTGACCTCACACAAGAGACTTAAAGAGGTAAAACATATGTTTTGAGTCTATGTTAAGCTTGGAAAAAATTTGAATAATTGTAGGTTAAAATTATTGAAAGGAAAGTATAGGATTTGTGCTCTTAAAGGACTGAAAAAGAAAGTTTCAGGAGGAAGAGAAAATATTTCTTCTGTTTGACTCTTCCGAAGATGTCAGTTTCACTAATTAATAATTGATATCATTTTGTTAAGTATATATTTTCATATTAATATATGAATGCATGTTCTATTAATTCATATAGTATATTAATATTTGAAATGTAGTATATTAATATAAGCCATATTAATATGTACTATAAAAATTTTCCCGTGTCTTCTTTAAATGTGAATAGACATAGTATTAGGGTAAAAGATATTAGGGTAAAAGATGTAGCTACTGCCACAAAACTTAACAAAAACCTTGTTTAATAGCAAAGCTGCTCTTTCTCTCTCTCTTTTCCCTAACAGGCTGAGGAAAATGAATGTTCCATGCTGAATGGTGGTTACGAAGTCATGGTGAACTCTAAATGACAACATCTTTGTTATCTTCAAGGCATGACTGCCATGTCTGCCCTTGTCATCAACATTACAACTAGTTGGAAGAGCAAAGAATTGAATCCTAGGGCCAGAGAGAGAAACTAGGTTAAAAAAATATCATCACTTTTGCTCATATTCTATAGATGGCAACTTAGTCCCATGACCATCCCTGTAAGCATGAAAATGGGTGATGGGAAACACCATTTTTCCATGACAGCCAAGTATTCAACAACAAGCCTACTGTCACAGAAGATAGAGAATAGAAAATGTGGCATGCAACGAAGAATTTTCACAGATACAGGGAATTGAATTTTAAGAGAGCAGCTGACTTTAAACATAACTTTACAAAAAGTTTCCAATAAAAAATTTTAAATGGAAATTCAAACTTGGACTTCCACAGTTTGGGGTGATCAAGTCTGCTTTCTACCTTTTCTCAACTCTTTCAGACTAAGTGGAGAGAGTGGAGAGTAGAGAGAAATGAAGATGACGCATAAAGACAACTGGTTGAAGCCAACCTGTCTTTTTTCAAGGTTGTACTAAAAACCAAAAGAAAAAACCTGGGTCCTTTACTTCTAAGTCTAGAATTGGTACTTATACTCTCAGTCTTACTTAGCAGGCACATGGTCCTTCCTAATTTCTACTATATCTTCTAGTTCTAGTGGACTCTCAACACTGCTCAACAAAGTATTTCCTTTTGTGTTTCACATGGTCCTGGTTTAAAGTGAAAGTAACTTATAGGCTATATACAGATGTTGACTTATACTAATGCATACCTTAAACCTACATAAAGCAATGTTTCTTCAAGAAAAAAATTTATAAAGGAAATCCTATCTATTTTGCCTATTTAGTAACCACTGGTGAGCAGGAAATACATAGTAGTAAAATAAATGGAAGAGATAAAAACTGCATGTTGAACACTCACTATGAGAAAATAAGCAATCCAAGTAAGATCTATTGGGGTTTATGAGATTCATCTCTTTTATGGTCTCTGTGGTCTCTCACTTTATTTCCTTCTTATTGTTACTTCTGACTCTCTTAGGCTTTCACTTTATTTAGTATTATGACGCCAGCTGCAAATTTTCTGAGCATACCCTTTGTCCGCTTCATTTTGAATTGAATGTTCATATGTACTTGAAAATTTTCCAAAGCAGTATATTCCTTGAGAAACAATTAAACTTAAAAAGAACTTTTCAGTTAACTAAAAACAATTAGACTGTCACCAATTTTCATGAGAAGAGGGAAGATCATTTTGAGACTCAGCGCCAGCAAAGTACCAGGTTGTAGGAAAGTTAGAAACAGAAGACGTACATGTATAATTTGCTATGTAGACTTAGAGAAAACCATAACCTTGGGGATAGCAGAACTCTTCCACCTCTGTGTTGATTGTACTGGGATTTCCAGCAGAGGAAGATGAGTTTTATTTGCTGCCCATCTCTGGAACACTTTGGTAAGGAGAATGAGACAACATATTGGAAGAATTCTTCATTTTAGGGAAGACTGGAAATGCTTTGGGCCTATTGGTCTGGCAAGGGTGATAATGGAGAAAGAATGGAAACAGAGCTGCCCTAATTTTCTTAAAATAAAGGGAGAGATTCACTGTCCCTGGTCTTCACTCCAGGGCACTGATGTTCTAGTCACTTTTCAATGATCAAATCATAATGTTATCTTTACAAAAACTTCCTACTCCTCATGTATTTAAGCTGCAAATAATCACTCACTCATTGCAGTTAAAAGATCTTATATTTTAAATTAAGTTTAATAGACAATACATGGTTAATTCTATGGACAGCTATGGAAATGATTGGCAATCTTTACTGTAAAATAACCAAATAGTAAATACTTTAGATCTTTTAATCATGTAAATAAAGACTACACAACTCTTTCTTTGTAGCACAAAACTCCCCATAAACAATACATAAACAAGTGAATGTAGCTGTGTTTCAATAAAACTTTATTTATGAAACTAGGTAGTGATGATAATTGATTACAGATAAGCTATAGATGCCAATCCCTGATCTATACCAATAATCTGTAAACTCAACGAGAACAAGGCTCTGCTTTACTATTCTTTATAAAAATTATGAAATAAATAATGATAAAAAATAGGGTCTCTGAACTTGATTCTGAATTAAATCCCAATTACTACTCGGTAGATTTGGGACCCAAGACAACTCATTTAACTGTTTACTACCTCAGTTTTGCATGAAAAACTAGGATGATAATATAAAACCTGCTTCATAGAGCTCAAGTGAAATAATCTCTTAATGCACAGGCACATGATAAATACTCAGTAAATGTTAATAACTAATATCATCTACAACATGGATACTAAATAGATATTTGTTGAATAAATATATAATGAGATATTGAATTCATGATTCAAACTAAGCTGTAATGTATCAACATTAAAGACACACTTTGAAAATATTTATTAAAATATACTAACAAAATATGTTTACAAATTTTAATATCTATGAAACATTAAGTTGACTACTATTATTTTAAATGCAAAAAATTGTTTTGGAAAATTTGTATAATACAGATATAAATGGGGAGATAGGAAGCAGAAAAAAGCCAGTGCTTTATTTCATGGGAGTAAACAAAATCAATTCTGGAAAGTTATCATTTTTAAAAAAATTGAAATATCAATAAGTTAATTCAATCATAAGTAATAAATACAAAGAATGAATTTAAAGGACAAATCAATGCCAAAATTTTTGTTTGTTTAATGAAGTTAAAAGATTAGTAGACGAGTAGGTCTACCAAATCAATTTCTGTGTTTATTTTAACAAAATGTTTGATATTTTGTCATAATTATTGTTAATATTCAGCATTCTGGCTCACCAAATTAAGAAAAATTGGTATCCACAAAAGCTTGCTCTATGAAAGGGAAGCAAGATGGAGAGAATGTTCAAATCACATTTGGTGAAGGAGGTTTGAGGTTTTTAAATGAGAATTGCTTACATTTCCCACTACATCTTATTTACGTGTGTATATATCTGTATAAAGTATGTATATATACATACATATGTGTATATATATATATATACACAACAATTAGTAAAATATATGAAGCTCCAACCTTAAGAAGTGCTGTGATGGTTAGTCTCCGGTTTTCTGCCTCCCCAAAATGTCTGACTTTTTGTGTGGCTAGGAGGTTGGCCTCCTGCGGCCTCCTGGCTCCACTGTTATGGGGTCAGTGTGAGGCACCAGCAGGGAGGCACCTAACTAGGGAGGAGAGAGAGATCAGTGTTTCCTAGTCACTGCCCTCACCTCTCTGTGGGCTGCATCTCTGCTAGAGCGTGTTCCCCACCAGTCCCAGCTACTGGAGCCGGTGCTCCAGCCCCACTGCCCCTCTTCCATGTCTGCTCCCACTGAGCGCTGGCTGTGTTTTCCCCAATCCCTTCCCTCCATGCTTCGGGTAAATAACAGTTTCCTGCAGCTGCTAGTCCGCTGGTACTTCAGCATCCTATGTCTTTTCCCTTAGCCTGCCCACATTTCTGTCCTTCACCATCATCTTCTGACTCTGGTACCAGAAAGATCTCTGAGGAACCAGTAGTTTAGTTAAAATTTAGAAAGCGGTTAGAAGGTAAAAAACAGTTTAAGCAAATATGTTCCAAAATATTCTTTTGGTAAGGTCATTTAATGAGGAAACTAACTGAAACAACATCCCTAAAAAGTAGTAGTAACAACCTTTTGGAATTGACACCTTTAGGTAAAATGAAGCTTAAAGACTTAGATAAGCAAAAACAAGCATGCGTATATGAGTTGGTATGAGAAGTCCATTAGAGACATTTTATTGTATACTTCGGTCACAAGCACATACTAATCAGTTCAAGGCCCTTAATAAATCCTCCTATATCTTTGACTAAGACCCCTAGTACCCTGCAAACCTGACCCATCCTGCTGACCAAATCCTTTCTCCTGGCTCTGTCAATGTCTCTGGTTTATACCTCAGCGGTGAGATTGCACACCCTGCCCTGAGCATTCCCAGGCCACCTTAGTGCTGGTCTTTTTTTGGATTCTACTTTCCTATATGCCCTGAAGCTACTCACCCAGAGGGAAATTCAAATAATTCATTTAATACATCTTTTCAAAAAGGAAGAATACAAATGCACTTTTCATTTCTCATAAGGGGAAGTCATAAATCAAAGAATTTCAGGGAGCAAGCTGAAATAGAACCATATCTTCTCAAGGATTTACTTCCCTAGATTCTTTTTGTTAGAGCAGAAGTCCTCAAATTCTTTGGTTCACGCAGATCCTACAATAAGTTCTGAAAAAGTATGAATCCTCTTAGATATTTTATTCTGACATCTAACGTTTTTCATCATGTTTTAAGTAAGTAAATTTCTTGCAATAGTGAGAATTCACTGTTAACTGGAATATTTCTTAATGTAATTTTATAAACTATATACATTAACTATTGAATTTTAAAAAACTCACCAAATTCACAGAAATCTCTTAAGATTTTTTTTATTTTATTCAATGTACTGTCAAACAAAGCAAATCCAGGCTTATGGAAGGATAAAATGGAACAGCTGACTATGGATTGGCCCTCTTTGTGGTCAGTTTGGGGAGTGGTTATTAAAAGGCCGCTCTCCCTGTTCTGCTGCTGGCTCAGGCTGAGCATAGGTCAGAGTTTAAAGTTCAGTGGAGAGAAAATAAGTTTTAACTATGAAAGCCTGGTCATACTGGGTTAACAAACCCTTTGTTATGACTGTTTAGTGGGAGAAAAGTTTCAGCTAGTCATTTATGAAACAAAGAATGGAAATTTGGAGGGTGTCTGTCTGACTTTGTGCTAGGAAAACTTACCAATATTTAAGTCCTATGAAAAAAAGTGGTTCTTTACCGTCAGCAGTTTCCAAGAACACAGGGGGAAGGGAGATCTCTTAAATCACAGCTGTTTTCCAGTATTATAAGACTCAGATGAAGTTCAACGATATCTGCTACTAATCTATACTGTCCATATATTCTGAATTTGGAGCAATCTAACATGGGTCAACTGAGGAAAATATAGGAAGCACTATGTATTTAACTTTCTTTGAGTTGTATTGAAAGGGCATTCTCTAACTAGTGTTTCCATATATCTTATTTTGGGGTCTCTGGGAGATTTTATATCACACAGTAATGTACCACAGTGCCATCTTGAACAAATGTGCCTTCCTTCTGTAAAGTAGAAGGACTACTCTACTTAAAACTGTTCATACTTGAATTACCCTGGAAAGTCTTTGGCTAACTATCTTTTAGTCTAATGAACAGTATTAGGCTACAAGTGACTTTTTCTGAGTAATACTTAGTTGACATTTTGTTATTATTCTTTAAATTTCAAAAGCACCAGTTGATGCAAAGAAAGTAACTATATCCCCTATAACTATGTCACTTTTAGTGAATATTTAGTGGTAGCTCATGGGACATTGGAAATGTATATTATGCTGTAAATGACTCTATTAGACCACATCAAGACCCTAGAAAATTACTATGGCTAAGTTTTAGAAAATCTAAATCATCTGTTCATCCGTGGTGAACAATGGAAACAGAAAAAAAGGGGGTCAGCAATATGTGCTTCTACGTACTTAGATTTTATATTGGTTGTCTTAACTAGCAGTGACATTCTTCCTTAGAAATATAGAATGTCCTATCAATTTTCAAATGAGAATTCAGGTTTATGAAGGATATTCAACTTGTTCATGGTAACGAGTCAATGGAAGGACCAAGACACCAAACAGTTTTGCATTACCCCAATTCTGTTCTCAATTTTTTACACAGGCTCTGATTAGTAATAGGCTCTGACTCTGCCATTGCCTGCTGCATCATCAGAGCTAGTCCATGAAATAAGATTTGATTTTCTTATTTATAAAATAGAAATAGTGTTGTACAACTCATGTAAAGTTGAAAATACAAACTGAAATGAAGTACATAAAAATACTTTTAAAATGCTACAAATCGGAGGTATTGTCATGAGTCATGAATATTGTCCAATGATCTGGACCACATCTGGTTTCCATGCACACACACAAAGAAAATGTTGCTTGGTTTATGAAACTAGTTCTGTGCAGCTGCATTTAAAATACTATTTAATGTAAAATGATTGTATACAATATACCAAGAACTCATTTATTTACAGCAAGTGAAAGTATATCATTTAAGTCTGAAAATAAATGATTCTCTCCATGTCCAAACTAAGACACAGTGAAATAGTATTTCCTTCTGAGTGCTCTATTATCAGAGTGATATAGTACATTGGAAAGTACTAAAAGACAAGCAACAAGACTGAGGATCTGACCTGAATGATTCAGGAAGAGAGATTAACAGGATTACATATTCATGGGTCAGCAAAGTCAAGACTAGGAAGGACAAGATTACTGACTACCAATGTCTGATGGTATAAACACTAAAGCAGGAGAGATATTTAACTCGCTACAAGATGACATGAAAAATCGGATGAAATAAAAAATTCAAAAATCAGACTAAATTTCATGAAATCTATTAGATTGTGGAAGCATCTCTTATTGACAGAATTTGAGGAGGCGCTGTCTCCTAGATATTTAAAACAAGGGAGAAATTATACTTAGCAGTTTATTATAAGAAGACATTAGACAAAATTGAGAAGGCAGACTTAATGACTTAGAGTAAATCATGGCTGCCTCTTATGGTCATATTTGATACTGATGATAGCTTAATAGTCAAATTCTGAATGTTTAAAATCTGTATTTTATTAAGGAGTGAGTCATTATATATGAGTGCCTTCAATTATCATTTCTTCTGTTGTGTGCTTTGCAGTTTTCTCTTAGTCCTATTAAAGGAACATTATGCATAACATTATATAGGTTAATGTTTTGTTGGCAGTCTTAGCTAACACTCATGTCCTCCCTTGTAAATATGTAACATTGCATCAGAATAGTATCTAGGCCATCATAAATCAGCATCTGTATATAATACAATTGTTGGCAATCAAGAGTCCAATTCAATACTTAGACAAATAATTAACCTCAATACTCAGTTGCAAGGCTTTCAAACTGATGTTAAATGGAATACATACTTTTTGTAACCAATTGTCAACATAATTTCAAAGTACAATCTTTACAATGTCAATAATAGTCACCTTTGAAAGTATATTCTAAAGAAAAAATCAGAGTGGTTTTTGTTTTTATTATTTTTAAAACTATTTTAAGGCATTTAGTCTCTATTTCACAATAGATAACAAAATAATTTAAGTACATATCACTTTAGTTACAGTATAAGCAGTTATTTATTTCTTTGCCATGCTTAAACTTTTGCAATCTAGGTGAAAAACAAGTGAAATTTGCAGTCAACACTCCTAATTCAAATTTGACTCCACCACATCTCTCTGATTCTTTTTTTTTCTTTTACAAATTGCAGCATATATTGAGGTGTCCCTGAAGCAATTGCAAATAAAAACCAATGTTTCTTCTGAAAATGAGACTTTAAAACCAACACATTATGGCTAAGAGCTAAACAAAGAACCAGGTGACACAGAATGAGTTTCAGTGTAAATGCACAAATTAATACTTGTGGTCATATCTAGGGGTTCTATGAATAAGCCTATCCTGAATATTGCTAGCTCTAGACCTAATACTTTATTATCATACACTAAATTATAACAAATTCTGCAAAATAAGGGTAATGTGAAGAGACTCAGGCTGTTACCCAATACTCGTTTTGCATTGTCATGCCTAATTTGATCTTCAGAACTGAGGTACAGTGGAGAACTACACGGGTTTAGTTCTTATGACAGCACTCAGTTCTAAACATGTACTTTATACTTTTAACTTCAAATACCAGCCTACAAATATCTCTTGACCCTACCCCACCCCACCCCACCCACAACCTAGCCACACATATACGTCAAATCATCATCCAGCAGTCATTCTTCTGCTAGGCTCTGGAGCTGTCAATATCTCACTATCATAAGAATAAAATTTGACACATCCTCAATTATTTCAATTTCATACAATGCAGAGGTATTTCAGAGATTTCTGAAATCTTAAAAAATAATTCTGTTTCTGATTTTCATATTGCATGTAACAGGGAAGGGGGATAGAATATTCAAAATCGAGTTGTAGAATTAAATAAATACATCTCTTGCTTCCCAGTTGAGGAGGAAGAGATAATGAGATCTGGAACATATGAATCATTATTATGAAGAAAATATGATGTTTTGGGGTATCTTATGGGATGATGAGCTTAGGTTATATGCAGGTCTATTTTTTTTTAAGTCTGAATTTCTGAGCATACAAGGACAAGATTTATTGAAAAAAGAGAGCACCATTACCAAGAGTTGGAGGTCAGATTGTCAAAATGGCATAAATTGTGGTTGATGGATTTTATAAGAAGAAGGAAACTCAATAATCAATCTTAAATGGTTTGTGTTGCCCAGAGTATTCACTAAATTCTTCATACAAAAAAGGTCTTAGAGTGATTATTTTTGTTTTCATTTATTTGTTTTGTTTTTGGGGGGATAGCGAAAGTTTGTTTTACTATCTTTCTTTCTTTCTTTTATTATCTGTGTTGGACTGTGTTATGGTTATTTTGTGGATAGAAAGGCAAAGAGGCTGAATTCCATGTCTGGTTAGATGTATAACAGTAACAGCTCAGATGAATGTGGATAATTGCAGACAAACAGTTAACCACACTTGAAAGACAGTGCTGGTCATTGTATCCTCCCCAAGAAAGATTGATGAACACATAAGCTTAGTAGAATTCTATCTTAGCCCATTTAAATTACTATAATAAAATTCTGTAGACTGGGTAGCTTATAAGCAATCAGAAATTTATTTCTCCTAGTTCTGGTGCCTGAAAAATCCAAGACCAGGATACTAGCATGTTCACATGAGGGCCCTCTTCAAGACCACAGGCTTCTCATTGCACTACCACATAGTGGAAGGGATGGAGTAGCTTCTTTAATAAGATTCTAATCTCTGGAGCCTTTTAAAAGAATATGAATCCCATCCATGATGGTTCTGCTTTCATGTCCTCATTACCTCCCTAAATTCCCACCTCCTAATTCCATCACATTGGGCATAAGGATTTCAACATAGGAGTTTTGGGGTGACACAAATATTTGGATCATAGAAAGCCTGATTGGATCATATTTCATTTGAATCCAAAAGGTCAGGGTACTTCTGTTTGCATCTGAGTGGTATAAAATGGAGACACTGAAATCTAAATAATTAAAGAGACTTGCCTAGAATTGCCTAGCATAATTTAGTTTTTAAGACTCTCATGTCCTTCCTGCATTATAAGACTCTAACTTCAAACGATGTAATGGTCAATTGCAGCCTTTGAGTACAGCTACTTGCAAATTGCTCATAGATATTTGAAATATCAGCTTAAATGTATATTATTAAGAAGAATATGTCTTTAATTATTTAAAATAGGAACATATATATGAAAAATATATATGTAGAGAGAAAGAATATATCAAAATACGGTACTTATTTCAAAATGAGCTTAAAAAAACAAAACAAAAAAATTTTGTTGGGGTTCCAGAACTCAGGCAAATTCAGAAAGTACTGGAATGCCTTCTTTAATCAATAAGTCTTAACGACTGCATTCCCACAAACTTACTGATATTTCAAATCATGGTGACCTGTGGTACCTGCCTTTCTAGACTTGTTACTCAACTCCACTTGGTTCCTTTTGAGACAAAAGTAGGATAGGGTTTTTGTAAAGTTGAAATGAATGCCAAGAATAGCCTGATTCTCTCCTATGTCCTTGCTATTCTGATGTCAGTCATTCTTTTCTTTCTGGTCCCTTGAATTGCAAAACCACTATCTTTAAAATGTGGGCACTATGACTTTGTACTGGACCCATCATTAGGTTTAATTTAGTTGTTGGATGCCAATTAATTACTTCTAAAAATACAGAAATTTATTTTGGGTGCATACTTCTCATTTAATGCATATGACTGGCTTTGAAAAAAGATTTATTGTACACAACTCACTTGAGTTCTTCTTGTTATCACTGACCTCTCCTGAAGCTAGAGAGGCAAAACCTGAAATCCTGAAGTCACATTCCATGGTAGGAGAAGTTTTGTTTTTGGATCAAGTAGCTGCAGAGTTGAGAAGGCTTTGGTTTCCCAGATCAAGAGCAAGAACTGCAGTGCTCAGGAGTACGATCCTACAAAGACTGGGATACTGAGCACTCCCTCAGCCTGCTCCTGTATATTGAGTCTTAAAGGAATACAGAAACAAACTACACACTTTTCACTGGGTAGTATTTACACCATGCTCCTGAGAATTGGGAAAGAGTAAATAACATTTTCCTTCTTTATTATGTTGGCTGCCTCTTATGAACTAGAATGTGAGGCAAGCGTACAATGAAGTTCCAAGTAAATAACATCTTTAATTCAAATGGAATAAAGTGTGAAACATGACCCAATCCAAACTATTATATATATATATATATATATTTAATTAGAATGATCTCATGTGAAAGTGACAGGAATGTGCTGTGATTTAGAGATAGATGAATCATCCAGTGTTCCCAGGATAACATTTTTATGTGCTGATAAAATCTGTGTAATATATCTTCTTAAAAAAAAAAAAAAACCTTCTTCTCATAAAATCTTTTATATGAGTTTACTGAGTTTAGCAGAAATGAAAGCTAATGTCTAGAGTGTCTATTAAAGTCCAGGTCATTTGTTTGAGAGTGATTATAGAGCTTATTATTAAAAATGTGCATTCGCAAATGTTAACAATTCTTCCTTTCTACAGATCCACACAAAAAATAAAACTTTTAAATTGTAGAGATTATATACCCAGTAAAATATTTATTGTTGCACAATGTATTGCTAACTGTGTTGACTACTCTTCAACAAGATGCTAGATAAATGAAAAATTAATCACTGTGAAATAGAAAATAGTTTAAAGTCCTAAAGTGAGTTCTTAGGCATACCAAATAACTTTGTTCTGGCCCATGTAATGTGGAAGTATGTCAGGGAAAAAGGAATAGCATACATGACAGCAAAATAAAACCAAGACCAGCACTGAAATTGATAAATTAAGAAGCTGCATGCAAACAGGGTCTGGTCTGAATTAAGGATGCTGCAGAGCACACGCAAAGTTTGGGAGATGATGAGCTTTCACTGATGCGGTAACTACATCTCTGCAATCTGAGATGCAAGTCTGCTGCCATTGTGTTGTGAAATTTGAAAGAGATAATAAACTTCCAGATTAAAATTTCTTTTCATATTTAGAGAATTAAAAAAAAAAAAAGAATGATTGCTTTACTCACTCTGTACATCAGAAACCTCTCTGGTGAAATCACCCTTCAGCCTGAAATGTTACTATATAGTGGATTACATTTTTAGTGTTAATCAGAACATTCCAGTCAAATAGTAATCTCAGTTTTTTTCTCCTCATTGATTTTGTTTCTTTCTCAAAAACTCAGTGTTAGCAGACTTCCTTTTAGGCTTTGGGGAAATGACAATTTTTCTCTTGTGTGTTCGGGGAATAATTTTTTAAAAAATAACTACTTCACTTTGCTGACTGCCTAAAACACTTAACCAGGAGCCAAAAAGTACATTTTCATCTTTCTGCTACTGAAATAGCCTAAGACATTGATGTGAGTTAGACCCCAACCAGGAAGGTAATCTTTCAGTCCAGAATGGCGAAGTTTGAATGTATTCTTCTATGAGGGTTTAAGTAAGTTGTGGAATTGGTTTTCTAAGTTTCTCCCAGAGCACTGTCCCTGGCAACACTGACCAAGGTAACTTTTCTTTTTTCCTGTTTTTCTCCACTGTTAAAGCATATCTGGAATGGAGAATTTGCATAGGGTCTTTGTGGTGATTCTCATTGTCACAGACTCCTCCCAGCGTGTTAAGTCCAATTCACACGTGAGCTGCTTAGACAGTATTAAAAACTGATTTAACTTCTCTGCTTTCTCTTTTTTTTGTTCAGAACATACCAACACTGTACTTTGTCCAGTATCTTAGAGGAACTAGAAGGATAACCAACATCTTTTATCATCTTCTTAGTTCAAAAGGTGACAGTTTGGGGTCTTTAAACTGCAATCATCATCATTTAGAGTCAAGATGAAGAGCATTTTGAAAAAGTTCTTTTGGTGCCTCTTTCTTAGAAATGATTACATTGAATCTGTTGAGACTGGACTGTGAACTACTTAAGAGCAAAGGAGATGTGTTAATTCATTTATATTGAATGTGTCTGGTGAACAGGAGGCATTCAATAAAGAGATACTGAAAGGACAAAAAATTACTGGGTGAATGAGCATTGCTATTTCCTTCTACAGCCTCCAAGTTAATATTGTAGTTGAGAATATTATATTGGGAGTATAGCATTGAAAGGTAAGGGGGAATAGAAAAAATACTAGCTCATATCTCCTTTTGAAGAAAAACTTAAGAAAATTTTGCTCTTAGAATCCAGAGACTTTATGAACAAACATGAATCTGAACAAATTACTTCTTTCTCCTTGAAACATGTAAACAAAAAACTATCACACTTTGGTCTTTTCAGAATCCTAGAAAGTAGAATATTCTCTTCTAAATCAAAATATGCTTAAAACAACTGAACAGTGGGGAATTATTTCTTGACTCATAACTGGAATAAACATTCCTAAGAAAGTCCCAATAAGTAAAGAAACCAAGTTCAAATCTGATTTCATGAAATTATAAAAGCTAATAGAAAGTTTTCTAATGTATTGCATAGAATCAGTAGTTGCTCTTATTAGTTTGTCCCATAGGGGAAAACATTGCAATGACTTGCTAAAACAGCAGTTTCATCTGATAAATATTATTATAAGCAACAAGTATGTAAACTTAAGTGTAAGGTAAAAAGAAATTGGGATAAGGAACTATCCTTAATAGTTAAGGTTGTAAGCTATCTTTGTTATCCTATTGCATGTCGAATTCATCATTTTCCACTTATTGAAGAAAAGACTAGTAAGTCATTGCTTGTGACTTATTTAAAAACAGTAAAAAGAAATCTTTTATCAGAATGTTCATAGTATGGAGAAAAATATTTTCACTTTGAAACAGAGTGAAAGTAGAGGCTTGTAGTAGATTCACCTTTCATGTCTAAATATTTTCTGTGATTTTATGAATTCACTAAAAAATCAACTGCGTTTTTCCTTTAAACAAATGTTTTCCAAGGTAACCGAGCTCTGTCGATTATCCAGTCGAGTTCCTAGAACAGAGGAGTATAATATTTTTTTATAGCCTCATTTAATCTACAACAAATCTTGCAAAAAGAAAAAGGTAAACAATGTTCTCAGCATATTAGAAGGTAATATTGTTTTTAATTGCTTTTAATTTTTTTTGCATGACAGAGTCTTTGCTTTTAAATTATTATCAGTAAATTAAATAACAGGTAACATGTTCTTGATTTCTATCATTGACTAATTTTGATTAAGGAAAACTAAAAGTTAGGGAAGTTAGGGACCAAAACACTTCTTACACCTTCAGAGTGCCTCTTTTCAAGTATGATAGTGTAAAAAGAAGATGCAAAAGAGCTTGTTGAACTGATTCTTAAGCTTCTGCTTCTACAGTAGTCTTTAATCATGTGGAAAAATTATGTTAAAAACATCCTTCTAATATTGAGTAACAGCTGTGCTACATATTCTGCTAGTACTGGCAATTCATAAATTAGAATAACTGGCAATTTTGAACTAAATTTATGTCAGCAAATGCCTGGTCAATGTAGGATAAGATGTTAAATCATAAACATTACAGAAGTATTCTTAAACAAAAGACCCGATCATTAATTTCAATGGTTTAAATAAATGGCTGAATAAACTTTCCAGGATGGTGAGAGATTTGTATTTTTTTTCACCTAGAAAAGCTGAACAGATTAGCCTTAGTTTACTATTGAAATTCTCCTGACCGCCAGATGATAGAGGGTAACGCTATCTCTCAAAGTCAAACAAGCTCTATCATATCCCAAATACAATGGCTCAGAGGTTGTGCTTCTAAAAAGTTCTATATATGAAAGCAGCCACTGATTGGGATGTTTGTTTCTAAATTTGTGAAAATCCCTAAACATAATGTGCTCTATTATGCTATATTTGTGCAATTCTCCATTAATATTTATTTCTACAGGCAAGATCAATAACCTTGCTTTCCTCCACTTTTTTGTGACAGTATTGCAAAGGACTTAATCCAAAAAGTCTGTACATATAAATGGTGTAATTTTGGTGAAGGAAAAAAAAGTATAGAGGATGGAGAGAAAAACTGACAAAATATAGCAAAAAAGACCAGTATTGCAAAGTCAGTTATCCACTGAAACAAATTCTGATTGTCATTGAAATCCAAAAAAAAAAAGTAGCTTTCAGTAACTCAGGCTTAAAATGACACATGAAGTTCCAACAGGAAAGAATTTAGTCTGACTTTTGACTCCTTGAAAGTTACATTCAATGTCAGAGGATAAAAGAGCAATTTCTGTAAGGTTTTTAGGGAATGTGGATGTGTGGCCTGAAATATTAGACCCAGATAAAGTATGAATCAAATGCAATGGCAACCAAAAATATTCTCAAACATGCTTCTCTGAGTACTAAATCAGAACTATAATATTCTCCATACAGATCTGATGAATGCTGTGTGAAAATGGAACTCAAAAATTAAGTTAAATGCCCCAGCAAGGAGAAACTACCATAACGGAAACTGGAATAAAAACCTTTTGAATAAAACCAAGATTATATCCTGCAATAATTATGACTACAACCTAAAAGCAGACATAAGAATACTAAAAGTATTACCTAAACATAAATATAAGAATGAAAACATTTAATTTTAATAGTTATTACATATTATAACATGTAGCTAATTAAAAATTGAAAGATGGTGGTAGAATCTGGGAACAAATAAACATCTCTCATAGCACAGATTAATGATACTAAAGGTTGAAACATGTGGTCCAGAATGGCAACTCAAATGCTGTTTTCCACAACTTCTTAGGTTTAAAAGTCCTAGCGTGAAATAATATCTTTTATGGTGAAGAAATCTTTTTTTTGATGTTTCTCATTTCTGAGTTTTTCATTGTTAAATTAAAATAAACAGAATTTGACTATTTTGTTTAAAATATTGGTATTGTTTAATGCCATTTTGAGATATTTTCTTTATTTACTTGTCTAACCCAAACACATTCTCTGCTCCTGGAACTTAATAGCTGTCCATCTCTCCACTTGCGGAGAGTATTCCTCGACTTAACGCATTTTGTCGTGCATCATGTACACATCGTGTTGTCCAATTTGTGAGAGAAAATAAAGATGCACATTATACATGGGTAGTACTAATTCCAAATATATTTAAATGTTTTAATACTTATATCTGTGTTTATGAGTTAAAAGTGTAACTCTAGAAATCAATAATTCATCCATATATAAAATACCTTGGAATATGATCGTCAATTTTGTTGAATTTGTGATGAATTTGTTACAAAAGGAATTTCAGCCAACGATTTAATGAAATGAAATGAGGAGCAACACATGGCTGTCCACAAGGTAAGTGACTCTGACTTGGTAAGATTGGTGATGCCAACTTTATTACCATAGGATGAACAGTGCGACATTTCTCTTCATACACTTTAGGCGGTAGTTAGCAAGCTAGCTGATATTTTTACAAAAATATAGACACTATAGGTTTTAAGCTAACAGTTTTTAAATATGCTAGAGAGCATCACAACAGAGCTGTGAGAGACACTCTGGATTCCTCCCACAGAGGGTGTCATCAGATGGTGGGACAATAGGAAGAAAAGCATCTTGTTCTGTTTTATAATTATTTGTTCCGTAAAATTTCTTGTACGATAATACGTTAAAAACAAATGCTAAAACTTCTTTGTATATCCAACAAAAACCCAAATAGACCAAAATATAAACCAATAAAATTAAAACAATTTTTTTTTTTCCTGAATGGGTCAAAAATGTGGAGCACATTATACATGGGCTCATGTTATACACGGAAAAATCTGGTAAGTTCAATTTTTTTAAAGGAAAAGTGCTGACAGGAATGAAGGTGGCTAGGCAGATAGGTAAAAGAAGAAGCATGTTTTTCTTTTAATTTAGTTGTCCATCTTGATGCTCCCCCCAGCTCCAAGATATGAACCCAGGTCCTTGGAATAAATGTGAACTGTGTCCAACCACTACTCCACCAGGATGTGCCTCAATGGGTCTTTTATACTCCACAAAATTCTACTTTGTTCTCAATTTCATTCTTATTTTATATGATGCATCCAATTAATTTTTCCTTATCCTTCCATTCCAGTCGGCTTTCTAATTTAGTAGTGCAAATCTAAATATGGAATTTTCAATACTCTTCTGGAATATTTATTAGTCTTACTTTGAATACAATAGGTTATCTGTGCCTTTTGCCTTTTATTTCATGTAGTCTGTCTGTTGGTCTCTCTGAGTTATTTTCCAAAAGATTTCCTAGAATTTATCATATTCAAGTGCAAATATACTCCTTTTTTGTGTTTAGTATTTCTTCCTTTTCTTCATTTTCTAGTAAGACTGCTTTCATTTTATTGAGGCAGTATTTCCCCAATCTCTGTAGACATACTAATTAAATAATTAAGCATTCTACTTATCAAAGTATCCTTTTCCCATGGGGACAATTTTTCCTTCTTAGTATTTGAGTGTTTATTCTTTGCATTGACTGTTTTCTCTGCTATTTAATGATGTTTGTTCATTTAATTATATAAACACTGTGGAGTTTGACAGAATTTGCTTAATATGAATGGGCAAAAAGTTGACAGTTAACTTTTTGCATCCCTAAATATTTATCACTTAATTTTGGTCTGCCATCTTCCACATTAGCTATGCTAGACACCCCACTCAAAATGATTTCGTTTCCTTGAAGAGCATTACTTGATTCTGTTGCCATTCTGTTTTTTCTCCATGGGGGCTATATGTCACTGTATACCAATCAATCTTTGTGCAGATATAGGAAAGAGAGAGGAAGTCAATCAAAAGGTGCCTGTTAAATCTACAAATATTTAATTATAATCTATTTCTACACTTGTAAATATAGTATTTCCAACTTGAAAGCTTTACTAAAATTTCAACAGAGAAAATCTGTTTCGTCTTTGGCTGATAATTTTCTAAAGTATTCTTGACTTTGTCCTTATAATTACTATCTACTTATCACAAATTTCCAATATATTTTGTTATCACTTATTTTTCCAGAAATAATAGTTCTATAAAGCAAGTAGATTGATGCATACTCCCCCATGCCCATATATTATTTATAGCTTTTTAATATCCATTTTGCTTTATTTTCAGTATATGTCAATGGAGAGAAGGAAGAAAAACTTGTCTACCATCTCAAAAAACATTTCTTGTGTTTTAAATTCCCACTTTATTAAACAATAGAATTACATTCTAACAGTGTAGTTTCATCTTGGTTAACCTCATATATTACTCTTCATAGAAGAGTGAAAAGAAAAACCCTCCTAGAGACCATTCTAAGTAAAGAATTTATAGTATATAAAAACAATTCCATTCACTTATTTTAGTTTTGGGGAATGAAATGAAATGTTTTTAAATAGTATCTTCTCTTTCCATTTCATTCAAATAGTTTGATGCATTACACATGACAAATCTTAATGTGTGTGTATGTATATATGTGTATAAATATATATGAAAAATGTTGAAGAAACACTTAGAAGGAGATAATGGTGTAACTGTAAGTCAAGTGCATATATTTCTTCAGCTAAAGTTAAAACTGTATCAAAAAGTTAGAGATCATCATTATACTGAAGAAGATAAATTATCCAATGACAAGTTGAATTGCTGAGATTAAAGAATGAAAGAGAAAAGCAAATAACTAAATTATTAAATTCCCCTTTTGGGCATTTTATACTTTTTTTTCAGTTTTTTATAACAAATATGATATATCAAAGGCCTTAATAAGCAGGAGTTATGTATTATCTCAAAAACCAAGAATTTCACCAATAGGAAGTCTCCAACCTTAATGAGTTCTATATGTCATTAATGTCTTTAAGAATGCACATTGCTTCCATCTTTCTAATCTGTCCTCTTTAGCTTATGAGTTTATCTTCCCTTGTGGGGTAAGATTATTCTCAAAATTCCTGTCATTACATGGAAATACAACCTAAGTCATTGGACATGCACTTTTTTTAATGCAGCATATTTGGCCTAATAACCTACCTTTCCAGTGTTCAAACATAGGAGAAATAGGGAAAGTGACAGAGTATGAGTTAGAAGGTAATAAACACAAGTAAATGAATATGGGGATGCAAAATATTAACAGAAGAGTCGTCTGGGTGTTGAAGTATCCAGCAAGGTCTCCAATCTTTGGTTTTTCAAAAGTGCTTCATATAAAAACAACAACAGCTTCTAGAGGTAGGAGTAAAGTCATCAATGCCCAATGGCAGACAGTATATAAAAAATAAACTTAATTTGTAGAAGAATTCAAGGATCTCTTCTTGACACATTAGAGACATTGACAACGACAAGAGAGCTGTTTCAGAAAATGAGAGGAAGAAAATGATGGATATCACAAAGAAAACTGATGATTCACTTTTGAGATATGTGAAATGTCATTTCAAGATATCCTTTTGTGGGAATGGAGGTCTTAATTAACAATGAAATAAAGGTCTGATCCATCTAGAAATGAGTAAATTTCCCAATCTGTATTAGAACATTTTTCCACCATTTTGTGAATTTTTTTCGACAATCTTTTACATTGACAAGTGTAGCAAAGCAAATGTTTATCTAATCCAGTTTTATTTCATTTGTTAAATTATAACATAATTTGTGATTTCAGTTTTAAGTAGGAAGTTTTAGTAATAAAAGATAATATAGATGGTGATGAAATCATGAATAGCTTCTACTGGCAGATAAAATATAGAGTAGATAGACCAAAAGGAAAAAGAGGAGGAAATGAATTTCCATCTTATAGTGATCTATCTTCTTTGGAAGTGGGCTTAGTGCAGGGGTAAGTTCTCAGTGGTCACACCAATTCTACTTATTCCTGTAGTTTTTGAAATGAAAGGGTAGATAATGACCCAAGGTGGGCTACTTGGATCCTCTTTATGGCATATTTGAAATATGAAAGCAGAGAAAGAGTACCTGAGTCACTGGAATTGAATCAAAATGATGGGAGTGCCTAGTGATAGACTAAGCATCTGTTTAGAGTACCAGCAAAACAGAGGTAGTAGAAAATGTTAAAATTTGTGATCATGCATATAAAAAACAATCAAAATGCTAAATATTTAAAATTTTTACATTTCAAATTACAAACCAAATTGTAATAAAATAAATGAGAGCTTATTTGAGGTTCTTAAAACTCTTTCACTTAAAAGGATCAACTCTCTCCTCTCCTCTCTCTCTCTCTCTCTTTCTTTGTTACTCCTCCATCACCTACCCATATATCTGTCTAATATCCATCTATGGATCTATTGATCTACTTATTTATCATTTGTCTATCTGCTTAATTCAATTATCAAAAATTAGGTCCCCACAGTCACCTTTATTCCTGAAGAGAAGTTATCCCTTGTCTTTTGATTCTCATCTAGCATCCTCCCCAAATTCAATCCAGGTGCAGTTATAAATTATGGCTATAAAATTGAAAATATGAAAACATGTATAACTTATACTTGTTCGATGTTCTAGAGTTTACAAATGCTTTCATACTGCTTTTTTATTTTTCCAGGAATCTTAGGAGATACAAGTATGTCAATATACCAATTATCATATGCCTAATAAATGCAGAGCCTATAGTAGAAAAATAGTTCAGTATTCACTCTTTCCAATCAAAATAGTTGGCTTGCAAAACTGATTGAAAGTAAAAAATATAGATAGGTGTGGAGAAGAAAGAAAAATTTAGAGTCCAAATCAGATGAAATCTCAAACCTAGTATTTCAATTAAATTAATTGAATCCATATGTTGTTTACAATCAAAAGAATTTCTAATAAAGTAAAACAATACCAACTAGACTGAATAAATATTTTTAGTAAACTTGCACATAATATTTACTAACATGTTTATCAACTAGAGATATCCAAAATGATGTCAGTACAATACTTTAGTGATGCTAAGCATCACGTATTTTGTGCTATTGGAAACTGTAAGCACAGCCGGTGTTTGCTTCTGTCTCAGGTGAGGGTTTTAATAGAATGATGAGAAATACTCAGGAGAAGACACATGTATGATTGGTGATAAGAAAGTGCCTTTGTATTCTCCAGTTACTATAACTCAGTGTGTTGATTATTTTGTGATTACAAACACCAGCCATTATTTGATGTATATCATTTTTGTCCTGATAAATACAACATTTTAATTTTTCTGTGTTTAAATCATAAATGATTTAATCTTTCTCCATTCTCTCCCAGTCCTCCCCTGCAACCACAAAGCCATAAGCAAGAATTGACTTTTCTAATTCTAGGCTAAGTGTGAATTAGGTAACTACTAAGTGAGATTGGAATAGTAGAGAATCAAGTCCCATTATTTCAGGCTTGCTCATTCTAAGCAACTATAAGCAGTCTTTCCAGAAGCTAAAATCTAACCTGTGGAGATTTGTTTTGCTTCCTCTAAATCTGAAATGCATCATTTAATTTTCAGCAACCCTGTAAGCAAGAATTAAATATCACAGATTTTCTTATATTTTTCAAACAATAATACAGAGAAACATATCACAAATAACTAAATAACTTTGCCTTTCTCATTCTTCCTAGGAAACCATCATCCTGCTGCTAATAATGCAAACTGCTCCTGATTTATAGCTTCAAATACTTTAGGTAATACCAATAACTTCAGGGTCAGTAGTGCCTGCAGAGCATAGCCTTGTTAATCAGTCAGAATGATTTCATGTGTTTTCTTAGAAGCATCAGAAACGGCAAAGGATTTATGGGTGATATCATTTTATGTGCCACTGTGGTATGCAATATTGTCATCATGTGTTAAAACCAGCAATGGTCTTCATTGATTTTAATCATAGTCATACTCCCTATCCCCTATGCACCCCCATAAAAAGATAAAAGAAATCATAAGACATTTTATATAGTGACTTAAAATACCTTTAGTCATTATAACTTTTTAATGCTTTCATAACCAACCAAGATAAAATGCCACTTCTCACAGATCATATGTCTTTCTCACTGAAATTCCAACTAGAGACACTTAAGGCTACTGATATAAGAACATTTTAAAGTTGGAGGGGGCTCTTATAAATAACCACCACTGAAGAGGCTTTATTTGCTTCATTTTTTCCAAGAGCATTTTGTCTGTGTAATTTTATTCAAGAGAGAGCTTACATTTTACATGATGATTCATTCACATATCAGAAATTCAATAAAAATCCCATAGCCAAGAAGATAGACTTAGAGCAAAGGAAGAAAAGAAGGATAAGCTTAAAATGAAACATGTCAGAATAGATCAGATGCCCCTCCATCACCTTCCAGGGAGTCACATTTGCTTTCCCAATAGGATTGCTTTAGGAAAGAAGAAAGTTAGACCCTCATCTACACAGTTTCATATAAAAAGAAGTCATACATTCATTCATTTAATCAATCATCATTTGTCCCTTCACTATTTCAATAGTTAGCCAACAGACATTTAAGGAATCATAACTATCTTCTAGGCACAGTGCTAGAGTAAGATGCCAGAGGTTCCATTTCAAGGTGTCACAGTCCATTGAGGAAGATAGATCAAAATAATAGCAAATTAGTAATACCAGCAAGATACTGGTAGCTAGGGGAGGTAGTGGTCAGCTTTGCTAAGACTGGGTGGATAGTGACCAGATCAGGTTTCACAAAATGCCTTCCAAGGGACATTGTCTTATTCTCTGATGAATACCCAGCTCCTAGCACTTAGTATACCAATGAACCAAACATATAAACATTTTACTTTTACTTGACCAGTCAGAGTACCCTATCTACTTCTTGGTTGAGGAAGAGCTATATGACCCAAACTTTAAAAACTAGGGTTCTTTCCTGTTATTTTATTGTTTTTAATTTTAGTTGAAAGAAAAGAGCCCTTTCCTTTCATGTTCTTTATAACCCATATCCAGCACCTAGTTGAGTGGTAAACACATAATGAGCTCTCGACACTTATTTGTGGAAAAAATTACTATGTTGTTGTGAAGTTATTAGGATGTGGATATAATTTTTTTAGTAATTGGGTTCCACATCTCATGAAGAAGACATTCTAGGAAAAAGAAGTTCAGAGATGGAGAGAGTCCCAAAATATCCATAAACCCAGTTCTGCCATCTCAAATACCTACTCAATTTCTTGCCTCCCACACTAATGTGTCAACAAATAAATTCAAGTTATTTATACCTGGAATTGTTATAACACATTGTTCAATGAGTGATTATTGAAAGATCAACTAACTGGCGATTGAATATATTTCAATCAATGAACAAATGAAGCACACATTTGAAGAGAATATAGCAAACACCGAACAAGCAAATGCACTGTAGCCTGGCAGGCTAGATATGGTATTTTGGCCTACAGCTCATTTTTTTCTTCTCATATGTTATCTTGTGTATTTCAGGGGTAGAGAAACAACAGACTATTCCAAACTTCCTTAAATCCAGAAGTTTATGAAACAGGTTCAACCAATGAATGACATACAGGTATGTGTGGCTTCAAAGGATAAAGTACGATTGGGTATACTGTTATTTCTGGTAGTCCTAGTAATTAAGGTGGACAGAAATGTATGCTCCGAATTACTGATCTGGTCTGAAGCTTTCTATAAAAGGCAGCTGTGTGACAAGAGTAACAGCAGTTTCTTAATCTGACTCAGTTTGAAGTAGTAAAACCTTAGGATGTTATAGTCTGATGGGATTCCCCTTAATTCTTCTCCTCTAGTCCTTCCTATAGTATTGCAACATTGAGTCCCTTTTTGTTAATACATCTAAAATTTTTCTATCACTTACACTGCATCCTGGCAAATCTTGGTGTTGTATTCAAGGAACTATAAAAAGTTAAGTGAAAGTCTGATGCAATGGTTCAAAATGGAGAGTGGCGTACCTCCCAGGGAGCATCTGGAAATTTTTTTTTTATTATATTTGTTTGTTTGATTGCTGCTGTAAGTCAGCAGGGTAGTCTGGCATCTAATGGGTAGAGGCCAAGTATGCTGCTGAATATACAGTGCTCAAGACCTAAGGTTACATGGTAAAATTATTCAGAACTAAAATAATTTATCAGGAATTCTGAGAAACCCTGAACTAAAGTAAGGTTTCAATGGGTGGTAGATAGAGGATTAGGCTTTTTGCTATTTGCAGTACCTGAACATGATGAATCACAGATTGTATTCAAAAGAATGAGCAGATCTCTCTGTCTTCATTGACATTTTACCAAGTTTTGGAGGCTTAAAGTTCTAAATTCTGGGTTTCAATGTGCAAAACCGGAAAGGTTGCATTATTGTGAGCTTTTAGTAAGAGAGAGACTGGCTCTTAAGAATTACCTATCCTTAATACCAGCAAGAGTCACTGACCTTAGTAAAATTGCTTATAGGCATCACATACTCCACTGCGATCATCACACTGTCAGTGTCTACAGTCTGGAAGATCTATAGAGAGAGTTCATGCATTCTGTTACTTTGGGAAATGTTCAGAATTGTTATTCACATTTATTAAACTGCCTTTGAAAGGAAATTAATTTGAATTCATCACATGGTGACAATGATCTGAAAAATTAAATGACTTAAAGCACCCAACACCAACAAAACAAGAAGTCAGAAGTAAATACCTCCTGTATATTTATCCCAGCTCAGTATTTCTTAGTAACCACAAGTGAGCGAATCTTGAAGGGATTTGAGACTATAGTGAGTGCTTACCATGAAAATCATTCAAGGGTCCGAAGAGGACTCCTATTTGATAATCAATAATTCCTGATCCTACTAAGTGGAATATAGAACAATGCCAATATAATAAGAGACAGGACAGCTTGGATCAAGAGATTTAAGAAACTACAAATACGTTTCTTTAAAGCATGCCAATAGTGAATTTTTAAATATTCATTTTGAATGACTGAGTTCACTGTGCTTTCTGTGTGATGCAGATGGCTCAGGGACTCAGGGCAAACAAAGCAACTATTTCTGCACACTTGCAGCTACTCAGCCATAAGAGCCAGAGGTCCCAAACTCCAGGGCTTTGATTGATTCAACTACTTCCCTTTATCTGTCAAATTCCATCGGATCTATGGAGCTTCTATCATAAAAAACTGGGGTGAAAGGATAGTAGGAAACACAGATTCTCTCTGTGTTTATCGTCGAAGAAGGACCTTTTAAATTCCAATTTTAGAAAGATTTAAGATAGAAAAATGCTTTTTGAAGGAAATACAGGACACACAAAAATTTCAGTGTGATCCAAAAATTTAAATTAAAAAATTAAGCAAATGGAAAATTGTGTACATTTTAATCAAGTAGAAATTGTTAACCGATTGCTGGGAATGGTCTGAGATGTTTAACTCTTAGAAAACCTGCTTCTTTGTTACATACAGGTGTCTGACCTCATCACACAGCTTATTCTCTGCATAATGGCTTGCAGAAAAGAAAAATGCCAAACTGCATCATCTGTCTGCCTGTTTTACTGTCAGGGGAGAATTAGTACTCATATTGTATAATAAAAAATTATTAAACTTATCTTTGAACAATCAAAAATAACATACAAAGTGGAATCCAGATAAAAGACGGACAGTGTTTTCTCTAACAAATGATAGCTTTGCCATTTACCAGGTGGTAGAATGTTAGACCAGACTTTCCTTCCCACAGACATTTTATTGAGTGCCTACTATGTGTACTGTGAGGTACTCTAGAAACATGAGGAAGTCAGTAAAAATTCCTTTGTTTCAAGCCTAATAAGTAGGCACAATAAGATTTAACATAAAATTCTACATATGTTGTAAATAAAAGAATTTTAAGCCAAAAATCAGAGACTATATCACCATGGGTTAGACGGTGTCAGGGAGGGTTTAATGGAGAGAATTGGAAAGGAATCTTAAAGAACTGGAAGCAACTGAACTTACAGAAGTAAGTGAAGTTTCTTAGAAAAAAATCAGGAAAGCCAAGTTAAAATGAAAACTAGAAAGCAGATGGACATGTACATGAATTAGTACATCGTATGGCTAGTTGGAACTAACGAAACATATAAAAATATATCTGGAAAGGTTAAATAAGAGATATTAGTACTATTAGCCTTATAACAGACTTTAGGAATCCAGTACCTTAGGAACTCCTCCGTCCTACAGCTGATATAATAAAGGCTTAGAAAGGTGAAATTGCTTAAGGTGATACATAGAGGTGATGAATCCAGTAACTAAAGATAAGTGAATTTATGTCTTATCAATGTTCGCTCCTAGTGTTCTTTCTAAGGCATCTTGCAGGTTAATTTTGGTGTTTTTAGAGATCAAGATAAGAAGATTGTGCTAATTGTCTACCTTGGTAAATCTTAAAGAAATGCTGAAGATCTTTGAGAATACAAATGATATCATTGAGAATAAATCTTAGGAGATAAAGGAGAGAAGAAGCATTTTGTAGTGATGTGAAGGGCAGATTTAAATATATATATATATTTCAAGCTTCCCAAAGGTCTGCTTAGCCTATACAGAGTGGTAACATGGAAAAGAGACTAGGGAGAAACTTATGATAAACCAGTGGAGGCCAATAACTACCACATAAAAGAGGGCCTTGCCAGTTATGTTTTGAGAGCATACATTTGATCAGAGCCAGTAATAGCATAGTGATTAATAACATCAACTATAGAAATAGCCTGATCTATATTCAAAACTCAGATTCCCTTTCAGAGAGCAATGAAGTTTACTTACCTAATTATATAAGCAATGCTTTCTTCTGCAAAATGGACACAGCAGCTTTCTTAAAGTTAGCGTGATGATTCAGTGAAGTAATTCCTGTAGCTGGAGCACCCTGGTGGCCTAGTGGATAAGTCCACTGCAGTCTACAGACGTTCCAACGATCTGTTCACAACCCAGGCCTGGGGCCAATAACCAAGATGAGCAACTAAATAGAATAAATAAACGTTTCCTCCTCCTCTCTCTTCTTGCCTGTGTCTACTCATCTTCATTCTTGCTTGCACCTTCTCTTTAATAAATAAATAAAAGTAATACCTGTAGAGCACTACCATAAAGTCTACATAATAAATGCTTAAAAAGGTTATTGATTAATATTGTGTGGTCTTTTTGTTATTCTTCATCTGGTGACAGTGAGCTTCCAAGATACACCCAAAGTATCTTTCATAAGTTTGTCTCTCAAAAGACAGTTCAGAAGAAACTTCCACCAAAGATTACTTCTACAGGGATTTCTCGGCATGATTATTCACAGTTTAATTCAAACAACAATAACTTACTGAACATGCTCTATGCTCCAGACTATGTGCTAGGCATTATGAATGCACCTATAATTAAAATGTTTCCTAACCTAGAAGAATTTGCATGATAAGGGGATAGAAGAAAATTTTCTTGTTTGCTATGTAGAACCCTACCATGTTAGGAAAAAGGAAAAGCGTAATAACTTAATTTGGCATTTATCACATATTAAGTGAGGTAATAGGGGCTTCTGTACAGTTACCAGAATTTAATCATTTACGAACCTCATTTTTTTTAATAATAACGAAGGAAAATGTGCTCAAAATAATCAAATAGTTTATCCAAGTTTGCATATTTACTAAAATGGTAATTTGCCACTCAAACTCTCACTCTAAATGTATACTTCTCCCACCTACAATGCTTCTTTCTAAATGTCCCAGGAAGTATCTTTGAGTTTAGGCACAAAGAATTCGTTGGTGACCTTGATGAGAACAGTTTAGGAAACTGAAAGCAGATACTAACAGAGAAGAGAATGGAAAGAGTGATAGGGAAAGATATAAAGTTGGAGAAGGGATTGTTTAGTGTTATTTCATTAGTTGTCTTTATAGTAACGAACATTTCATCTCTTTCATCCTCTAGAAAGTTTTTCCATTTTTTGGCACTATGCCCCAGACTCATGCTACTTACCACTTAAAGGGTAGGATTCTTGGGTACTCTGACCCATGTTCTACTATGACTTAACCTTGGCCCTATATGAGCTCTTATTTAATCTTCCCAGCAACATTGGAGGCAGATGTCATTGTTCCCATTTTACAGGTGATATAAACCCTGAAGCTCAGAGGAGGAAACTTATCTTCCCAAAGCTGTATAGGAAATAAGTGATGGGTAAAGAATTAGGGCAAAGATCAGTCTGACAGCAAAGCTCACATATGCTTTTTACTCTACTAAATTTTCAGGATCTCATTCGACATGATATTAGGCATGGGCCATTCACTTGAGATTTTTCAGTACGTAGACTGACTACTGCCCTCTATTTTTTGTTTTTTAAAGGAAAGGTGCAGCCAGAATTAAAGGCAAGCAAGTAGACAAACAGGTCAAAGAAGAGGAAGAAGCATTTAAATTTTATTTCCATTTAGTTGTTTACACTGGTTGTTTTCCCCCAGACCTGAGACTGGAACCCAACAGCCTGTGGTTTGCATCCTTCAGAGGCGATTGACCTAACCATTACACCACCAGGGTACCTGCTCTCTATTTTTGACCTCTCAAATTCCTGAAAGATTGCTCCATAGTCTGGGCAAAAGAGAAAGTAAGAACTTTGAGATTCTGCTCAAAGGCAGCCCAGAAAATAGCTCCTAATTTGTAGACATTAAATTAATAAGTGAAATAACCAATCTAAATAGCCAGCGTTTCCCTCATAAAAGCTTAGACCTGACATCCAGAAAATCCTTAATTCTTGAAAAAGAAATAGAAGAACAAAGCAAAAACAAAAACCAACCCACCAATATGCTCACTACTTGGTTGTTTAATCTAGAGAATTAATAAATCTGCCTCGTTATAAATCTGAATGTAAGCTATTCAAAGTTTCTCTTGAACATGAAAGCAATAACCGGTTCAATAATATGTTTGACCAGCATTGCCCAGCACTTCGATGATAATAAAGGAACTACATACCTAAAATGCTACCTGTTAGCTGCCAGACTCATGTACACTCACGGTGCCGGCAAATAATACCTCCTCCATCTCCTGAATTCTTCCCACACATACTCCCTTTGATTTGCAAAAGCATAAGGTGGTAAGTGAAATAATACATGGAGTACAAGCAGGTCTCTACAATAGGCTATTTTGGAAGCTTTAATTTTTCCTGCCTTTCCTGGTTTCTGTAGCAATGATTAGAATAAAACAGAGACGCTTTTCAGTGATAGAATTAAGACCTCTCTTCAGTATAAATCCTTCTTTACTTTGCCTCCTTTCAAGTGCATGAGAAGAGCTGCTAGACAAGTTTATTTAATCACTTGGAATACGTCATGTTAACTCAAGGAAAAAGCAAAGTGCCTGAAAAGCCAGGATAAACTGTGCATAACTTTTTTTTTCCCCTCACAAAGTCTGGTTCCAATAAAAACCATCTTTACTGCCTGAGGCTAATGTGTAAGTTAGTGAGAGATTATGGTCTGGTTTTTATAGCGTTTTATGTAGTATTTGACAATCCATAGGGACCTTGCCTGTTAGTCCTTTACAAATATAAAATGTAATTTTAAATTTCACTTCACTTCATCATGGTAATAGGCTATATAAGCTTTCTTCTCAAGTCTGCAGACCATCCTGCCACCTTCGGGAACCTCAAACAACCTGACTTAATCAACTCTTGGTGACTCACTGCACCCTATTCACTCTTTTAAAAATATATAAATTCTATTTGTTTTTAAAGCTCTTTTCTAGAAAATTAGGTTGATTTTGTGGTATATTCTCAGGCCAAGCATACACTGAAAAAATAGATTAGGAAGAGAATCTTTGTCTCAGAAGGATTGAATTCATTTCGTATATTCTCTCTGTGTCCCTTTTTCCCATTTGTAGTTAAGCCTCTTGGATAGAAAAAAAAAAAAAAAACTTGCTTTAGGCAGGCAATCAGCCAAATCCCTAATGGGAGAAGTAAATAGTAACAATTTCTTACAGTGTCATGTTAGGCCATGCACACTTAGCTACTGATCTATACAACCATTACCATTACCAGTAATTAATTTGGTTGGTCCATTGCTAGAGAGTTGAGACTATTTTTGTTAATATTTTATAGATAAGGAAAAAGAAACTCAGAGAAACTGAGTTTCTCTTAGACCTGACATCCAGAAAATCCTTAATTCTTGAAAAAGAAGTAGAAGAACAAAGCAAAAACAAAAACCAACCCACCAATATGCTCACTACTTGGTTGTTTAATCTAGAGAATTAATAAATCTGCCACATGTTATAAATCTGAATGTAAGCTCAAGATCTCAAGGTTAATTTTGGCAAGAGATGACATCCCATCTCCCAGTATTTAGTTACTTAATGATCATATATACCTCACTGCCACCACTTACATTGTTAACTTCCATACATCTAAAAGAGGTAGCATCTTGTCTTTATTGGAGTTATTTTTCATTTAATTTGATATTTCAGTTAACCTGAATATGGTCAATGCCCTATATAGTTGACAAAAGTATTTATTCCTATGTGATACTGTAACTTCCATGACACTCCCTCTGTGGAGTGAGGGAAGAGATGTATAAAGGAGCCAGATATAGCTTTGGCCTTTTGGCAACTCTCATTGTTTTCAGCCAAAGGTCCAGAACGATGATAGTCTTAGGTTAGATTTCTTCTAGCGTTAGGGACTCCACAGCCCTGGAGACCAGATAAGCCATTTCAGAAATGGGCTTCATTATGCAATCTTGAAAGCTGAGATTACTAGTCCACCATTTGTTCCATTGTCATATTCAATGTCCTAGACTATCTACCTGAATGCCATTTTACCAGTTTACCAAGTGCGCAATTAGAGCTCCACCCTATTAGTAAACTTACATTTCAGAAGATCAATACTGCAAAACCCACTTTGAGCTATTCTAGAGTTTCAGCAACAGAATTCTAATATATACCTAATAGACTGATGGAAGAAACGATTTTTTCCCTAATTTTCTTCTTTAAATTTCAATGCTTTATCACTTGCAGCTGAATACTTCCGCAAAGATAATTACATACGGCAAGACAGAAAAACTTTTTGAAAAAAAACAAAAACAAAAACAAAAACACATTCCCTTGAATATGTGCCTGAATTCATTTACAACTGCTGCTGCTTTAAACACTTCAGGCAGAATAAGTGGATGGCACTAAACAGCTTAGCTGCAATTATTATGGAATGTCTGAGGTATAATTTCCCCTGCGGTTTTGTTAGGCGTACAAAATTCATAATTCTGATTTGTGGCAGGTACTTATTACCCATCACAGGTGGGGATATGCAAATATTATTCTAGTAGGGGTGAACAGCCTTTATTTCAGTATTCAGCTATTAACGAGATTTGTGAGTCTGGTACTCTGGGGCCATTTAATTAATTAGATGGTACAGATAAAATATAAATTGTTTTGTAGGCTACACAATTCCTGTCCTAGGAGGTGTAAAACTGGGGCTAAATGAACTTAGTGTACATTGATTTGTTGTTGTTTTTTTATACAGCTCCCAGTAAATGTAAATCCTGCTTATTATTTTACTGCATTAATTCCACTCATAGTTCTCACATACTGTTTCATTAAAATAGATGTTATGTATTTCACTGCTTTGTTAAGTGACTTATCACTTAATCTTCATGTCCATGGGAATAAGTATACCCTATATATGAAAAGAATATATCTATAAGCAGATCTTTTGAAAATCTACATATATATTCTTGAGTAGAAGTTTTGTTCATTTATGATATTAGGTATTAGAAATGACATCTACTAAAATAAATCCTGGGAAATTGCATGATGTTTAATGAGAGTTTTAATGATGCTCATCAAGACATAATGCAAGCTAAACAACTACTCGCCTACAAGGAGAGTAATTTTCCATACATAAAAATACCTTAAAAAGTGAGAAGGTTATAGTTATATATTGGACTTATGTTTTGCCTTTTTGTGCTTAGCTTTGGATGACTATCAATGGTATGGTGAGAAGAATCGGAATCATTGCTAATAGGAAAAGACATTGTAATTGATTAATGATGTCTGACATGGATGTACCATTATAGAGTGAGCTATTTATAACAAATATTTTCTGTATTTGTTTTATATCTTTGGTGAAAGCTCAGTTAAAAGCCTTTCATCATATTATTACCTTTAATCTCACGATTAAGAAAAAAATGCATGTATTTTATTACATGCAGAAGATAATTGATTATAGTTGTTAAACTGCTTAGCAATTCCATCTTTTAATAAAGTGTTTAAAACATTTGCTTCAATGTTTTTGAAACTATAAGCTAGAAAATTATTATGCAAATAAATGACTGAATAATTTTTCTGAATTAAAGTTGGGATTACCCTAAATTTTACTTTTCAGGGCATGTTAATTTCTTTTGACCTTCAAGACTTCATCTAAAATTGAAAGTTAAGTTAACTATAATCAGATCTCTTCTCTGAACACTATTTTCTCTTTTCTCTCAGCCTCTCTGCACTCTTGCTTCTAAATGAAAAGCAAGTATATTTCTCAAAAGAAATATACTTTTAACTCCTTGACTAAATAAAAGAAGAGGAACATAAGAAAATGCGAGAGCTGGAGAACATTTTCCCAAAGGGATTTAATAACCACATTTAAAATAATTGCAAAAGCAGAAGCCCACACATCATGCTGACAACCTTGAATGCAGAGCAAAATACTTAAATGTGCATATCTGAGCACTCTGTGCTCCAGGTTGGCTTCAGAAAATATGTTTTTAAGCATCTTCAATATCATCTCTTTAAAAAGTCAAGGAAAAATAAATTTTATCAATTTAAAAAGATTTTTAATGTGTTTCAATCATGTATTCTACATTGTAAAAAGAAAAATATTAAATGAAGGGTGATAATGATTCACATTCAAACATGTTACAGAAGCAAAGACAAAATTAAACAATCATAAAAATATTATTAGCATAAAAATAAGATGGATTAAAAAGTGAATTATATACAAAAATGATTGGTTAAGACAATATGCTAAAATATTTAAGTAGTTTATATAGTTGAGCTGCCCTAGAGAGGTGTATTTTCTGAAAGTGAAATTATTTTGAATCTTAAACTTTAATAGTTAAGTTGACTATAAATGACAGAACTTAAATTATAATTGTAGAAACAGTTTGGAATCTCTTCTTGATTCTAATCAAAATAATATGTGGTACCTATAAATAGGAAATCAGAAAACAAAGATGAAATAAAAGCACACAATATTAAATGATAAAATTAATTCTTGCTTTTATCTATATTATGGCCATACAAATATTTCAGATGTGTTCATAATATTCTGTATTATTCAGGGGTTGTTAAAGTTTTACATCTCACAATCACTCAGTAGTTTTACACATGGAGTATTTGGAGAAAAAGAAAGAATCTCCTTAATGTTTGTTCTTGGTAGAACATTGACGAGTCACCGAAATGCAGTTGATGTAGAAGAGATAATGAGATCTGTTCTGGTGACAGAACTTTTGGATAGAGATCAGGACCTGAATTTATCTTACAAAATTCAAAAACAGTTGAAATGGATGATGAGCACAGGTTTATGCAGTTGTCAAAGTCCATAGAACTGACCATCAGAAAGAGTGAAATTTAATGTATGTAAACTAAGAGCAAGAAAGCATTAAGCAGTATGTTGAAGGGCTAATGAACTAAACTTTATGACAATGTATGGCATAGTGCACTAAAGGAGACAGGGAAAAGGGGAGCTGACTTATACAGCTTTGAAAAATAATAATTTGGCTGAAAGTCAAGCTTAAAAGACAAAAGTGAAAAAACTGTAAGGCTGAAGACAAAAAGGAACAGTATAGAAACAACTATACTCTAGCTGGTGATATTTTCAGAAAATATGTTTGCAATTCTGAAAGGACTTTATATCTGTGCTAGCACTGGATAAATAAGTAAAAGGAAATTGAATGGTGAGTGCCAGGTTTCTCACTGTTGGAAAAAGAACTATAGATAAGCAAGAGGGGGAGGTTACAATAAATTCTGTGAGGCTAGACCTAGATGAGAGTTAGAGACATCAGTATGAAGTCATGTTTAGCTTTATATACCTGACTTGTATCCATCAAATCTGTCAATCATGGAAAAACAAAGACCAAGTGCCACAAACCAAAGGACATTGGAGACAGGATGACTAAATGCAATGTGCTATAATTTAAACAATAAAAGAAATTATGTAGTATTATATTGCAAATAGATTGGATCCTGAGAGAGAAAAACATAAGATTCATACAACTTTTAAGAAAATATTTACATCTATGTATTGCAAAATAAATTTTTAGATTGCTGTTGAGTTTTGAAAAATCTCTTTCTAGTACTTTCATATATGAAATTTGAGATTTCAAGACAATCTTCAATACTCTTATAAAAATTTAAAAGTTGAATTGAAAATATTAGAAACATTTGTAGAAGCCATTTTATCCTGGAACAGTTAGCAATAGTTGAATTACTCAAGTAAGTGACTGCAAAGTTCATAAATATACCTCCAGAAGATGAAACTAAAATTTCCTGCAGTCAGATCCCCAAGAAAATGCTCACAGGGACATAAATGCCTCTGTAGACATGGGAAGATGTACAGAGTGGACATGGGGAGGGTGGAGAGTCACTAAGAAAAGAAATTGATTGTGGTTAAAATATTTGAACTATTGCAAAATTTTTTAAAACATATGACAATACAAAAGTAATACTGAGTTGTTTCCAGGCTCTAACATTTCATTCTGCTAATAAGATACCAAGATTTGAACTTGAACTTAAGATTTGTGAGGACATTTTTTAGGCCACATGTCTACGTAGCATGTGCCAACTCAATAGCCAATATTGATGAATCAGTACTGGCCTAGCCAATAATCAAGGTAATTTATGTCTTATTTGTTTCCTTGCATATGTTGATTCCTTATAGGCATTTCCCTCAGGAACACAGAGGTGAAGGTGGAAATGGATGGTGGAGAAGTGAAATTGAAGATAAGATTTGAAGATAAAATTTTTGTCATAATAAAATCTAATATTAATTTTAAAATGCTTATATACTCCATCTGTTTCATGTATTATTCTTGGTGTTTCTGAGTATTAATACATGTAATATTACAAACAACTCAATAAGTACTATTATCATCCAAATTTTTAGGTGAGGAAACTAAGTACAAAAAGATTTTTTGCTCAATTCACATAGTAAGTTATGGTAGATACAGAATCTGAAAACATAAACCCCATCCTAATCCTGTGCATTTCTTAAAATAATAAAATTTAAAAAGGACTTATAAATGAAACAGTCATTGCAAAGTGATGATTTACTAGGGGAACTTGGCACTCTGATCTCATTTATTAGTAAAGCACAATTTGTTCACCTTGCCCTGGTGGGTTAGTGTTTGGTCAACTGCTTTTGGCCAATGCCCACATATTTCCCAACGACCCAGGTTCATGTTCCAGGCCAGGGAGAAAGACCAAGATGTAAAAGCAAATAAAAAATAAATGGAGCGTTCTTTCCTCTTCTGTCTTCCTGCCTGCCTACTCACCTTCATTCCCATCTGTGCCTTTCTTTTAGAAAAAGGAAAGTATCTGGCCACTTATGAACAGGTCATGAAATTCAGCTTTTTAGTTCTCCATAACTTTGCTGTACTGCCCTGTCACTTAGTGTATTTATATTGCTTTTCTGGCCTCTGAAAATGAGTTTTACACTGAGAAAAGAAAAAAGTGAATAAAAGAGCAATATAATTAGAGATATCAGGAAGTCCAAAAAAGGGTAGAGGAGTAAATACTGAAAAGCACTCAGGTAATATGAAAATTGTAGGGAAGTAGCCCTAAATGACCACAGAAGGCAGACCACACATCTCCACTAGTAAGACGCTTTATGGAAGAAATACAGTTCAAATACTTATATTGTTTTCCCTTAAAATAACAATGGAAAGAAGGGAAAAGGAACCAAAGATACTCTCTGTCTGTATCTCCTCTTGTTCAGTATAGCCTGATAATACAGATGTGCTTCCAGCAACAGAAATAAGCCTCTCCAACATTTATCCAATTCTTTAGGGACTCACATTCAAACTTTAGACTAGTTTGGTCTTTTTTGTGTGTTCAGACCAACCTGTAGTCATCAAGAAAGAATTCTCTGAGCCACAATTGGCATTTCATTAATCTGAAATTAATTAAAATTATTTAAATTTTTTATTAAAATGAAACATGGAGAAATCATCAATCTACAAAACATATCTTCCATAAGTGACAAGCAGACTTACCTTTTAGGTCCTTCAAAACTGGAGTAAGTAAAGGATAAGACAAAAATAAGTTAGAAAGAAAATAAAAAATGCTAAGTATTTTAGGATTCATCACCACATTTAAACATGAAGAAATTCTGGTATTGGACATACATATTTGGCATGAGATGTTGGAATGCTTCTTTTACTAATGTTTGTTCAGTCTTTCAAAATGACAAATACGAGAACGCCTTGGTAAATGAGTTTATTTTGGAGATTTGTTAAGAGTCTGTTCGCTGCTGGAACAGTGAATACAGAAAAAAATCTAAATTCATTAACACTCCAAAAAAATAAGCAAATCTCAGCACTGACACCCTTAGAAAAGCCACTAAAGAAAAGACAAGTGCTTTCACCAACTCTGAGGGTGGGCAAAGCTGAAATCAAGGAATAAAAAGATATTCACTATCAGTGCAAATTGCCATTCTTTAGGCTTGCAAGGATTGCTGAGTAAAAATACTTTAGTAAGGCTATCTGGGAAAGTTTAAATCCTCAGTCAAGACCATTCTCCCTTCTGTAAAGTTTAACAAAGACACATTATCAATTTATTTGATATCTTATGTAAAATTAGAATGCTAGGCTATCTTAAGGTGGTGTACTGGGTCACTATGAAAGAAACTATTTTTTAATGAAGAAAATAATTGTGATCCACTTGCCTCAAGACGCTAGCTTGCCAACAAGCACCAACCATCTGCATTACTCTTGAATTAGGATTGTTTTCTTCCTTCTAGAGTCTGTATTACAAACCACAGAAGCTAGATTTTGTGCTTACAGAGCATGCCCATAAATCTCATTCATTTTATAAGTACTTTCAGTTTTAAGTCCTTCTATTAATATGATAATCCCAAACATGTCACTTTAAAAAATGTGATTTAAATTTTAGACTCCTTTTAGATTTATAGCAAAACTCAATAGTAAGTCCAGTGACTTTCCATGTAACCCGTATTCCCACACTTCACAACCCCTGTCACTATCAATACTGGAGAATCTGAGTTGCAGATTTGTTAAAATGAATGACACATAATAGGCACACAGAGTATATAGTTTATATTAGGGTTTACTTTTGCTGTACGTTCTATGGGTTTGGACAAATGAATAATGATGTGCTTCCACCAGAATGGAAGAGTCCTGGGTTCCTTCTATTCAATCCCGTTCTTCTATCCCCTGATAGATCATTTTGCACTCTCCATAATTTTATCTTTCTAAAAAGTCATATATTTAAAATCATACAGTATGTAGCCTTTCCAGAATGGTTCCTTGTTTTATTCATTTACATTAAAGATTGTTCTTTATCTTATTATGATTTTATAGACTTTATTTTAAACTATTGAATATTATCCCATTGTTTGTTTAACCAGTCACCTACTGAAGAACTTCTTAGTTGCTTCCAAGTTTTCATTATTATGGATAAAGTGGCTGTAGATATTCCTGCATAATATTTTTTTATAGCCCTAGGTTTTAGACTCCTTTGAATAATTATCAAGAAGCATGATTGATAAATTGTATGCTAAGCATGTTTAGTTTGTTGAGAAAACAACCAAACTTCCTACCTGATAAACTAGTCTTCATTCTGCTGGAAAACATCTTTCTGCAAGGGCAAGCAACCTTAATCTTGAGGCTCATCAAAAGTAGATCAATTGAAGGAGAAAAATCAAAAAGGCTTAACTTCTGTAGTACTTTGCATTTCTACTAATAATGAATAAAAATTCTGGTTGCTCTGCATCTTTGTCGCATTTGTTGCAGTTAGTATTCTAATTTTGACCATTCTATAGGCATACAGTGGTATCTCATTCTAGTTTTAATTTTTATTTTCCTGATGACAGACAATGTGGAATATCTTTTCATGTGCTTGTCACCTACATATCTTTCTTGATGAGGTGTCTGTTCAGTTCATTGGCCAGTTTTTCATGTTTGTTTTCTTATGTTTTAAGAGATCTATGTATGCTTTGGATAACAGTCCTTTATCAAATGAGTCTTTTGCGAATATTTTCTCCAAGTCTGTGAATTATTCTCTCATTTTTGTCTTGCAGAGTAGATTGTTTTAATTCTTTTTAAAATTTTTTATTACAATAATGTTGATTTACAAATAATTTAAGCTTAAATGTACAGGATCACTATTCATCAAGCATAGCACACCACGCCCACCACCAAATTGCCTATAGTCTTTCACCACTGTCCATTCACCGTTCAAACTTCTTCCTCTCTAGAAACTTCTGTGTCAATATTCAAGGGTTGGTTTTCAAAGCTCATTTGCTTTGTTTCTTTATATTTAACTGTGAGTGAGATCATCCACCATTTGTTTTTCTCCTTTTAACTTATCTCAATATAATCCCTTTTAGTTTGATATATCTTGTTTCAAATGTCAGGACTTCATCTTTTTAGGACTGTGTGGCATTCTTTTAAATATATACATCACATCTTCTTTATTTGTTCATCTGACAGTGGGCATTTAGGTAGCTTCCAATACTTGGCTATCACAAATAATGCAACAATAAACATAGGCATGCATTTTCTCTGTCAATTCATATTTTTTGTGTTTTGGGGGGTGAATATGCAGAAGTGGAATGAAGAGATCATATGGAATTTCTATTCTCATATTTTCAGGAATTTCCATGCTGCTTTCTCCCTTTTCTCTGCATGCTTGCCAGTATTTATTGCTTCCCGTCTTTTGGATAATAGTCATTCTCACAGATGTGAGGTGATATCATGTTTTGATTTGCATTTCCCTATTAACCAGAGAGGAGGAATATCTTTTTATATACTGGTTGGTCATCTGTATGTCTTCTTTGGAGAAGTGTCTTTTCAGATCTTTTGCCCATTTTTTTAGTATGTTCTTTGTTTTTCTGTTGTTCAATTTTATGAGCACTATATATAGGTAGATAGATAGATAGATAGATAGATAGATAGATAGATAGATAGATGGATATTAAGTCCTTGTCAGATATATGATGTGTAAAAATCTCCCATTCAAGATGTCTTTTAGCTATTTATTTTGGTGACAATTTCTTTTGCTGTATAGACTTTTGGTTTGATGTTATTCCCTTTATCTTTATTTTGTTTCCATTGACATTGAAAGGCAGAGAACTCTATAAAGGTGATATGAAACATACTGCCTGTATATTCTTCTGAATCCTTTATGGTTTCAGTCTTATACCCAAGTCCTAATTCACTTTGAATTAGCTTTTGTATATGATGTGAGAGTGGCCTAGATTCCTCTTTCTGTCTATGACTATCCAGTTTTTCCAAAACCGTTTTTAAATAATTTCCTCCATTTACATGCTTTTGCGTCTTTTATCATAAATTAATTGACTATATATATATACATGCATATATGTATATATATATGTGAGTCTATTTTTGGTGATTTGAATTTTATTTCAATGATCTGTGTATCTGTTTTTATTCCAGTACCATATAGTTTTGATCACTATTGCTTTGTAGTATAGTTCAAGATCTGGGAGTGTGATATCTCCACTTTTGTTGTTCTTTCTCATTATTGTTTTGGTATTAGGTGTTTTCTGCGATTCCATACAAGTTTACATATTTTAATACTGCTTAAAAAATGTCAGAGGAATTTTTATGGGAATTGCAGTAAACTTGTATATTGTTTTAGTTAAAATGGCCATTTTAACAACGTTAATTTTTTTAATCCATGAGCATGGAATGTCTTTCCATCTTTTTTGTATCTTCTATTTTTTCAAATGTCTTATAGTTTGTATTGTATAAGTTTTCCATCTCCTTTGTTAAGTATATTCTAAGATATTTTATTCCTCTTGTTTCTATTGTAAATAAGATAGTTTTCTTAATTTCATTCTCTTGTATCCCATTATTTGCATATAAAATGCAACAGATTTTTGTATATTAACTTGGTAGACTGCCAATTTACTGAACTCAGTATTTAATTCTAATTTTTTTTTTGAGTCTCTAGGCCTTTCTACATAAATTTTCATGTCTTCTGCAAAAATGGTAATTTCTCTTCTTCTGTTCCAATTTGAATTAATTTCATTTCTTCTTGCTTAATTGCTCTGCTAAGACTTCCAATTCAGTATTGAAGAGTGTATACCCTTTCCTTGTTCCTGATCTTAGAGAAAATGCTTTCAATTTTTCACCACTGAGTATGATGTTGCCTATGGTTTTATAACTTATTACCTTTAATATGTTGAGGAATATTTCCTCTAACTCTATTTTATGTAGACTTTTAAATTATCATAATAGGTGCTAAATCTTGTCAAATGCTTTTTTCTCTGTATCTATTGATATGATCATATGCTTTTCCTTTCTTTTTGTTGATGTAGTATATTATATTAATAAATTTACATATGTTGAACTGTCTTTGCATATCTAAACATCACTTGGAGATGGATGGATGATCCTTTGATGTGTTTTTAGTTAGCTAATATATGTTGAGGATTTTTGCATCTATATTCATCAGATATTAGTATATAATTTTCTTTCTTTGTGTTGTCCTTGTTTGCTTTTGGTATCAGTGTAATTTTGGCCTTGTAGAAAGTTTTGGATGTATTCCATGCTCTTTAATTTTTTTGAAAATATTTGAGACTACTAGGTAGGTATTCATTCTTCTCTGAAAGTTTGGTAAAACTCATTAACAAAGCCATCTGGTCCCAAGTTTTTATTTTTGGAGAAACTTTTTATTTCTACAGTTTCCTTGTTTGTGATAGATCTGTTCAGGTTTTCCAGTTCTTCTTAAATCAATTTTGCAGGTTGTATGATTCTAAAATTCTGTCCCAGTCCTCTGGGTTGCCCAATTTATTGGCATATAGCTGCCCATAGTAGACTTTCATGCTGCTTTGAATGTCTGAGATATCTGTTGCAACTTCTGCCATTTTATTTCTGATTCTAGTTATGAGAGTTCTTTCTTTTTTTCTTTTTGGACTTAAAGATTTGCCACCTTTATTTTTTTTAAATAATCTGTTTATAATTTCATTATTGTTCTTTTTTTAAAAAAAAAATTTCTGTTTCTTTTATATACACTCAGATTGTTTTTTTTCCTTCCTTCTACTAACTGTTGGCTTCAATTGATATTCTTTTCTGGTTGCTTCAAGAATAGTGTCAAATTTTATATTTGTGCTTTTTGTTTTGTTTTGTTTCTCGAGATAGACCTGGATTGTTATATACTTTCTTTGCAGTACTGCTTTGCTGCATCTCATAAGTTCTAGCAACTCCTGCATTCATTCTCATTGTCTCCAAATATTTTTTATTTCTTCTTTGAACATGGCAAAACCATGTTGATTTGCCTCAACACACTTTGGAATTGTCCAACTTTCTTGATATGGTTAATTTACTATTTATGACATTGTGTTCAGAGACGACACTTGGTATGATTTAAATCTTCGTATATTTGGTGAGACATTTTGTTTCCCAATATATGGTCAGTCATTGAGAATGTCCCATGCACCTGAGAAAAATATGAATTCTACAGTTCTAGGGTGAAATGTTCAGTGAATGTTTACTAGACCCATATCTTCTAATTGGTCATTTAATGCTGTTGTTTTAATTTTCTGTCTGGTTGATCTACTCATTGTACATGGACTGCTGAAGTTTCCTACTATTATTGTATTGATATCAGTGTCTGTCTTTAATAATTGTACTATGTACTTTCATGGTCCTTTGTTTAAATATGTGTGTGTGTATGTGTGTGTATCTATGTATCTTATATCTATGTATCTGTCTCTTCATATTGCTTGGAACTCTGTGTTTATTGCTATATGGGTTAGTCTTCCCTGATGTAATGCTTTTTGTTAGGGCATCAATTTGCAAATTATAGTCTGGAGTGTCAGGAATGCTGGGGTGTCAAAATTGCTGACGCTCTAGAGCCAGCACTGTATTAAAAGTCTAGTTCACAGCACTGCATTTGTAGTAGGGCATACAGAGCTTTCCCCAGTATTACAAGTATAAACAACAGGCACAAGAAGAGAGATTCAAGAGGTGTGCATCTATGCCACAGCAGGTCACAATCCTAATAAAGGCCACTGGTGAGAGTGAGTTGGGAAATGATCATAGCAAAGAAACACTCACCTATGATAATCTCTTGGTGTTTTAGCTGAGCAGTAGCCAAAGCATGAAGTGGCAAACATAAGCCTGAGGGTGGAAGCTCTAGCAAGTACCAAGCAGATATTCAAAGCTGTTTAACAAAGGCTCCAGAAGATTGTAAAAGTGCTATTTCAATGGAATCTCTCTGGTAATAGTACTTGAGAGAGCTGAAGAATGGAATGCTTATTGTAGGGAATCACTGCAGTCTGAATTGGGGTTGAAAACATGGCTATATGTTATCATATGCAACTTCAAGCACCAACTCTTACAAAAGTGGACTAATATTGGAGGGATAGGGTTTTTCATTCTGGGGCTTTCCTGCAATGGTGGCTTCTGGTGGCTGCCCAACATATGCACAAAAGGGCTCTCAGCAGAGGATATCCATCTGTTTTTTCAGTTCTCAGTACAATGCCTGTGCTCTCTATTTTATCCTTTTGCTCCCCAGAGGTCCATATTTCTCCAAGGAAAAACCCTTTTATTTTCCTATTTAGTTTGTACATGCTCTGGGTTCAGTTTTCAGGTGTGGGACATTTGTTAATGAGGCAGTCCTTAGTTCCAGAGAGATTATTTTTCCCTCTCTATAGATTCCAGGTCTCCAAACAGGGAGGGTAACATGAATGCTGAGACAGAATTCTACCATTTATGTAGATGTGTGTCCTTTCTCTTTGTGGGAATACTGGTCCCCATTCCTTTGCAAGGTCATAAATATCAAACAGTGCAGTTTTGCTGTATCCATGGTGGGAATAGGTAGCTAAAGATCTTAATATTTCACCATCTTGGAACCAGAAGTCTGGAGTAGATATTTTAATTTCAATGAATTAGAATCATCAGATTATCAATTCTTTCTTTCATGGATCAAATCTTTCTTTCACGATACAAAAAATCATCACCAAAACCAAAGTCATCTAGATTTTCTTCTATTTTAAATTCTAGGAATTTTATAGTTTGAGTTTTTATTTTCAGTTCTATGATACAATGTTAAGTCTTTATCCAGATTCGATATTTTGCATGAGAATGGCTTGTTCCTATACCATTTGGTAAAAAGATGATTCTTTATCTTTCTATTGCCTTTGTTTCTTTGCCAAAGATCAAGTAGCTGTATTTAAGTGGGACAATTCTGGTTGTGTATTATATCACAAATATTTCACTGTCTTGATAACTGTAATTTTATAGTATGTTTTGCATTTGAGTAGTGTCAGTTCTTTGATTTTCTTTTTTCCCTCCAACACTATATCAGTTATTCTGGATCATTTATCTCTCCATGTAAATATTAAAATCATTTTGCCAATGTCATAAAATAACTTTGTGATATTCTAAATGGGATTGAATCTATAGATAAATTTGCAAAGAACTGAAATCTTGACAACATTAGTTCATCCTATACATGACCATGAATAATTTTTCTATTTAGATTTTTTTCATCTTTTAACAGAGTTTTTTAGTTTTTCTTATATAGAAAATGTATACATATTTTGTTAGATGTATACTTTATCACTTAATTTTGGGATTGCTAATTGAATGGTATTGTGCCTTAAGTTTGAAAATCTATTGACTCAGTGATGGCATATAAGAAAGGAATTAATTTTTGATTATTAACTTTATAATCTGCAATCTTGCTACAATCATTTATTATTTTCAAAAGTGTTTTTCAATTTTTCTAGATTTTTTATATATAGAAAATATGCAACCTTCAAGTAGATTTCCTTCCTTCCTTCCCAGTTTGTCTACCTTTTTATTCCAGTTCTAATTTCATTCTATTAGCTAGGACTTCAAGTGCAATGTTGAAAGTTGCAGTGAAACAAGATATTTTGTTTTGTTCTGGATCTTTTTGGGAAAGCCTCTAATTTCTCACTATTAACTAAGTTTGCTGTAGTTATTATGTAGCTGTTCCTTATCAAGTAAAGAAAGTTCCCTTCTAGTTCCTGCTTTGCTGAGTTTTATCCTGAATGGATGCTGATTTTTATCAAATACTTTATTTGAATCTTTGATGTGTCCACATGATTTTTCTTCTTATCCTGTTGATGTAATGAATTTCATTTGTTGATTTTGGAATGTAGAACAAGTCTTGAATATCAAGATAAATGCAATTTAATTGTGATATGAAGTTCTTTTTACATATTTTGGATTTATTTGCTCATATTTGGTTTAATATGGGGTTTTTTTGTTGTTGATGAGAAGTATTGGTCTGTAGGTTTCTTTCTTTTTTATATCATTGAGTGGTTTTGGTATTAAAGTGAAACTTGTTTTAAAGAATGAGCTATAAAGTAACACTCTGCTCAAACTTATGAAAGAAATGATAAAATTGGTGTATATTATTTCTTGAATATTTAGCAGAATTTATCAGGGAGCCCATCTGGACCAGATTTCTGTTTTAGAATATTATTATTTTATGACTCAATTTCTTCTTGTATTGTTTTTCCTTTTTGTGTGAGTTTTTATAGATTTTCTTTTCAAGAAGTTGGTCAATTTGACCAAATTTGGGGCTTAGATATTTTCATAATGTTCCTTTATTGTCCTTTAACTGTCCATGGGATTTGTAGAGAAGTTTCTTCTTTCATCTATGATATTAAAAATTTGTGCCTTCTCTCTTTTTTAGAAAGTCTGGCTGATCAACTTACCTTTTTTATTCATTTCTCAAAAATCCAGATTTTGATATTGTTTATTTCTTTATTAATTTCTTTGTTATCAAAATATAAACTTCTGCTCTAATTTTTATTGTTTGTTCTTCTGCTTACTTAAATTAATTTGACCTTTTTATTGTTTCATGAGGTGTAAGCTATTGATATTAGATCTTCCTTCTTTTCTGATGTATGCATTTGCTGCTACATATTTACCTCTAATCATTTCTTTTGCTGCATTTCATAGTTTCTGATGCTGCATTTTATTTTCATTTAGTTCAAATTATTTTTAAATTTCTCTTTGCAGTTTTTCTTTTACCCGTGGTAAGAAATTATTTATCTCCAAATATTTTGCAACATTCCAGCTACCTTTCTTTTACTGATTTCTAGTATGAGAGCAGACACATTGCTCTATTTTTCAGTGTACTATATTCATCTTATTTTAAAATTTTTAAATATATTTTTGCCTTTTTTTTTTCATTGAATCATGTCTTTGAGAAAGTCATTCTTTGTTCCACATCCTCCTATTAAGTCACACCTCTGCTGTCCCACATTATCCTTTGCACTTTTTCATCAAAGTGGATATCAATGTAAAACATAAGAAAAAAAGAATACAAGAAGATGAAGCATGCAACATGGATATGTACATAGATATTAATGTTTCTATAAATTGCCGCAGTCTTTAGCTTTGGTACTGACACTTTTGATGAAGAGAGTCAGAGATTAGCATTTCTCAAAGTCACATATTTTCTCCAGATTAAAGCAAATAAAAAAAAAAATTCAAACAGCACCTACTTCTTTTAATACACATATTATACCATAATTCCAAAGATCTATAGCATTCTGAAAATGTCTTAATACTTTTATTTGGAGGAGGGGCCTGGAGAAACAAAAGATTAGGAATACTTTAAGTACCTAGTCCTCACGAATGGAATGTTTTATTTTTAAATTCTTGTATATTTTTACCTGAGCCAAATTTAATCACTCAGTTGGTCATATTACTGTTTGAACAGAGCTAAAAGCAAAGGTACTCAGCTTTTGTTCAGACAAGACTTAGTATGAAGAATTGTTACACTCTTGTTCCCATTAGAGGACTTATCTCTGAGAAAACTAAAACCTTACCTTGTTAGTAGATTTCTATGAAAAATAGTATTTCTTACACAGCTAGTACTCTGGCCACAAAATGGCTTAGCCTGACATAGATTTCAATAAATTGCGACTCGAATTTTTGTGTAGAAATTCACAGAGAAAAAAAAAACTCTAAGATAATTAGCTTTTCAAATGAAACCAACACATGGAATCCACCCAATGTAGAGAACTCTGACCTACCCACTTAACAATGAATATATTTCTGTGTATACCAACAAATTTGATTTAATAAATTTAGTTATTGTTTCATATATTAGAAGAATATAGGGAGCTCGACCGTATTATGTATCTTTGGATAATTGGACTCAAATTTTATAACACTTCCTACATAGAAGATATTTAGATCAGATATGGAGTTGCTTTCTTTTGCCAAAGACCTGCTCTTATACAAGAGAGAAGATATTGAGAGTTTTAAAATTTTCTGACTTGTAAGAACATATAGTGGAGCTAATTTTTCTAAAATTTTTGAAAGGCAATTCATATGCCACTCTTATGACAGTGTTTTATTGTTCATGGTTTAGTTGGAAGTTTAGTTAAGGAGAGTGGGAATACTTTAAGGAAAAAAAAAATTGAACTATCTACATATCCCAGATATCTAATACAGTGTCTTATATATAGATGTTAGGACAATTTAATTGTATCAGATATATTGTGATGAGTGCAGAGTACTTAATGGGAAAATATCCAAACACTCAAATTGGTATATCCACTCATTGTCACAGTAGTAAGTACTTTTAGATTTCAAATGCATCCCATTCCAATCTCATTCTGAGGGCTCCAGATGACTGTTCATTTTCTACTTGAATAAAACTAAGATTAAAGCAATACTTATAATAGCCAGTTATGCTCTGCTTTAATTTTATTTTTATGTATTTTTCTGCAGGTTAACTCTTAGAAAGTCAATATGTCCCTCTCTTCTTTATCTTCCAAACTCTATCATGTATTTTCTCTTACCCCTTTACAAACTGACGTGAATGATTTCCTAGCGTCTTCCTTTTTCTAGGAAATTTGTCCTTCCCTTAATATTTGAAAATGATTCAATAAATAATCCTCAAACACCACCTCTTTTTTACTAGTGGAAATACAAATGTGTACTCTTGCTTAATATTGAAATTGCAGCAGACTCCATCCTTTACGTATTTCTCCAAGTGATAGTCTGCTGGCAAGCTTGTCTGAAGTCCTAACTGAGGAGGGATTGCATTACATGTACATAATGTGCCTAAACCACAGGAATGTTGTTATCATCTAATAAGAATCCCTGTTTGATTTTTATGAAAATCCACCAACCACCTTCAGGTTATTTATTCAGCATAACCTTATAAAGACACACCTTCAATTCTTTAAATTAAAATTAGTATCAGGATACACATCCCAAACTCTTTGTTCTCTCTTTTTCATGTGGACCTTTGCACACTTCCTCTGTGTGTTGATTCCTAATCAGGACCAGTGCTCTGAATTCTTTCTGTGATCTTCTGAAAGGATCTCATCCAGGCTCAGGACTTTAAGCACTCCTCTTATGTTGATGATGCTCATGGCCTCTCTATAATCTCCAGTCTCAGATTCAATGACCTATTGAAAAGATAAGTTATCTAAAAATCACAGAGAAACTATAGTAACTGTCTGTCTTCCAAGGGATATATGCCAGCCTGTAACATTGGCTGTCTCAGGTGGATGAGGATAAAGGTAGATTTGATTTTCTATATTTTTTTTCATTTTCATTTTACTTTTTATTATAAATATATGTTTGCAGTTTATAAATTGCCAAAAAGATGTGAAGGATGAGGAGGAGGAAGAGGAGGAAAAATGAGTTAGGTCAGACTCTTAAAACAGACTACCAGAGACTGAATGACTTATAACCAAAACAATTTTATTTCTCTTATTTCTGAAGACTAGAAAGTCCAAAACTAAGCCCAGATATAGCAAGCAATAAGGACCCCACTTCCTTGTCATAGATGGCCATCTTCTGTCTATACCTTCCATTTTGGAAGGGAGAGAAATCTCTCTGGAGTGTCCTTCATAAGGGCACTAAGGCACTACTCCCATTTATAAAAACTCCGCTCTCATAAACTAGTCACCTCCCAGAGGCACCACCACCTAATACCATCATAGTGGGAGTAGGCTTTCCATATATGCATTTTGGGGGTGTGGGGAAACATAAAAATTTAATCCAATGTAGGAAGAAAATTCCTCTAAATCTAATCTTCCTGCCTCCATTTTTATTCTCAAATCTATGCTTCGTACAAGTGATCTAAAATACAAATCTGGCAATTCAACTCTTCTACTTAAAACTTAGATTCTTTTGATAAAAAAATCTAGGATATATAATGTTGCTTATTTGTCCTTCTTTGATCCACTGCTTTTCTACCTGTCCAGTTTTATCTGCCCCTTCCACTTTGCCCTTAGTTTTGATACAGCAGCATCATCAGTTTACTACAGTAGCTAACTATACAAGCTAAGTCTTGCCTCCATGACTTTGCTAGTGTTTTCTACCACTTAAATAATGATTATCCTTTAGACCCAGCTCAGATGTCTTTTTCTTGAAGAAATCTTTCCTGTTTCTAGCATCCTACCTTGGGTCGATGTGACTTCTCTTTGCTCCTGTGATAGCCTAATGCAATAGTAGCCACAGTGTGGTTCACAGATTTTTGGAGATACCCGAATCATTTTTAGGGCTCTGTGAGCTTAAAACTTTAATAATTGTATTGTAGTAACAACATCAATGATAAAATAATGCTAAGATGAATGTGCTTTGCTCACTGTTTTTTTATCAAAAGCAATAGTGATTATATCTGCCAGCACTCTAACACTAGCTAAGGCAGATGCACCCAGCAGTGCTAAAAGTTATTATATATTTTGCAGTCTCCTTTGTACAGTAAATAAGAAAATATTTAATAATTTTCTCGATGAAGCAACAAAAATTTAATTTTAATCTTAATCCTTGAATATATTTTAACATATTGTGTAATAAAATGTGTACTTTTTTATGTAAGCTCAATTAGCTGATTTAAAAGGGATGCTATTTATACTTGAAAGCAAAATGAAAACTATGTTTATTCAAACCTGCTTATTTAGCATGCATTTTTCTGAAAATTAAAGAAATGAGTATATAATTTCAAGAAAAACAGTCAATAGTATTTGTTGTTATGATGAAATTGGAACTTTTAAGTGATAAAGCTTCAGAAAGCTTCTATAAGTTATTGTGACCTCTCATAATATAAAAAAATCTTTTTTTATGAGATCAGTGATGATGTTAACATGTTAGGTGTTGATATTTAATGTGATGTGTCAATATTTGCAGGATATGTATAGCAGAAAATTAATAGTTTTCAAATTTATTAATTATGTCATTAATTTATTTATGTCTAAGATATGTAAGTAGATGAATATATCTATAGAGTACGAAAAGTATATTTTTTCTCATTTCACTTTAATACTAACCTTTAAGAATTGCTTGCTAAGTTTTGGTATAGTAAAAAAAAAAAATCTTAGAAAGCTATTAAAATTCTCTTCCCTTTTCTAACTACACACTTATAGGATGCCAAATATTCTTCATATAAAACAGCAAAACAAGACATTGTAACAGGTTAAAAGCAGAAACAGATATAGAATTTATAACTTCTAATAAATCAATATTCACTAGATTGGCAAAAAATAAAATGCCATTATTCTCATTATAATTTTTGTTTTGGAGCATATATATATACTTATATTTTATTAAAATGTTTTATTTAATATATCAAGGCCTTATTTTTAAATAAATTTATAAAAATTTTATACCTTCATTTGAATTTTTAATGAGATAAATATTCATAGATTTAACACATATAAATTTAGGTTGTTTAGTTTCTTAGTCATTGTAAGAACATAAAAACAGTTCTGAAATCAAAAAGTTTGAAATGCCTTCCTAATGTATGCCTCAGATATTTTGTAGTACATGATCTTTTAAAGAGATGTCAATGTGTGTATTTGTCTTCAAAAGCCTGCTTTATAGCTTTAAAGACAAGACTTTTTTTATTCAGCTTTGTGTTTGAACTTCAGTATGCAAATATTTACTTTAACTATTATTTATATATATCAGATTTCATAACTTTTGAAGTTTTTTTGAATACTTATATTTTTATTTTCCTGTAATTTCAGAAAATATCAAAATTCCTAGAATTTCATTAATCTTTAGAATAGCCCCTTCCTCTCAGAGTAGCAAATGTTATGAGGGCTAGGCTGTCAGCTCGTCTCTGAGTATATTCTCCTTCTCTGCAGCTCAAGGGAATTAAACTCTAATGACACAGCATTTAATTGGGATTCTTTTAATAACAATGCTTACAATGCTTGGTTTTTAAATACTTGGATGGCTCATTCTCTCTCCCCTTCCCTGTTTTGTTGTATATTTTTATATCTATAACATGATTTCTTTACAATAAATTAAGTTTCAAATGGCCTATAAGACTTAACTCATTGAATTGTGTTTGCAGTATAGTAGACTGTACTTAATGAAATCCTCATCATATTTTATTTTAATTAAAAATATCATCTAGAGTTTTCATCTCCTAGGAGGCAAGTGATTGAGACTGCACTCTTACTTCTTAAGTTCTTCAGCAAACTCATCATTTTTAAGTGATACGGGATCTTCTTTCCATGTGGACTTTATATGAAGTCACACATGTGATGAATCATTAAACTACTTCAGGGATTCTCTGGAAGGATTAATCTACTAGCTTTATGCATGAAAGAATGGTCTTACTGACAGTGGTCAAAGGGAAGAAAAATTTCCCCACATGCATCGTTCTTTCACTTTTCTTCTAACATTGTCTCTGACATACTTCATGACCAATTTCTGACAGTTGTTATCTTTATAGTGGAAATGATATCTGTTTTCTTCACAGGAGCATTGTGAAGATAAATGAGATAAATTATTTGAAGTGCTTTGGGTTCCACTGATGATGAGTGCTATGTTATTTCAAAGCATTATATTTACTTCACAAGTCACTTGTCACCATTCCTAATCTGTGTAAAGTATTTTGAATTCTTTAGAGAGAAACTTGATACTGAGTGAAATTTTAATACAAGTGGATAGATAATATGCAATGCATAGAATTTATTCTGTTAGAGACCCCATTACTAATGTGTGGGGGAAAATAACATGTGTTGGTATCATGGTTGATGAGAAGAAATGTCAGGATATACTGGTTTATTGAATTTTAATTCTTATCAGGCTTCCCAAACTGGTCTAAAAATCATATTTATGTTATAAACAGAGCATATGAAGATACACGTGGTTTATATCACATTGATCCTTAAAATTCCTCATTTTATCTTAATAGACCATTCAAAAATTAATTAACTTATCAAACACTTACTGAGCATTAAATGTGTGCTACTGAGCTAAATTCTAGAGATAAAAAAGCAAAGTAAGGGAAAACATCAATGAACAATAAAATAAATCACATATGAAGAAAAGTTGAGTAAGCATTCTAATCAGTTAAATTAGAAGTGGTAGCATCATTCTTACCTTAAAATGGTCTGTCATGCAATTTTAATACTTTGGTGATGACTGTTCCATTAGAGGAATGTTCTTGCATGGGAACTCTCAGAGATCTTGTGGATTATTGGTACAAATATTGAGGAAAATGTTAACCTGTTGGTGATAGTGTCCAGAAATTTCATCATTTAATTACCAACTTGTTTACTATTTTTCTCTTTTATTCTGAAACTTTTTAGAGATTCTCATGAATAGTTGCTTCTAAATGTTCATAAACATTTCATCCTGCTTTTTACAAAATACGCATAACTCATAAAAGAAAATTTCAAACAGACAAGACTTAAAATTTGTGTGCATGATATTTCTTGTGTTTGTGTTTCCTTCACTTAGCCTTCTTTTCAAGACTCTGACAGAAATGCTCCTTTGCACATATGAAGTGATTAAAGTCCTCATTGTAGTCCTCCTGACACTGATGAGCTTCTCATCGCAGTTCCCAGAGAGCCTTGTCCCAACCAGAGGGTAAGAAGACTTTGATCGTTGTCACTAGGTACTCCCAAGAGAATTAGTGACTTTTCTAATCACCCATGCAATTGAATTAATGTAATATGAGAAACATTTATTCAATACCTACCTGAAGTGTTTACTTTGTACATACTGAATAGATTAGGTTATTTCTATTTTCCAGCTAACAGCCAGTAGAAGAGTGATAGAATCATTCTGTGAGAGATGCAAGTTTTGGTGGTCAAGCAATTAGACCAAGTGGTGTTCAGAATGTTTTCTCCAAAGGATTCCAGCCATGTGTGTGTGTGTATGTGCATGTGTGTGTACGTGCATGTGGGTGTACCTGCATGTGTGTATGTGTGTGCATGCATGTGTGTGTGTGTACTCTCAGGGAATCATTAGATAATCAAATGTATTAGTCAAGGTTCTTCAGAGAAATGGAACTCATAGATACGAAGATAAAATGGAGCGATAGATTGGTGATAGGTGTGTGTCAATAATTATGTATTACCTATATTTATATATATAAATCTGTCTATATACATGCAATATATATAAATGTGGATATGTATTTTGGAAGGTCCAAATCCACATGAAATCTGGTGGTGATCTGAAAAATTTTGCAGGAATCAATGTCTTGTCTGATACTACTCTGCAGTCAGAATTTCTTCCTCTTCAGGGAGACATGGTCTTTTCTCTTGGTCTTTAAATGCAGTCTTCTTTATTAAAAAGAATAAAATATTTTTCTCAAAGAATCTATTGTTGCTTGAAGGTGCTTTAAATCACACCCAGAATTCACAGCCCTCCTTACTGAAAGCCAACAGAAAACAAATAGTGCAATAATAATTGAACCTAATATGAAAGTCCCATTCATAACCCCCACATTACCTCACTTTTTGTAGCTAGTCATGACACAGTTGCTGGCATGAAGAACCACCTCTATAACCTTCCTATTTTACACCTCTTTGATTACCTATAAAATAAGTGTTCTATCCCTTCTGACTAATCCTAATACTAATGCTTTAATTTCAACTGCCAAAATCCCCAGAATGACAAATACTTTATCAAATTTGAAGCAACCGCTCCCTATCAAAGTCCGTTAGAGCTGGGCTATTGCATCATCATCTGTCACCATGATGCTGCCAGTGTCCCTGTAGAAATACCTGCCCCCAGCAACAATTCTTTTTCTTTGGAGGATATACGCTGAATGAAACGGTATAATTTAGAGTTTAAAAGAATTTTAATATGCGTTTTTCTGGAGATAGCTATTATTGATTGAAGAAACCTCAAGGAAATAGGCATAGAATATATAGTGCCATTTCCTGTGGGAAATACGTATTTTTTCTAGTGGATAATGTTAAAGAAAAACTTTACTTGATTGATATTTTATCTGTGCTCACCTATCTTTTACAAAATTATTGCCACACACTAGAACAATTGGCCTCATTCATCAAATGGGTAACACATTACTCAGGGGGATAGTCTGAAAGCAGAGAAAATACTATTAAAGTTCAAAAACGTGCCATTATATATCTGTTATGTAATGTATACAAAAATAGTTATTATTATATGTTAAATGCAAATATTCCTGGGAAGAGTATTAAGGCATCTTAAATCAAAGAGTTTTTCACCCAATTACTCTGTGAGAGTAAAAACTTAAGAAAATGAATTTGAATAATACAGGAGAATTAGGGGAGACAGAGACAGAAAGAGATTTGTAAGAAAAGTCACAGAAATGGAAGAAAAAGTTGAAATCAGATTTCCTAACTTGCTAGGATTGCATGGACATATATGCCTATCAATTCTGGCCATTAAAATTTTGGAGAAGCAAAAACAGGAACTTGAACCCTTTTGCTACTTACTGTCTTATATTCTTTTAATATTACACAAATATTATTCTTTGATACTCTTCTATATTATTTGGCTAATTCAGTATTTAATTACTTTTTTTTCATTTTAGGCAGTCAGATTTCCCTTTGACTTTAAGGCATTTCAATTGGAAACTAGCTAGTTGTTCATATTTTACAAACTAATTTGTGTTTAGCGGTTTCTGTTAGTGACTGTCTTTTGCCTTCCTGGTGAGAATTTGCATGGTCATAGTTTTGATTTATTTGTTCTAATCTATTACACAAATGACCTTTGCTGCTGGTTGTGATGGTGCTGGTTATCATGCAATGTTATTGCCAGATCCTTTCTTACAAAATATATACTTAATAAAATCATCAGTAATGCTCTACCAGATTGTGTCATTTGGCCAACTTACTCACCCAAGAGGTGGTTGATGACATGCAAGTCATCCTTATTCTAAATTTGTGAGAATAATGAAAAGGAGAGTGTGCTTTAAATAACAAAATAAGATATTAGAATCATTATGAGTTCTCACTTTTTCTATCAAATTTTATTCTTGGTTTAAATGGAGAGGGAAAATGAACTTTCTGAAGCTTGAAAGCTTCAATAGAGTTTGGTGCTATCAAATGGAATAGACAAGCAGAAATTACCTAAGATAATACTGCATATCAATACAAAGTGTCAGTACTAGAGCTGAACGAAATTTGCATGGAAAATATATGTATTTTTTGAGATATCAGCTAAAAAAGGTACCAATAAGCACCATACCATCACATCTTTTCTTTATTTTTTTTCCTACTTTAGGGGCTATTCATCTTCCCACAATAACCTTTATTTATGATAGCTTTACTTCCCTTCTTTACTTCCAGATTCTCTTTGTGAAAATAAAACTCAACAGGAAAGAATATAATTCTACCAATTAATACCTTAATGAAAATTAATTAGGCAGATGATCGCCATCTTAAGCCTTAACTATAAATTATGTAATAGAATTTACCAACTATTGAAATAACATCCCCTGAAGATTGAAATAACATCCTCTGAAGAGAGTGTACACAGAGTATCTGTCCTGCCTTCTGCTCTAGTAATGAGCACACACTATAGTTTCTTACCTTGTACAAAAAGGTGGGAGAGTACAGCTTATTCCCTTTACTTGGAATGACTCTGCCCTTTATCTGTCTTTCAAGGTCCAAACCAGACTTAAATTGTCAATGAAGATTTTCCTACCTGCATAGAGTCTCCTTCTGGACTCCCATTGCAATCTATCTATACTTGCTTATAACATCCCTTTTACTTTGTTTCAAAATTAATTATGCTCATATCTTATTGTTCTCTAGTAAACTAAACATTTCTTGGTGAAGTTATTATGCATACATTTAAAAATACTTCACTGCTTAGGAGAATACCAAGCACATATTAGGGGGTTTATAAATATTTGCTGAATACATGAATTGTAATGGAGAGAAATTTAATTATGTGTTTACAGAATGGTTTCAAGAATATTAAGTGATTCCTTGTGCCAGGATTTATTTGGTTTACATTTGCATTCTGACTTTATCTTTTTTCGATAAATGTGATGTGCTACATTTTATAAACTTAAGGTATATAGTGTACTATTATGACATATGCATATGTTGTTATTTGATTGCCGTTGAAACAATTATCAATTACATCATTGCATACTAATACTATATTATTATCTATGTTTATTATGCTGTGTATTAGATTTATATTATGTCACTATTTCTTGATCAAATGTGAAAATATTTATTTCAATCTCCAACGTATTATTTCCAGAAACCAGAAAGACTCTATTTTTTGTTAAAATAAAATGCAGGTCTAATATACTGTATATTGATATAGATATATAGAGAGCCTTAGATTCAAATGATGAAAATGTAGCTTAGTATATAACTAACACAAGTGAAAAAGAATAACATTTCAAAAAGCAAATATTAAATGTGTCTGTGAACCAAGAGAATACTCTACACCTTGTTAGCAAAAGTAAATCACGCATTTACGGAGCCATCAGTGTTTGGTGTCTAAAGCCCAGCTTTAGGGAACTGCTGAAATGCAGAAAAAGAGCTAGTATATAAATCCCTCTCATGATTTAAGATGTGTCAAAAGATGTAGCTGTCTTCAAAAGAAATAAAGCCTGCTATCACCAATATTTGCTGAAACCAGCTTATAATTGCTTGGGGTCTAGGTAGTTGACAAGGACCACAGCTGCCTCCCCAACTGCAGCTTTCGTCTCTTCATTGTAAAGAGGCTGGTCCACCATCGCGCCTCCAATCTCCAAAGTGCTTCCTGTTTCACCTCCTGACTGACAGAAACTGATTCCAAGTCTGTTTGCTTACTTCCTGTTAGAAGGAAACTTCCACCAATTTGCTATTAAATTTCCTTTGGTTTTAGGCTGCTTCTTCACCAGGCACCTTATAAATTTACTAGGGTACTCTTAGTTTTAATTCAGCCCAAGCCTGATTTTTCCCTGACTGGCATTTTCAAACTAGTGCTACCCATCAGAGAACACGTGTTCTCGCAGGTCATGGAGAGCATCTGGTTAACAGCATATCCTCTTAGTCTGTTCAGCTCAGATTGCACACTTATGTTCATCTGCTAGAATCCTGCCGCCCTCTCTGCAAAAGCCCCTGCCTCACTCACAGGAATGCATTTTGGTTAGGGATGACACAATCACACCTCCCTTTCTTCTAATGAAGTATTTAAGATGACCTCGCCACAATCTGCAAGTAAATTATTTACTCTTCTAACAGCCAAAATTGTCTAGACAAGCTTAAGTAAAGCAATAAAAATCATAAATTATTACAGGTCAGACTCCAGTTGGTAGCAACCCAATGGAAAATCCTATAAAGCTCTGCTTCCCTCTGTCTAGGCAAGGCAGATTGGTTCACATAAAGTTGAGTTATCAAGTCTTACTTTCACTCATCTGCTCTCAGAAACATGCAAGTAATAAAGTATTTCATATATTTTGTAGACAAATTGACTATGGGACGCTCTCCAGTAAAAGGTAAAAAAAAAAAAAAAATAGTGCTTTGTTTTCTTCTTACACAAATGGCCAGTTGAGACTTATTCAGTTTTCATTTTCACAATAAAGCAGCAATTTCTGGTGTTACCAAAACACACCTTCATGCCACATATGCATTCTAAGAGAAAAAAAATGTTTTTCAATAAAGAAAAGTACATTTAAAAATCCGTGACTTTAAAAGATATTATTCAGCTTTTGTGTCTTTGTGCCTAAAACAGCTTCATATAATTAATTTCCTTTTCAGTTTAAGTGTTCACTTTTTGTCAACAACCTTTGCTAATATACCTAAGAGGAAAAACAGAATCTAAGGCACTTTGACCTCTATGCATGACCCTTCTGCATTTCATTTTATGAATCAGTCTGATTTGTTTTAGCAAAATCAAATTTGCTACCTCGAGTATTCTCAAAATTAGAGCACCATGCAAAACAGAGCTCCTGACGGTTCAATTACTTGATCAATTGCTGCTCCTGCAGCTTTCTGTGTTCCACTCTCATGACATGGGAAGTTGTTATTAAAGAATAATATATGAAGTTCAAGGTCGTGTAGGACCCACTGGAGAGTGCAGCAAAGCCTTCCCAAGACCTGAGAAGCAGGTTCTTCTTGACAAAAACGAATGCCATCATAGAAATGACTTGTAGAAAAGTAGTGAGCTGTCAAAGAATGTCTTTTGAAAAAAGGAGAAATCTCCAGTTCTTGGGAGCAAAAAGGTATGTGGAAGTCCATGGCTGTCAAAACCAAGCCTGGTCTTCATAACCCTCAATTGTTAATAGCTACCATCCCCTATATTGAATTAAAACTCATGTTTTCCATCCCGTACCTGTGTTGACTAGATAGTAGTAAGCAGTGTGCAGTGTTACCTGACACAAGGCTTGGAGAAAGGGGATGCTTTGAGTCTTTTCTCTTTATTTAATATTTTATTCTTATTTCTTTGTTTACCTTCCTATATGAGTTTTATGATATTGAATTCATACCTCAGTCTGCGTTTCACACCACACCCATCTATCCATGTTGTTGCAAATGGCAAGATTTCATCTTTTTAAATAGCCAAATAGTATGTCATTGTGTGTATGTGCTGTATGTTAGTGTAATCCCAATCAAAATAATACATTATTTTACAGAAACTGATGAGTTCATTCGAAAATTTATGAATAGACAAAGGACTAGAATAGCCAAAACAACTTTGAGGAAAAAAAATTAAGTTGGAAGATTTACAATATCTGATTTTGAAGCTTTTTATAAAGCTGAAGTAATCAAGACAATTTAATACTGGTATAAAAATTAGACCTATTGACCAACTGAACAATAATTAACATACTAAATTCACACATATGTCAATTAACTTTTTAGTTGCATCACTAGATTACGCACTAATAATGAACCCTTGTCACAAATGATACTGGAACAACCGTCCATCTTTTAGCAAAAGAGGAGAAGATGTTAAAGAAAGAGGAAAAAAGGAGGATACAAGAATTGACCACCACTAGAAGAAACAAAACACAAAGATATTTAAGATGTATTGTGGTCCTAAATATAAGAATTAAAACAATGAAATCTAAAAAGTAAGCTTAAAATGAAATACTTGCAGTCTTGAATTAGTCAAACATTCGTTAATGTACACAAAAAACCAAAATCATTAAGAATGGACTCTATTAAAATGAAAACTTGTTCTTTAACTAACAGTGTTAAGAAAATAAAAGGCAAGATACAGACTGGATGAAAATATTCATAATCCATAGATATGAAAATGAACTTGTACTCAGAATATACAGAAAATTCTTATCTAATAACACGAGATAGAAGAATGAAAAGTACAATATTTGATTCAGAAAAGAAGATATACAAAAATTCAATGAGTACATAAACTGTTTAGCATCAAGCTGTCTTTGGAAAAATTCAAACTACACTCATTGATTGGTTGCAATTCAGAATCTGGATAAGACTGAATGTTGGTGGCGATGTGGAACAAATGCAGCTTTTATAGATTGCTTATGGTTATATCACTTCATTAAAAATCAGTTTGACATTTTTTATGAAGTTAAATGTGCTCTTACCATTTGATCTAGTGATTCTAACTTTAGTTACTACGCAAGAGAATTTAAAACATTTGCAAAAAGCCTTGTACATGAATGTTCATAGGGACTTTATACCTATAAATATAAACAACCCCTGCATCCATCAAATAGTGAATGAAAAGCAAGTTGCGGTACTTAATATACAGTTGAATGCTATTCAGCGTTAAAAGAAAGTAACTACTGACAGACAAAATATATTGATCTCAAAATATTATGCTGAGCAAAAGAATTCAGACAAAAATAGAACATATTGTATGCTTACGTTTTTAAGAAACCCTAGGAAAGATATGCTTGTATTTTTATACAGAAAACAAATCACTTGCTGCTGGCTTAGGGGCTCAGCAAGCTAGCTGTAGAGGAATAAGTGACTATTTTGAGGTAATGAAACTGTTCTTGATTTTGATGTGGTGGTAAATATATGAGAGTATGTAAGCTTAACTCATGAAACTACCATTAAAATGGATGTATTTTATTGCTTTCAAATTATACCTCAATAAAGTTGAATGAAAGGAAATGGATTATGAGTGGGCTAAATGGACCTTTTTCTTAGTTACCCTAACAATTTCTCAGTCTGTATAATGGATAAGTATATACATGTGGTTTATTCATTTTTTGCTTAATGCTACTGATACATTTCTCTTTGCTTGGAAAATATCCAACTTCCCAAGACTTTCTTTATTAGAGAACAAAAGGAAAGTAAGAACATTCTATCATTCATAATTTTCCATCTTACAAGATATTTACCATCTTTCCCAAGTCCAAGTTTTCTGGATTTGTAGTTTTAGTTTCATCAGCAAACAAGTAAAAGTAAATATTTGAATACAAGATGCATGCAATGGTGCTTTAAAATGAGGGTAAGGCAAATGTAAGTTGCCATATCAAATTCATGGAAAGTGCTCAAGAAATTCTTAATTGAATTGAGTGGTGTGCCTAAGATACAAGCTTGGATTAATCACAAAACTGAAATTAATTGTATTCCCTCAAAAGTAGTTAATATCTGATCGAAAGTGCAACACTCTGCCTTTGGAAAGAATTGAAGAAGGATTTGGAGCAGCAGAAAAATCTGACAGAAGAAATTTGGAGGTGGCCAGCACCAGATACTGATGTGTAGGAAATATTGTATGACCTGGATGTTAAGTAGATATAAGTGGTGACAGATAAGTGATAGAAAAACTGGTTGAGATCATTTAGCTGTAGTTTTAGGTACAGTGAGATGATGAATATTTTTTGAGCCACGTTATTTTGAAATGTAAAGCAATATTTGGGAATGCCTGATCCAAGTCCCTTATCTCAGATGATAAAATGAAGAAACATGTTAAATACCTTGCTTTTGGTTTCTTCAATGCTTAAAAGAATTTAGAATAGAAACCAGGTTTTCTAAGGCTTAGTTCAATGAGATTTCTATATTGCTATATGGCCTCTTAAACATATCCTTAAAAAAGAGAAATAAAGGTCACTACATTGTAAGAAGGGCATATATAGATATTTTTAAAGTCGTGTATTTGATGCTGGTAACACAAATTTCAGGATGAAAGTGTCTCGTTGGTTATACCTACATTCTATTTTATTATTATAAAGTGAGAAATAACTAAAGAAATTTCTCCTTTTAACCTAATACTCGAAAGCAGTATGAATCCACCTCATATGCTAGAAAACAGCATTTTATGTCACTATATGTTACATAGAAATACAACTTGAAGCATCAAAAATTAATACTTCATACCTGAGCTACAATCCCCTAGAAACAGGTAATGTGAATTATTTAAGGGTAATTTCTATCCGAAAAAAATTCCCCAGCATCATTTGCCTTTGGGAAAACAGAAAGCTTATCTTGTAATTCATTTTATAGGTCTATGGGTTTGTTTTCTGTTTTACTGTATAATGCTCTTTTTGTTAGTCTGTTTTTACGTGTGTAATTTATCTTTTTATCAAATGTGTAGCGTGTCTTTTAGCCTAATTTGTGGAGGAATGTTCTTCCTAATGTTCAAAAAATATTGTTTTGTGAATAGTGCTAAAAATTAATAAGAGTAAATTTTAAAATGTGAAGGATGCCCAAGTACTATGCAATGGGGACAGATTTGAAACAATTGAAATAAACCATAGATGGAATCAAGTGATTTGCTATAAAATAAAAGGTAATACAAATAATTTCATAAAATTAAATCTATGTACCAAATAAGTTTTGTCATTTTCTTTAAGGACAAGTAATACTGTAATGACAGTTTATGGGGTCATTGGTGAAGACTCTACTGCTGTGTTTTAATTGAAAAAGTAAAAGAAATGTGTAATAGACTGAAATTTTGAAGAAAGGCAGTAGAAAAAATAATATTTAAAATCTTCTCAAAGCTGGTACTTATCTGAAGGGAAAAAATCATTTTTAGGTGAGAGTATATTAAAGAGGAAACAGGAGAAAAGTTTGTGCAAGAAGAGAATAGCAAGGAGATTTGTGGGTTTGAGGGCAAAGCTTGCTAGTGCTAGTGTGTGTTTAAAAGAGAATCTGAGGCCTTACACAGCAAGGCACCAAACAGAAATAAGAGTTTGAGCTCTTAAGAGGCGTGTTCAGTTTAGCTTTTTTGTAAACAACTTCTCCACTTTCATGGGCTTAAAATGTTTTAGAATCCCAGTTTCTTTCCATGTGTTAAAAAAAAGTACTGAATTTTAATGACTGATTTTGAATAGTAAGATTCTGACTTGATTTAATATTATTCCCCTCAAAAAAATAAATTAAAATTCCTAATTAAGGCACAAAGTGTTTACTTCCGTAAAGCATTATTTTTTTCATCTACACTCTGTTCTTTCCTTTATAGTTTGATAGGACTCAGTCGCTAGAGAATTTTCACATAACAAGTAAATGTGCAATCATGACACTCCAACATAACTCACTGGCTCTTTCCTGGAGTAAATGGACTGTGTGTGGTCAGCCCCAAGAGAATCTACAGCAAGATTTTTTAAACTGACCTTAATATTGAAAGGGATTTCCAATCATGTAAAAATATAAATGTTCAACATTTAGAGAGAAAAGAAGCCAGATGCAAAAACTATTGAGTATGTTCTTTAGGTGAACTGTGTTCTTAAGAATCTTGTGCATTATTCTGATATTTGAACAACCTTTTTTTCTAGCTACCATTACAAGATATCACCAACAATATTGGTAATATTTGCAAAATGATTTTTCGCTCTCTTGCATAAAGCTGTATTAACAAATAAGAACAATAATTGCTGCAAAGCACATTTATTTATCAGTTGCATTTTCTGGAGGTGACAGAAGTAGAAAATGTCATTAAGCAGATCCTCCAAGAAACTCAGGCAAGACTTTTACATGGAAATCACTGTTACCGTGTTCCTCCCAGAGGATAATTTTGGTACCACATATAACCTTTGGGAAGACTGGAATTTGTTTCTTTGTGTGAGGAAAACAAAAACAAGAATCAAAGAAATGAAAATCTCAGTATCTCATTGAGTGGCAGTGGACTAATACCGCATATGATCTAGCACTATGGTTTAAATTTTGCTATAAAAGAGTCTTATGCTCTTTCTTTCTGGGTGTGGGTCATACTCTCCTGAGGGGAGCAACATCTATTTGAATCAAATAGAATTTCAAGAGAATCTAAAGCATAATTAGGGAGAGAAACTGTTTCAGACAAAAAAGGCAGTCTATTAAGAACTCATTTAATCACAAAGTCAGAAGTTGGAGGCCAGGGAAGCGTCACACAAAGATTTTACAAAAGTGGTTCAGGATCAACACCAAGACTATTGCAAGGGAATTGAATGCACATTTAAACTGTATGGAGTCACAGCAAGCGTGACGCCTTAGTGTAGCCATGATAGATGAGACAGCTCTGAATGTTCGTTCTGTATCCTGATTTTCAGATGACTCCTGATTTTCAAGGATTTCTGAACTGCATGTGTGCATGATTATCTAAAGGAAAATCTGAACTAGCTAAGTCAAATTGATTTTACTCTATTGATTCATTTTTTTCAAAAACAATTATTTTTGCAGCAGTTTAGATGAAATCATGAATCTAAAAGACATTATATGGGAATACTCATGAAAAGTTCTTATGAACAATAAAATATTTATCATTAAATATTATATGTTGCGAATACTTGTAGTTTAGACAGTAGTGACAATAACATGGCATAAAACTGAACGTGAAAGCTCTGTGAAAGATTCTTAAATTTATTGTGACAAAATAGACAATAATAAATTCATATACATATATATGTATTATTATTTTAAATCAACCCTACTATGTTATGAATTAAGATAAGTTAATCAGGATATTAACTCAAGATTCTGGCTGGAGTAGGAAACAGAAATGCATCAGAAATCACTATCAAGATGAATATGTTCTAGAGAAATGAAAGAATGAAGTAGTGAAAGTTTTAGCATCAGGTTCTTACTGGCTGTCACTACCAAAAGCTAATCATTTCACAGAGGGAAATAACTGATATTAGAGAATTAAGCTTTAATTCAAGATATAAATATTTTGGGGTTTGACTGGACTTGTGTCCAAAATATCTATACCATCCTCCTAGTGGAGTGGGTTTTTTAAAGGACAAGGGGAAAAGGAGATGGTCCACAGAAATGCAGAAAGGGTGTTCTTTGTGTATAGGAGTGGGGCATGTATGAATGGCCCGAAGGGGTTACAGGAAAGGAGATTTGTGAAGCAATGAGAATTGATGGGCACCTGGGGTAGTTGCTTTGTCATCACTGTAGGGGTGGAGGGATAACACCAGGTTCCTGCATTAGCAGTAGCTTGAATTTTGATCTTGGCACCTGACCTCAGAGTTGACACCTCTATCCCAGCAACAAGTTTGAGTCTAAGCAAATTTCTAGGGTTATTATTTTATTAATCATTGAATTTTTATGGTCTCCTTCAAAAGGAGAACAAATTTCCTTGTAGATAACTGGTATGAAAGATTATTTTTCCAAAATTTGAGAGAAACAACAGCATAGAGATAAATGTTAGATGATAAAAGGTGCTGTAAAGCAATGGAGTTGCTTTCTAATTTTCATACAAATTTAATTGAAAAATTGTAAGTTAATCATGCGAACAGTTATGAACACAACATATGCGATAAATGCATTATTGCCAAATACATGGAATCATGTTATTACCAAATGTAGGAAAGCATTCATTAACAAAGTTTGAAATATTCAATGCCACTAGTTAGATTTCAGCTCTCATCTTCTTCATATCTCTATTTCCAGTTAACTCCAATAACAGTTATATCTACTTTCCTTTAATTTTAGAGATGAGCATTACACAATCAATAAAAAAGCAATGGTTCTACACCCACGGAGATGTTGCTGGTGTATGCAAGTGTGCCTCAGTTCTTGTCTTCCAAGCAAGGAAGAATTCAAAATGCCAGACAGAAGTAAAGTCAAGCAAAAATTTACTAGGCAGCATGAAAGTACATTTGGAAGAGGTTCAAAATGGCAACTTCAGTTATTCCAAGATGTAGAGTTTGAAGTGTACCACCCGTGCTCTGGAACTGGTTTATATTCCTTCCCTGTATCTCAGGGGCCCATTTGATGGACCGTTTCAAGACCACTCCTCTTGGGTATTTTGCATAACTGCCTTTAGTTTCAAAGTTCCTCTTCCTGAAAGGCCACAAAGACCTTTAGAGTCAGCAAAACATGATGACCTCAGTGCTGCTCCAGATGAAGTAACTCTGTCCTGCACCAAGTAGAAGAAAACTACCTCCTGATCAAAGAGAAACATATACCAACCCTAGAAACAATGTCAACCAAGCGTTAAACCAAGTCCTACAGCTGCATTGTTTCAGTTTAAACCCCTTGTTACCCCTTTTTTGAAAAATTAATCCACTGACGGCTGCCGCTTTCCGTATAAAAACTGCACCAAAGCTTGAGTTCAGTGGAATGCTCACCTGACTGTGAGCTTTCCCAGCCTGCGCATTGGATGATAAAGTCATGCTTCAGAGCATCTCCACTCACTTGTCTCAGTCTCTTTCACTGTGGGTCTCTCATAAGTGGTGCCGAAACCCGGGACACTGGGTTTTTAAGATCCTCCTCAGAGGGGTCACCCGGTCCCCCTCCCCCGCTTTGACCCCGACCTAAGACACTGAGACAATGTGCTGACTTCTCCCGGCTTCTTCTCAGGGAGCCTCTCCCTCCATTCATACAGTGACCTTAACTCAGATAAGTCCTTAACAGTCTCCTCCTACCAGCTTCTTCATTCCATTACGTTCAGGAAATTGGGACTCCTGTCCCTCTCTGAAAATCTGATAGCTCAGTTGAAGTAGCCTCCTTCCAGGAATTCTGGGAATTCCCTTCAACTGGCATCTCTTGGGGACGCCCAAGAGATCACCAGAACACCTTTTCTGACCTGTTAAAATCTCTTTAGGAGAAACCTTATTGAAAGTTTAATGGCACCTGAAACTGTCTTTGGACTTCCCCACTCTCTCAAAATTATGGGCAATCACCCCTCTCTACCACCAGCAGACACTCCACTGGGATGCCTGGTCTGACACTTAAAAGATCTCCAGCTCGAGGACCTTGAAGAGCCACTCCAGAGGGGATGCCTCCTCCATCTCTTGTCCCAAATCTGGCCTCAATATTCCTTTGATAATTGGTCACAATCGCGGGAAAATGGTCAACATTCTTACCGACCTCGATTCATATATCTGGCATTGTGAAAAATGGTCCAAAACCCGCTATGTGCAAGCCTCCCCATTATGACCTCCTTTCCTCGCCTGCTCCAGTTATGAGAGACCCACAGTGAAAGAGACCGAGACAAGGGAGTGGAGATGCTCTGAGGCACGACTTTATCATCCCAGGTGCAGGCCAGGATTCACAGTCAGGTGAGCATTCCACTGAACTCAGGCTTTGGTGCAGTTTTTATACGGAAAGCGGCAGCCGTCAGTGGGTTAATTTTTCAAAAATGGGGTAACAAGGGTTTTAGGCTGAAACGATGCACATGTAGGACTTGGTTTAACACTTGGCTGACATTGCATCTAGGGTTGGTACATATTTCTCTTTGATTAGGAGGTAGTTGTTTTCTTCTATTTGGTGCAGAACACGGTTACTTCATCTGGAGCAGCACTGTAGTCGTCATGTTTTGCTGACTCTAAATGTCCTTATGGCTATTCATTCTTGCTTTCTTATAGTTATAAATGGAAAAAGAGAAAAAAAGTGGGGAAGGGACGTCATCTCACTGACTACATGGGTAACAGGTCTGCAAGCACTCCTAAGAAAAAAAATCTTTATAGGTGTTCTTTTGGTGGAATTTTTTGATGCTATGTCTATTTGGTTTACCCCCAAACAGCATTCCTCTTGGAGGAGAAGGCAAATGCCTCCCTGGGAGGTGGCTAGCAGGTCCAGACCTCTGCAGTTCTTCAAGACAACTGAAGAAAGAGGGTTAATTTGGTTATGGATGCCTGAGGTTGGTAGGAGGAGTGGAGGTGCCACTTGATGCCTAGAGCTGAGACTATCCTTGAGAGACTTGAGAAATAAATGTGGGGTTGTTATTGGATTGGAGAGAGGCAGGAAGTTCAAACCTGGGAATGATTTCTTTGAGGAGTACTGTAGATGCTCCATGGGCTTTTTCAGAGGGGACAAGGAAGGCTTCTTCCCACCGGCACCGTTCCTTTGATCCTTATCAATCCATATGATTACATCCCTTGGTCAGTAGGCCAGGAATAATTCACTGCCCTGGTATCTGAACTTTGATCCCTGGCCTAAGACCTACTCCTGTGGGTGTCCCGAGACTTCCACCTTCCTTGGACTCTTTCATTTCTTTCTGCGCCTTGCCAGCACAGGTCTTCTCTACGGACATAACCATCACCATCTTGTGTCCCGCTGGTCTCCTCTTGTCCCTTGCCTCGCCCAGCTCATGTCTATCTGCCAGTCATGTATAACTGCCTATATTAATACCCCTAATAAGATGAACATTGTGAAAGCAATATCAGCTAGGAACTTTACTTTCTCCTTCCTAAATATAAAGGGGAAGAGAATAGAAGATTACTAAACTCTAGAAAATCCATCATATTTGTGTCACTCACCAATTACTTGTCTATATACCACTTTAAATTATTCGTTAGTCACCTCAACCAGGTTTCAAGTACCCTAGATATATTTCCTGTTACCTAGCTCAGTGCTGGGTGATAACTAGAGATTTTAAGAAGCATTTTCTGATGAACTGAATATTCACTGGGAGACTATTGCAGACCAAGGAAAGATTTATTCACTATCTTGAGTATTCTCTACTCTAGAATTGTTCTCTATCAGCTGTGTGAAACTGGATAGTTGAGTTTCGTTGAAAAGACAGACTTTTCATTATCAGTTTAAAATACACTATCTTCAATTCTTATGTTACATTATCTGTAACCTAGAGAAATTGTTCATGCATAATTTTTTACACATCTGAAAGTAAAATGAGTTAATGTGTGACCTACCTACAGAAATAGCAGAAAGTCATTTTAAGACAGCCTGGGAAAGGTGAAGAACTTTCAAACCACATTTCTATTAACTGGCATATATATATATATATATATATATATATATATAACTTTATGTCTTTTCTTGTATATTGTAAGGATATATGTTTATACTAAGGGATAATGTATAATGTACAATTAGCTTCTTTTTTGACCCTGATCAAATTAGTCCAAGAATTTTATAAGGTTCTTCATTGAAGTAGAGCTGTGATATTACAATTGTGATATAGATAGAAGGAAGCATCCACTAAATAGTCTGCCAATGAATTTCAAGTGTTGCAATAATAGTTGCTAGAAAAATATGTTAAAAATACTAAGTTTAGTAGGGTTATCAAAAACATATGTTATTTTCTAAACTTTTCCTGGATGCAGCAGGGATTCTTTGGATTCATTAGAGAAAGAAGAATGATGAAGGCAAAATGTGAGTGAGAAGTAACCTTTTATCTTGTGAGCCTTTTCCCTCTCATCCCATCTGCCTCAACCAAATAACACCAGGATGTGTTGAAACTATCTACAGAGGTCAAATGTACTTTTTATGTTCAATAAACAAGGTCATGTCTTTTGAAAACAATACAGTAGACTATACTAACACTAAGGAGTTACATTTACCTATGAATACAGAATTTTTAATAAAAGAATACATATGAGAAGCATGGGTTGTAAATAGAATTGTTTTGCTGTCAAATTGGAAGTTTCTCTGAAGTCATCAGAGAATATACGTGATAAATGAACAAATACTTCTTATAAACTATGAACCCATAGGTTCACTTTGTTTTCACAGGGCAAGGGACAATTTTAATTTGAGAAAAGTTAGATGTATGTTTCTTTTTATCCATTTTCTCTTCTCAGAAGAAAACATGTTTCTCCTTTTTCTGAAAGGTATTGTATAGATACTAGTACTTTCCAATTTTTTATATAAAATTTAAATAAATTTTTAAATAAATTTTTTTAATAAAATTTTTAAATAAAATTTATCAATTCTTATTTCTAGAAATAATACAGACTTTTATGTGTGCCATTACAGATACTAAAGAACAAGAATTTGAAAACAAAATGTTCAAAATGATTGATAGTGTTTACATAATTTGTTTGAGGCTCTTTTACAAAATCTCTGAAAGCCCCTTCTGCTAAAAGATACTTTTAAACCACAGTCTCAAGCGTTTAAACTTTTTTCTTATTCAATAGAGTAGTCTTCATCATAGTGACTAAAGAAGTGGATCTAAATGTTTTCACAGACTTTACTTTTGAATTAAATAGTAGTGATCGGTCATTTCAAGTTCATTTTTAGTTCATATAAATACTCTGGATAAAATGTACAGAAGTTATATTTAAGAGTCTCCCTTTTGTTTAGTTGCCAATAAGGCTGAATTTATTTTCCTAATATCATTAGATACTATGTACATGACCACTGGGTCTTTGGTCTTTGCCTCGAGGGTCCCACATAATCTGGTCATACCCTTCCCCCAAATCTCAAGCTTCATCTTTGATCACTTTCCCTCTTGATCATGTTAAACCTGCTACTTGATTATATTTACCAAGTTCAATTTACACATAGTTAAAGGTCTTTGTAATTGGTGTTCTCTTTGTAATTTCTAATAACAAAAGATTCTGTTCTTCACTTTTTTAGGATTCTGCTCAAGTGTCACCTTGACAAGTTTGTATTAAATTCTACAAATCAGAACTCCTGAATCACTCTCTACCATCATATGTCCCATTACTTTTCTTCATAACATGTATACCAGTGTTACAATATTATACATGTATTTTTACCTTTTGTTTAATTTATGTCTCCACTAGAATGAAAATTCAGTGAGGTCATGGAATTTGCCTGCTGTATTCACTCATGGTTTTATCCTAGAAAAGTGACTTTGTATCTGGTTTGATTTTCAATAGTAATTGACTAAATGGAAGAACTCATAAGTGATCCCATCATCCTTAATTAAAAAAAAGACTAATGATTAAAAAAATGTTTTGTAATGCTGTTAGCCTTGCTCTTTTTTTTATGAAAATTTCCAGCTCCATCCTATGCTCTCGATTCATTTTTTATAAATTAACTGGCGATATAGGTGCGAGTCTATTTATGGTGATTCAGTTCTACTCCACGGACCTCCTTTAGCCTAGTACCATACAGTTTTGATCATTATCACTTAGTACTATGACCCAAGATCTGGGAATGTGACAATTACACTTTTGTTCTTTTTTCTCATCATGGATTTGGCTATTCAAGCAAGTTCTTTTGTAATTCCATAGAAATTTTATAATATTTTTATTCTATTTCTTTGAAAAAAAAGTCAGTGAGATTCTTATGGGGATAGTATTAAACTTCTGTATTGTTTTTGGTAAGATGACTACTTTAGCAATGTTAATTTTTCCCAACAATGAGCATGAAATATCTTTCCATCTCCTTGTATCTTCTTTTATTTATTCTAGTAATATCCTATAATTTACTTTGTATAAGTCTTTCACTTCCATTTTAAAGTATATTCCAAGATATTTAATTATTTTTCTTTTTACTCTAAAATGGGATAGTTTTCTTAATTTTATTCTCTCCTTCTGCATTATTTGTATTAAAATGCAATCAATTTTTCTGTATTAATTTGGTAGCCTGTCACTTTACTGTACATAATAAATTCTAACACTTATGGGGTGAAGTTCTTAGGATTTTCCATTTATATTGTCATGTCTTTTGCAAATAGTGATAGTTTTACCTCTTTCCCAATTTGCATTCTTTTCGTTTTTTTTCTTACTAATTGCTCTCAGTGTGACCTCCAGTAAAATATTAAATCGCAATTGTGAGAGTGCACAACCTTGTCTCATTCCTGACCTTAGAAAAAAGGCTTTCAGTTTTTCGCCGTTCAGTATGATGTCAGTATGAGTATATCCTGTATGGCCTTTATTACGTTAAGGTATGCTCTTTTTATCCCAATTTTATTTCGAGTTTTGATAATAAATGGGTGCTGAATATTGTCAAACTCTCTGCATTTATTGATATGATCATATGATATTTTTCCTTCATTTTATTGATGTGTGTGTCATATTAATAAATTTATTTCTGATGAACCATCCTGGCATCCCTTGGATAAATACCATTTAATGATAATGGATGATCCTTTTAATGTATTGTTGGATTTAGCTTGCTAATATTTTGTTGAGGATTTTTGCATATATATTCATCAGAGTTATTGGTTCATAATTTTCTTTCTTGATGATGTCCTTCTCTAAGTTCGGTATTGTTATAATGTTGGCTTCATAGAAAGTGTTTGTGTTTACTGTTATTCAATTTTATAAAATAGTTTGACAAGAATAAATATCACTTCTCTGAATGTATGGCAAGACAAATAAAGTCATTGGTCCTACGCTTTTATTTTGGGGAGAATTTTGATTAATTCTTCAATTTTCTTGCTTTTCATAGGTTTGTTCAAGTTTTTAAATTTCTTCCTGATTTTAGTAGGCTGTCTATTTCTAAAATTCTGTTCATGATCTGTAGGTTGTCTAATTTATTGGTATATGTATGTTCACAGTAGTCTCTTATGATACGTTATATTTTTAAGGTGTCTGCTGTAACTTTTCCCCCTTAATTTCTGATTCTAGATATAAGAATTTTCTTTCTTTTTTTTCTTTTTTTGTCCAGTTATTCAATTTTATTTTTGAGAAAAAAAACAGCTTTTGGTTTCATGGATCTTCTGCATTGTCTTTTAAATTTCTACTTTATTTCTCCTTGAAATGTTATTATTTCCTTGATTCTACTAACTTTTGGCTTCAGTTGTTCTTTTCCTAGTTTCTTTAGGTGTAGTGTTATTGTTTATTTGCAATACTTCTTGTTTATTGAGGTGGACCTGCATTGCTATAATGCAATACTTAGTATGGCTTTTTCTATATCCCATAGGTTCTAATAACTTGTATTTTTATTCTTATTTACCTCCAAGAATTTTTAATTTTTCCTTGGCTTCTTTTCTTACCCAAAATTTATTCAAAATCATATTGCTTATCCTCCATATATTCTGGAATTTTCCAGCTTTCTTTTGGTGGTTGACTTCTAGATTTATATCATTTTGATCAGAGAAGATGCCTGTTATGATTTCAATCTTTGTAAATGTATTGGCACTAGTTTTGTTTTCAAACATATCATTTATCCTTGAGCATGTTCTATGAGGACTTGAGAAAAATGTGTATTCTACCAGTCATTGGGTAAAGACTTTGGTAAATATCTGTTAAACCCATCTATTCTGTCACTTAAGGATGATGTTTTCCTGTTTAGTTTCTGCCTGACTAATCTGTCCATTGTTGTACATGGGGTATTGAAGTATTCTAATATTATTGTATTGCTGTCAATGTCTGTAATTAGTTCTGTTAATAGTTGCTTATGCATTACAATACTACTTCTTTTACTATGTATCTATTAATAAGAGCTATGTCTTCTTGCTGAGTTAACCCCTTAATCATTATATAATCCATTCCTGTCTTTTGTTACTTTAGTTGGAAGTCTATTTTATCTATATAAATATAGCTCATTTAGATTAACATTTGAATGTAGGATTTTCTTCCAACTTTTGACTCTGGGCCTATGTTTATCTTTCAAACTTAGATGAATTTCCTGTATGCAGCATGAAGTTGAGTTATCTTTTTTAATCCATTCTGCTACTCTGTGCCTTTTGATTGGTGAGTTTAATCCATGAACATTTAGGGTGATCATTACTATGTAATTGTTCATTGTCATTTTGTTCATTATTTTCTGAGTGTTGTTTCAGATAGATCCACTGTTGTCTTATTTTCTTATGAGGTACTTTGAAAGTTCTTTTGTTTTCATTTTTATTTTGTTTTGTTTTTCTACGGATTTATATTTTCAGGTTATTATGGTGCTTACATAAAAGTTTCTATGCTTAAACCAGTTTTGCCTTATAAGTAAGTTTGTCTTGAGTACATTCCAACAGTCCACAGATTTACTCTCTTACTACCCACATTTAATTTTTTGTTGTTGTTGCTTCTAGGTGTACTTTCATTTCATTTTGTAAAACTTCCTTTAATATTTCTTGTAAGGCTGTTTTAGTGGTAATGAATCCCTTTAATTTTGTCTATAAACCTCATGATTATTCTGTCATTTCTAAATGATAATTCAAAAGTAATGAGTAACCTTGGTTGGAATTTCTTTGCTTTCCGCACCTGAATATATCATATCATTCCCCTGACTGTATAGTTTCTACTGACAAACCTCTCAGCAGTATAATGGGTCCTCCTTTGTATGTAACTTATTTTTCTCTGGTTGCTTTTAAGATTCTCACTTTTAGTGTATGTCTCTTTGGTCTTCTTTAGCTTGAAACTCTTTCAGTTTCCTGATTCTGGTAGTCTGTTTCCCTCCACAGTTAAGGGGAAATTTCAGCTGCTATTTCTTCAAATATTCTCTCTGACCTTTTTTTCCCTCTCTTATCCTTCTGGGACTCTTATGATGTGACTTTTGCTACTCTTGATGTTATCCCATAGGTCTCTTATGTTGTCTTTATTTCTTTTAATTATTTATTATTTTTGCTGGTCTGTTTGAGTGCATTCCACTGCCCATCTTGTAACATTGATTTAATTGGAGGCTTCTTCCACCTACTGTTGAGTTCCTCTATTATGTTCTTTAGCTCCAGAAATTCAATTTGGAGCTGCGTAATATTTTCTCAATCTTTACTGAAAAACTCTTTTTGTTCCTCCATTGTTTTACTGATTTCAGTGAGTAATATTATGTTGCTTTACAGTCTTCATCAAGAAATGTGTTAATTCTGTTGCATTCAGATATTCCCTTGGGGTTTTGTTTCAGCCCATCATTTTGCATTTATTTCTGTCTTTTTATTCTGTTTTGCGTTCTGTGTCTTTTCTAATAATTTTGTTCCCCTGATGTGAAAGACTTGTGTTAGGATATTAAGTTGCTCAACAGAGGCCTGGGGTGTTGGGCCAGAATGCTGGACTTCCTATATTTTTATGATTTTAGCACTCTTCAGAATTGCTGAATCTCTAGATCAGCACTGTGTAGAAACCCAAGACTATGGCATTCATGGTTGGAGTTGGTGCAAGGTTTTCCTCCACAGTCACACAAAAATAACAAGGCATTAGCTGGCCACAGTTCCAAAATAGCCCCTGGAGAGTGAGAGTTGCAAACTAATGACAGCAAAGCACACACTCCTGTGATAATTCCTCAGTCCTCCAGATGAACAGCAGTCCCAGAAGAGTCAGCAAATAAGCTCTGGGGTCTGGGAGTGGAAGCTCTAAGAAATACCAAGCACACAACAGAGCTGTTTAGCAGTAGCCCCAGAGGACAAAAACTACTATTCAATGAACTCCTCCTAAGATTTTCCTTGAGAGTGTCTGAGAGTGAAATGCTCTTAGAATCACTTGGCTACCTGTTTCAGCGCTAATTGCTATCTCTAACAACCTGGAAATCAGCAACTATGAGCAGAAACAATCTTGCACAAATACATTAATGGTGATGGGAGCAGACATTTTCCACTGAAACTTCTTGCTGTGTCAGCCTCCAGTACTTGCACTATGTGAAAGCAGTATCTTGGTTCACAAGGAGACTGACTACCTCTCTTTTCACCCTATGCTGAGGTTTTGGTTCGGCAATTAAAAGCCAGTTCTCAGGTATGGGGTCAACCACTGAAACAAACTCTTCATCTCTGGAGAGAGAGTTTATATCATTCTTCTCTCCCTGAGTACACCAGGGTCTTAGATCTTTAAGCATAATGGCATGATGCCAAGATAGATCAGCTTCTCCTACTGTCTATGAAGATGTGTATCCTTTCTCTTTGTGAAGTTTCTGGTCCCAGCTCCTTTTCAAAGTTTATGTTTGTTGAATAGATGTAGTTGTGTTTATGAGGATGAGCATAACTTGAGTCTGCCATCTCACTAATCTTTAAAATAAGGACAGTCATAATAGTATCTATCTCATAAATTTATTATATAGCTTGATAGACTACTGTATTTTAGACTTGAAAGTAAGACCAATTGGAGTATCACCAAGTATGGCACCTGGTGTTGAAGTGTAATACCTGGGTTAGGGTAAGCCACACTCCTGCTGGGCCATTTGAAGCTCATTTGTTGGATTTTTTGTTTGCCATAAGATTCCCACTAGATTCCTCCCTCCTCTTGTTCACAAAAACTTCCTGTTACCCTTGTGTATCCAGGAAGATCTGAAAACTAGAGTGGAAATTACTTGAGCAAACAAGACTATTCTTCCCACCATCTAAGGAATGTGGCGGAGATTTTATTGCAAATTTATTACCATGCTTCTATGTTTTCTTCTTATGTGGCTGCTGTCTTGGCTGATGTGCTGAACAGGTGTGATAGATGATTTTTTTTAACATTTGAAACTTAGAAGGACCTTTAATAAGAGTTAGGAGACAGAAAAGCAGGGAACAGAAACTGAAGATATACAAAGTAACTATGCTTCACTTATCAGTACAAAGCTGTAAAATATTGTCAAGTAGAACAGTGACAGTTACAAATAAATTAAACTAAATGTTTTTTTTTTATTGGCAGGTAATGTTTTATTCAATTACTAATGTTTTATTCAATTCATTGAAAACTACTTTCCTGAGATATTTTTTTCTTTAAAATTTTGCCATAAAACACTGAGCAGTTTAATGGGAATTTTATTTCAGTCCTCAGAAGACCCTTGACCACAGCTTCCAACATATTAACCCTCTCTTTGACCACACATTATTTCTTACAGAAACCATTTGTTCAACTGGAACAGAAATGCCAGAAGACAAAGAATGTATTCTATTACAGCATTAAGGCGTTCTACTAACAAGTGTCTTTTTCTTTCAATAAACAAAAAAGTTTTGTCATGTTTCCTGATAAAGGCTTATGTTCCCCAAATTTCTTCCTTAGATGCCCAGAAGGTCTTTGAATTAACTACTTCATCAAATGATAGATCAATGGGTATTATTTGCTTGCCAAACTTTTGTTTGATCTTAGTGGCACATATTTCAACACTGGGCCAAGATATGTCTCCAGAAATTAATAGATCAAAGTCTTCTGCCTGTGCAAAAATTATTTCCATAGATTTATATATGGAAGAAATCTTTCATAAAAACTTCTGAATTCTCTTTACTTTTTCAGCGTTTTCACCATTTTCTTCAATTTTCTAAGCAAGGCATTTGCTCCTTGAGGTGCAAATTCATGTATTATCTTGTTTTTCAATATTTGTAGTAAGAGTTTGAATTTCTAGTTTTATATCTGTTGCACTGGTATTTTCCTCTCGTTTTGTTGCAAAGTCTAAGTTGTCCATGCACAAACCATAAATATATTTTACCAAAATTATTGACAGAAATATTTTATCAATCTTGGCACGTATCTTCAAAACAAAAGTAAAATTTCAAGCCATCAAAAAGGTAAAGACATTTCAAAGACTAGCAGCATTGGGAAAAAATGGTATTACTATGTTATATTTTTTGTATTCCATTCCAGCAAAGTCACAAATTCCTTTTGCTTTGTTAAACAAACTGTGTATACTTGAAAATATTTGAACATTACGCAGTAAGTACTTTAATATCAATTTATAATACGTGAACATTGGATAGTGTGTTCTCCAAATCCAATTTCCTTGCAAAAAAAGAAAGGAGAGAAAAGGAAAGAATCAGTCTTTCACAAAGAGCACCCACACCTTATCTCTCAGGCTTAGCATGGAAAGGAGAAAGAAAAAGAAGAGGGGAGAAAAGACTGGTATTATCACCTCAAGGAGTGGCCAACCCTCCAGTATCTCAGACTGGAAACAGGAGCAGCCAAACTATCTGAAAATGAAAGCATTTGGCATTGAAAAATAAAACATTTTTGGAACATTTTGCCATCAAACCTGGTTGAAAATACTATGCACAGTCTTAAGCATTTAGTACTATTACCATTCAAGTTGTATCTGTCTAGGTCTCAAGGCAGGACTTATAAAGGGAAAAAATATCAAGTAAATGCAGTATTATTGCTCCTAATGGATTTTAAAGTGATGTACTCCAGTTTCTAGAGTTCAGTGCATGAAGTGGCAAGTTAAATAATTTTTCTTCTTTAAGATGAGTTTTAAAGAAGTTTCACTATCCTAATCCATCATTGACCTCTTCCACAATCCTCAAACTATTAAATAGCAATCACTGCACTTTTTTCAAATGAAGTTGAAATTGTCAGAGTGCTATGTGATAGGTTTGCATCAGCATTAGTTTTCTACTTGGAATTAAACATAGTAGACTAATGCTGGTCTATTTCCTGGAGATAAGGCTTTAGTTACTACCAAACCAGATTTTTTTATTTCTTTACTTTTAAATTTTATTTTATTTAAGAATTATTTGCTCTTAATATTATATAAGTTAAGATGTGCATCATTATAAAATCAACATCTGTATACAGTATGTTGTTTATCACCAATAGTTCGATTCTCTCTTTCACTCTATACTTGGATAAAGCCTTGAAAACAGAATTAAGACACAATTTTTCTGAAACTAGCACTCTTGCAAAAAGAAATGAAGAAAGTCTCTTCCTTTTGCCAAGAGATTTACAACCAGATGATGAGAAAATATGCCACATGCTTGCTGAAGGCTCAAACCCTGTTCATCCCAAAACTAATGTTCGCACATTCAAGAGTAACTCACAGAGAAATTCTAGAACTATTGCCTTTGGTATTTTCTTAGTATCCTGGTTAACTTTTCTTTTATTCACTACATTTTCATTATGAAATAGTAACTTATTTGGCATAACTTCATCTAATTCTATTTAAGCTTTTTATGTTTCACACATGCATTCCTTTGGAGATTGCCTAACTAGGTATCCCAGCCCAGGTCTCCACTTTATTCTTTGCAAGCTTGATAGCAGAATCAAATTAATCAAGCATCTACTAATCACATTTCAGTTGACAAAATCCTTCACTAATTCTTCTTCTCATAATATACTCATTCTTTGCTATTTTGTCATCTGGCACCAAGCAATTATATCCTACATTATCTTTCACTTTCTTGTCCATTCTGAACAATTTCTGAAACACAAGTTTCAAATTTTTGTTCATGTTGTTTTCCTTACCTAAATTCCTTTCCACCTCCCCCACAAATGCATTTAGTTTAAACTTATGGATCCTTCCAATTTCATCTTTTCCACCAATCTTTCCTTGCCACTGAGTCCTCAAGCTTGAAGGGAATTTCCTCTCCTCTGTACGTCCACACATTTTATTTGTAGCACTCTTTACAGCACTTTTTATATTTAACCTTTATTAAGACTGTCAGTATATGCAAGTGCCCCTTTCACCAACTGAAATGCCTTAGGAGAAGGAACCATGCCGTGTTTAACTTGATGTCCTTCACTGTTTCTAATTCAGTTCTAGCCAGATGGGACCAATACCTTGTGCAAGAAATAAATGGATATAGCTTTCATTAGATTCTAGACTGTGAGCTGTCTGAGAGTAGGAAAAGCATGTCTATATTGATCATCTCTTAACTACCCACCTAACAGTTTGCCTGGAATAAAATGATCTTTAATAAATATTTGCAAAACCAAGAAATGAAAGCTATAACCCTGCCCAGTGGCCCTATGATAGAATGACTAAGAGTAGCATGTTCAAGAGACACAAATTCAGATCTCAGTCTTTATTATGACTTTTGAGTAGGTGGAAAATCATCTGCAAAAGAAAAGTCTCCACCAACAACTTTGATCCTTCTTTTGAAGGTTCAAGGGAATGCCAGTGGCTTTTCCTATTAATTCCCTGCAAATTCTTTTTATAAGCTTCTTAACTAATGCATAAACAGTTTTGCAGATAAGATAATGACCACTAGCACAAAATAAAAGGATAAACAAAATAGGAAAGAAGGTAAAGTTTTTGAAAGTTAAGTGTTTCTTACAAGTGGTGGACTTTCACCTCCCCCTCAAAAATCGAAGGCTATTGCCACTCTGCTACCAACTTGTTTCCCCCCACACTTTCTATTTTTATTCCTGCTACAGAATTTTCCATGGCTGCCACATTTACGCTTAGGAAAAAATTGATTCTTTCCCTTTCATTGAATAATTATGTACAGCAAATTGTAACTATAACCTAATCTACAAGGTTTAATGTAGGTGGCTTTGATTTACTGGCCCATTCATAATCTGAAGATGATTAACCTCACTAGAAACAATCCACTCACTTGTCTAAGTGTTATCAAGGTGTTTGTCTTTAATCTGTCCAAAATCATCTTATGGACAAATGTATTATTGAAGAATTATATTTTAATTTATCTTCATGCCGTGCATTTGATGGGCTTTTGCATTAACACAATGTGATTATTCTTCTGTACACTACAGTCTATTCAAATTGGAAATTACCTGCACATACAGTCTCAGATAGTGGTCAAAAATTGTACCAGGAAGTAAGAATAGGACTCCTTAATATAACACAGTCCTGCTGCTCATCAATGACGCTTTTTTCTATTCTAATGCTTTTGTCATGTATATGAAAATCATTATGTAGTTTAGAAAACAGAAGATGAAGTGAAAGAAGAAGATCAGGGACCTAGGCAGCATTAATATTCCACCAGCATCAAAGATATTTCCCTCGAGGGGCTCCTACAGGCCACGCTGTTATTACAGTGCCTATCCATTATCTTGTGCTGTTCTTGGTATTAAGACAATAATGGAGAGAATAGGATTATGTGCGGATGATAGGAAATGTGAAGGCAATTCAGCAAGATAGGAAATGAATGGAGACATGATTCTTTCATCGAAGCCAGGGATGGTTTTGCATAGGGTAAAGAGAAGATAAATGAAGCAAAATGGAATCTTTACAGGTTAGCTGGGATAAAATGAGTGTTTTTATATAATCCTGTGAGTTTAACCTTCTTGAAAGAAAAATGCCATGGCATATATCTTTAAAATCCAAGTATATGTGCCTGAGGAGATGATCTGCTTTTGCTCTAAAAATTCACTTGTTGGAAAAGCTGTCTAGTGCTTACATGGTCCAAAGGTGGCCTTAAGGAGTGGCATAACCTTTTAATTCAGCCCCATCACAGAGACATTCAGGCTGTTATTTAAGACTCCCTGGTGGAAATGACAAGCCCAGCAACTCTCCTGGACCATCTCTTAGCAAACAATGCCTAGTAATCAAGAGAGCAATAAACCAAGCACCGGACAGTGGAGTTCCATTATGAAAAATGCTTAATCTAGTTTCTCAGAGCCCTTATTTCTTTTGACACTAACCCTCCCTGTCCCTACATACACACACACATACACACACACACACAGGCAGTCACCCAGACAGACTAAACAACAGGAAAGAAAAGCCCTGGTTTTTTTAAAGATCACCTATATTGGAGGCCCAAGGCTAATGTGACTCAAAGGCTGGCATTTCATGATGACAGTTGGGAAATAAGAGCAGCAGATTGTGTCCTTTGCAGAGAGGGCACTGGCATCAATAAATGTTTCTGTTTATATATTTGAAAAAGAACATTTAATTAAATGAAGGCACACTCATCTGCAGACAATATGACAGGACCAGAGAGTGTGCTTTCTGTGTTCACGTGCTCTGCTTACTCTTCAAACATTGCATTTCGATCTTAACTTAAATTGGATAGAAATTTAACCAAATAACCAAACTGAGATCAACAATATAATAACATCCTCTAACTCAAAGAGTTACCACGGGGAATTGAAGCGAAAATATTAGAGGAAATCACCATGTAGATATAGTGTATCTATAAGCTTGTCTAAGAATGTAAAAGCTGTGACTCTCCAGACTGCATATGAAATGTAGGTTAATATATCCTGCATGGAATTGCACTGAAGCCTACATAACAGAGATCAATATTCATTCTTTCTAAACAGGGTTGATGGCTAGCTAAAAAAATTATTTATATATATAAATATATATATACACACACGTACATGTATATCATTTTTTTAATTCCCAAAATAAGAGGAAATGATATACATGATTGTTCATTCCAAAGCATGGACCTGCTATCTGTATTAAAAAAAAAAAAAAAAAAAGCATGTATAAAGTGAAAATAATCAAGACCTTGGACAGCTTTTGGACCCTTTTTTCCCCTTCCCCCAGCCCTTTCCGGACTCTTTGGCGCTCCCTCTGGTTCTCTAGTTTAAAGATGGCTCCATACTGCTCTCTGCTGCTGGTTTATAATTTTCTACTTGAGAATCTCAGGGCAATTCCTGCTGCTCTTGACGGTATGTCAGATTCTGAGTGAAGTTCATACCAAAAGGATTGTCTCCTCATTTAAAATAAAGTAGATTTGGACTGCCAAATACAACTTCCTGGTTGCAATTTTTTGCTCCAAATTATCTGAACTCTTTGACCCTGAGAAGCTCTCATTCTAGTCACAAGAATGATTTAAATTTAAAAGATTGCCCTCTTAAGGAAATTACACGTAATTGTGAGATCCCAATCTAGATTTATATCCCTAGGAAAAGTGAGGTGGAAAGGAAAGGACATTTTAGAGATGATTGGAGAAATTAATTAATATCACCCTTTAATATCCATATCACATTAAACTCAACTTCAAACAAGAAAATCAATAAAAATAATGCATGACTTATAGAGCTCAGCACAAGATATACACTCAATTCTTGCAAATGAGATTTGAATCAAATATAAACAATTGAAATATCAGGTAAGAATTGAAATTTGGGGGGAGAAATTAAAGTCAGGAAAACTATATCTCATATCATTCAAAGTGTATTTTACTCTCCTTTGAAAACATAAAAATGAAAGCATGATTTGTTTATTTTATATAAAATACAAGAATTTTAGGATTTTGATAAAAATCATATTATTTTATAAAAGCTAATAAATTTAGGCATAATGCTATGACTCTTACTCATTGCTAATATATTTTCTTCTCTGGAAATAAAGATCATTATGAAAGAGAGTTAGCAGCTATAATTAGGCATTGTGATGTGTGGCAACATGACCACATGACTAAATCCAAGAGCATATGGTCAACTGTGTGACCCTGCTTGAGGGCCAGGAAGTGTGTTATAATTCATGTCATTATTTTGAACTGCGCCTAAAGCACAAAAGCCACTACCCTGCTTAACAGAAACATGAAGGAAGAAAGTTAAAAGAACAATAAGAAGTAATAAATAAAATTTGTGCATACTATTTAACAGGAATTTTGCCCTTGAAATTTACTGTGATTTAGATACATTCTCTTATAGAGATACTCCAGAGAATCAAGATGGACTCCCAGGTAAAATTTGGTTTAAATTTTGAGACTGATAACACTGTACACATATCCAGAGATATGAAAAGTTTTACTAGAAAATAAAATATATATGCACAATGGAATGCTACTCAGCTATTAACATTTTTTTAAAGATAAAATCCTGCTATTTGGAAAAACATGGATGGATCAATAAGAAATTATGCTCCGTGAGATGTCAGAAGAAGAAAGACAAATATTGCATGATTTCATTTATACATGGTATATAGAACAACCAAATAAATAAACCAAATCAAATAAAAATAGGCATTTAGTCTATAAAAAACAAGTTAGCGGTTACCAGAAAGGAAGGGAGTGGAATGTGGAGTGGAAAATCAGGCAAAAGTGGTCAATTATGTACTGAAGGATAGAAACGGGCTTGTTAGTGAAGTTGATACATTACACACAGATGTTGATTTACAATGATGCACACCTGAAACCTAATAATATTCTAATGTAATGTTAATTCATTTTTTTTAAAAAAGAAAAGGTTTATTACTCACATGATGAGCTTTTCTGGGGCTAGTAGATTCAAAAAATGACTCGCAGAGCAGGGAACAAAGATTTGGTTGGGTTTTTTATGATCATTAGAAAGCTTGACCAATTTGAGGGTTTCAGTGCCAGGTTTTAACTTCCCATAGAAACCAAAGGAAGGAGTACCTGGACTTTCTTATAGCTTCCCCAAGGTGGGACAAAAAGGGAAAGAGGGCAAAACTTTGCTATACAAGCTGTCAGCTGTCCAACACTAATTTAAAAAAAAAGATTGAACTCAGAGATTTTTCACAAAGACTTTCAATTTATATTGGTAGCAATTAAAATTCAATTATTTACATGGTGGTGGGAATCTCTCCCAGCACCATCCAGATCTTAAGGCAGATAACCTTTCTGAATCCAAAAGTGTAATCTCTAAATTTAGATAATCTCTGAAAGGTAAAAAAAAAAAAAAGGGTTCACTCTGCTCTTAGAATCTGAGGTCTTCATATCTCAACTTTTAAAATGAAGAAGCAGAGAGAAAGAGCTCATATTTTTTGCTTTATGAAAACCTTTATTCAATAAGCATGTAATGGAGGTTCCAGCTGTTTCAGGTAAAGTTAACGAATAATACACCACACCTGTCCACAAGGAGTTTTTAGTCTGCAAGTAGAAAGAAGCACATTCTTAAATAATTTCAATATTCAATGTGTCCGAAATATAGACATAGGATAGAGAGTGTAAAGACAATTATGAACTCTATCCTGAAGACTGAAGAAATAAAGGAAAGTTTCAGAAAGTAATATTTTCAATGATGAATGAAAGATTAACAGGCAAATAAGAAAGCAAAGGGAATCTGAACCAAAGAAAAACATCATGGTAAGATATAAAGGTATGAAATGCCTTGATATTTTCAGGTAGCTGTAGGTAGTTCAGTTCAATATCTCAGCTGCATAAAATATAAGGAAGACAGTAACCAAATATGAATAAAGAGGCAGTTGAAGGCCAGAGAGCATGGAGGAACTGGTTTTCCTGGAAAAATATTTGCACTTTATCCAATAATTCCTTTTAACTCTTTGAAAGCAGTACAAAAATTTTTATTATTAATCCCCTATGTTTATACATGAACTTCCTAAATTGTTTATAGGTATTAAAATAATTTGCAGATATCTTAAGTCACAGTAAAGCACTAGGACAAGCTCAATATTAATGGTATTTCTAAGTTTATTCAATTCAAGCATATGGCTATTACTAAGATATAAACACTGCCAGCTATGCCATTAAATCAAAAATAATCACTTGAAAATATAAAATAATAAAATGAACTGAATAGAAGACCTAGGAAACCATTAAAATGACAAATTTAAAAGTTTGTGAATTTCCCTGGAAACAACCTGTATATTATTTGAAGGTTTAGTAAGTCATGACATTAATCTTTTTTTATTTCCTGTAAAACTCTTGTAATGGTTAATTTCATGTGTCAAATCGACTGTGCTATGCTTGTCCAGATTGAACATTATTTCTGGGTGTGTGTGTGAGTGTTTCTGCATGAGATTAACATTTGAATTGGTAGGTTCAGCATAGTAGACTGTCCTCTCCAGGATGAGCTGGTATCATCCTGTTGAAGTCCTGAATGGAGAAAATAAAATGGAGGAAGGGAGAATTCGTTCCGCTTGAGTCTGGAAAATGATCTTTCTCCTGGCCTTGAATTAGTATTTATACCTCTCAGGCTGCATTTGAACCACCAGTTTCCCTAGGTCACCAGTTTATGGACAGCAGTTCATGGGTCTTCTCAACCCTCATACTCATGTGGACCAATTCCTCATAATAAATCCATTATATTTTCTACTGGTTCTGTTTCTCTGAATGACCTTCGATAGTGCAAACTTATATCAGCAAACTACCTGCCCTAGCAAAAAGAAAATCCACCTCTACCTAAAGGTAAATGCAAGTCTTATAAAGGTTTGGATTTATAGAACTGGGAGACTCTATTTTATGATAAAAGATACCAAAATTAAATTAGTTTTGCAAGTTTTATAGTCTATCACCATGTAACACAATGCAAGGACCACATTCCCAATCTGCTGCCTGGATCTGTACTTTCTGCAGTGAGTATCACCTGCTCCCTGCTTGGTTGCTTCATTTAAATTCATAAAGAAGCTGAGCTCCTACAAGATCTAGATCAACTTTATGGTGAAAAATTTCCTATCACCAGAAAGCTGAAATGAAACAATGAAAATGTGACTGACCAACAAAAAAAAAAATCAGAGCTATTTATTTTGGGGACTATTTTATTAATCTTACCCAAAGACTGAAAATATATTGGAGATGGAGTCGGCCACAGGCGTAGCAATATTGATACAAATTCCGTAGATATCTCAGCATTGCATAATACAGTTGATATCTAAAGTTGTGTTAGAAAACTGCTTGGGAGCCTTTTCATTCCAACTGTAATAAATGTTTTGGGTACATAAAATATATTATTATATTTGCATGTAAATATTTGCTGCCAACTCTATGCACTGTCTTCATGCAATATGTTCAACAGCATTTGAGGCTAAGTTCCACTGCAGGAGACTTTGGCACCTGATTCATACCATTTAAAGTAATCCTAGAGCAGAGAAATTCCCCATTGAGAAAGGAATATACAAAATATTATAAATTGCCATTTAAAAACAAAGCATGTAGCATTAGAGCATGCATATACCAAGCTCTATATAATGTATTTTTAAATTTTTCTTTTTGTACATACTTCTATTAGAGGAGTAATGCTACAAAGAAACCTCCTCATGGCTATACATTATGCTTAAGTGAATGGCAAATATCATGCATATGGTATTATATTTTTCCTACAAAAATCACTAATCATTGTTATTTTATCAGTATCCATGTTATCAATTATTAGTTTCTCCCCGGTGAACTGCTATTAGTTCTGAAGAAACACAGTCAAATACAAGCACAGGTTTACTATGTGAAAGACTAATTTTACACTGAGTGCAAACATGCCTTCCTGTGAATTCTTGTAAAATGATTCACACCCTCTGAGTTGAAAGCTAGAGACAAAGGGCAGGGATCATTGCTACACCTAAGTGTAAATTGGCCTAGAGTAAATTGGAAATAATATTTATTCTATATTGTACAGTTACCAATATGCACTCTTAAGCACTAGCAAGGTTCTTGGATAAATTACTGTCTCCCTCTGGAACTTATTGAAACAAATGAGAATGAGATATTTCATGGTTCCATTTTTACTCAGGGACTATGATTGTCCTCTAAAAACAAAAACTACCGTGAGTGCATGTTGATGTACAGTGAGTAATCAGCCTGCTTATTCATTAATGAGAATGATGTCACCAATCGATAAAAAGCCTGTCTTATGGAAAACCAGTTTTCTATTGATCAAAGAGATCACAACCTTTTGGTGCTATTTCGACTTAAAAAGTATTCCGATGACCTTATCTCTACATAGAAAAATGCCCTATAATTTTTAACTCACCCCTAAAAACCTTAAAGATCTCCCACTGTACATGACAACATTGTCCATAGGATTCTTTTTCTTTACTGTTTTTTACTCCTTTCATTATCCTAGACTTTGTTTAACCTTTTTTTTTTCCTTTTTAATAGTCATACTTCATCTCCTAATCTTCGTTGTCAAAAGATGAATTTTTTTTTCATGATGTTTAGTTTTCATTGCTTTCATTTTATTTTGTAAACATATTCAAATGAATTTCAATCCCCACCCCCATATGCAGATAGAGCTAACCATCTAAGGAAGCATTTTTATAGATCTAACCACCTAAAGAAGCATTTTTGTCTTCTACCAACTCAGCTGTTCTGTGGAAGTGTCAATGATTGACAGAAAGGACTGCTGAGGGTGGTGCTGAGTCAGCAAACCACTTTAAGATGAATAAGCTATGGGAATGTCAAATGCAGAAGAGACGGGAAGCTGAAATAACGGATCGACTATGTAATAGAAAAGTAACTGATTAAAGTTGAGTCTCCAAAATTTTAGGTAACCATAACTCTGGATTTCAATGAAATGAATATTCAGTTTAAAATCATTCATTTATACTACAACTCAGTGTTACAAGATGAACAATTTTCAAAGCATATATTTGAACATTTAAGGTGCATGTGCAATGCATGTTCATCTTATTTTAGCCTTAGAAGTCACATATGTTTGAGAAGAATATTCAGAACAGACTAGTGGAAAGAATCTTCCTGAGAACTTTTTGCTTATTCATTGGTATAACAATGTCATAATGTTACGTTCCTAGTCTAGTCATAGGGCTGTATAGAAGGTTATTGCTTTTTTTAACAAGGCCATACAGAAAGTTCTTGCACAGAAAGAAGACAGAAGAAATTTTTTAAAAGTTTTGATATATACTCCAATCTCATATCATCACTAAAGGTGTCATAGAGTGTGCTATAATTACATCAGTCGCTTTATATTTATAGATCCTGCAATTTAACCCTAAAATTTATTGGAGACAGCGCCATTCAAAAAATAAGTCTGACTTAGACATGGTTTTAATATTTTAATTCCAAAATCTATGTAATATTATAAAATACCCTCTAAGTTAAATTCTATTATTCCCATATAGTCAAAAAGGAAACTAAAGTTCAACAAAGTTAGTTCATGTGTTTGAATTAAAATGATAGTAAATGGTGGGATTGAAAAAGCAGTAAAGTTTCAATGACATATTCTTTTAATTTCTACTGGGTTAAAACATTGTCAGTTAAAAGCCAATTTAATTTTCTTACCTTGAATTTAATCTAGCAATCTGTATCAGAGTGCATTACCCCTGAGAAATTGGTCCTGTCAGATTTGTCCTGCCATTCATGTAGAAGGAACAGGTAGCACTGGATCAAATACCTAGGAAATGTTCTCAAAGTCCTTCACCAATCAGAACAAATACAATGTTCAGCACTGATCAGATGGTCTCAGGTTTAACATGTCTATTAATCACAACAATAATTGTAGCCAAGAAATAATTCATTTTGCTTTACAGTCTTACAAGCTTTTGTCTGTGAGCTGTTTTTCAGGGAGCTCATTTTAGATTCTGATTTCAATGAGAAATGTAGCAATGTCTAAGAAAATCCAACTAAATTCAAATTAAAGGAGAATTGGGTGTCCAAAAGGTTTGCATGACCAGTTAAGCAATGTGTGCATTTGGGGGGGTGATCAATTAGCTTAAGAAAAAGCCCTTAGGCCACACATTACTTGGTCTCCTGGTACTTAACTTCTACCTAGAGCTTGACATCCATCAAAAAAGTTAAATATTTTCACTTATAACATTGTCCTAGAAATTTAAAAAATAACACTGAGTCATAATTTTTCAGTGCACAAAAGATGAATTAATTCACAAAAGGAAAATATCAGAAAGTTGTTCAACTAAGAAAATATTGCTACACTAGCCATTAAATAGTGCAAATCAGACGACAGACCATTTAGTACTTATCAGACAAAAAGAGTTTCTCAATGTTGGTCATACATTTCAAATCTAAATAGGCATGATTTTTTTTAAAACAACTGGACATTATAGCAAGCCATTTATTATGCTGCTTAGCATAAGAAAATAATGAGAAATTAACAAATGTATATGCATATGCATGTTCAACTAGCATTTATAAAGGAAAAAATATACATGTTTAGCATTTTGGTATTAGTTGAGTACATTTTAGAAAATCTATATAGTTGATAACTATGTAGACATCAAAAATGATCATTAAAAGTGTATAAATGAATACACTTAGAAAAATAGCCAAATATGTACATTAACATCTCTTTAAAAACAGGTCTATGTAATAAATATTTTATAGATTAGACTCTGGAATGATTTATCCAAAAATATCAGTGATTATCTCTAGAGTGAGATTATTTATAATACATATTTTATTCTTTCTCATTTTCTCATTAGCGTTTCTACAACAAATATCAATGGGATTTATGATAAAAATTTGTTGAAAATATTAAAATCAGATTAAATTTTATACAAAGAGTTTAGGAATAGGTAGGATTAAGATAATTCAGTAAAAGAACTGCATATAAAAGGTGTTCTGAGTTAAATTGCTATGCTCTACTCTCATTTTCAAAAGAATAGCTTTTTTTCTGTTAAGTAGGAGAAGAAAACAGGAGTCTAAAACTAATTTTCATCAATCACTGAAAGAAAAGGAGAAACATAAATAATCTATATCCTAAAACTTAATGATTCACATGCTTTAGAAATACAAATTTCACTAACTTTTGTGGATGCTGACTATTTTTGTTACCATATTTAAAACCCTACCACATTCAAATTATTCCTAATTTCTGAATAAGAACAATATGATGATATCAAAGTAAGTACTGAATGTATTATTATACAAGATAATCATGGCCCATGTTATCCACTACTGCCCAAGACCTACTGAATCTGAATATGCTATCCGCTGGGCTATTTAAATAATTAGGTTGGAAATCACTAGATGTTATCAATCAGATGTCCTCTTAAAGATTTCAGATAGAAATCTCTCTCTAGTATGAGTTATCCTCTCCTGAGACATGGATATCTTTTTTAAAATTGTGGTCTTTAAATCTAACAAGAGAGCCCTGAGCCCTGAGACAGAACTCTCACTCTTCAATGACCCTATATATATATATATATATATATATATATATATGTCTACAAGCAAAAATTAAATTTATTTAAAAAAATATTCTGTGCCTTTCCCACTCATGATCCAGTACTCAGTATTGGCAAAGTAGGATTTATTACATTAAATATGGCAGTAGATTCTTGCAGGACAAAATAGCATTCCCAATAGTACCAAGAGTTAATTTTCTTCTTTGTTTTCACATCCCAATTCATGGTTTTGGAGAAATGCACAAATTAGCAAATATTCACAACTGTTGCATCTGTTGGCTAAGGAACATTTGTAGTATTAAATAACTCATATAGCTCTTAAATGTATATGTTAATATATAGATGATGATAGATGAGATAGATGACAGATGGTTTTATAAGATTGAAAATACTTTTGTCAAAATATAAGGGTATATTTATTTAAAATGCAGGGTTGATTTTAATGTTTAGAATATTTGAACTTACAATGTATGGGTTTCCATATGTAGTATTGCCTTGGAGTTCACAAACTTTCAGATTGCATCCACCTTTAGCTAATATGTGTGGTAAATCTGATCATACTTCCTGTTTTCGACAAGTTGTATCTAATTTTGTGACGTCTCGTCTTCGTCAGAATAGGGTTGTAAGATCTACATTTTTGTGCAGTGACTTTCTTGTAATCCCTAACTATCTTTATTTCCTAACTATCTTTATTTTTTTCATTGCTCTTTAAAAAATTTTGTACTGATTTATCTGTTGATACATTGATCCAATGAACTAGAATCTTATTGAATTGTATGTATTTCTGTAAGGAAATCTAAAGTCTTTTTAGAAATAAAATAATCATGAAGTAATGATACACTGAATTTCCCTTTCTCCTAAGAGCAGAAGTTTTCACTGTTCCTCCTCCTCCTTTGTTTTTCCTGAAAGCAAGAAATAATCTCTCTATAAAAGGTATCCTCTGTACACAGAGATAGTCATCCCAATTGTCAGAGACAAATCTGGGAAGCTCTGTAAAGGAACTTTGATTCTCTCACTAAATAAGCTGTCCAAATCCAAACACTCAAGAATGTCTTTGTCCTTTCTGTTCTTCAGAAATTTATTGTTTCTCTGGCTTGTTTGTTCATTCATTGTGTTCCATATCTTATCAACCACCACATTTGTGTATTTAAGTTTGTCTTTTCTCTTGCTGATGTCTCTCATATCAATTTATTCTTAGGTTAGCGAAGGAGGTGAGGTGGAGCCAATCCAAAATATACCTACAAAGATAAAGAGCAGGAGGGTTAGAAAAGAAAGAAGAGAGAAAGGAAGATTTTTCAAGGTTGATAATTTATCAAAAAAATAGGTTACAAATTTGAATGCAGTTCTGTATTCAATTTCAATGAATATTTTTTTGTATCACATTGTCAGTGTATCAAAGAATATGCTCTAATACAATATGAAAGATATTTTTCCAGAGAAAGTGAAAGCAAATTCTAAAATGTTAAGCATTTTATTAAAAATATTAAAGCTATTAAACATACACATACTTTAGGATTATCATTATAAATATCATTTCCTGTATATTTCACGCAGGCAGTCTTAATTTTTTCAAACAATTGATTTTTGTAGAACTGTTAAACTTGTAACTTTTTTATTCACAGATTGATTCAACAAAATACTGACTACTATAGTCCTTTAAATATAAAAATGAATATTAAAAGGCAGAAATTCCTGTTATTATTGATCTTTTTTCCTAGTGAGACACAGATATTAAAATAAAACATTAAAAAATTAAGTATACATGGGATGTTACATGATAGCCAATATGGAAAAAGGGAAACTAGGTGAAATAAGAATGAGAGTCTTGAGATAGCCAAAAGCGGATTCAAATGTGAGAAAAGTCATGTAGGCCTCACGGAGAAAGTTTAAGAGTCAAATAAAGTCTTGATAAAGGTAATGCAATTATCCAAGTGGATATTTGGGAGAAAATCATTCTGGATAGAAATAATGGCCCATGGCAAAGACAAATAGACTGGATCTCAAGAGGCAGCAATAAAAAAAATACCCTTCTCCATCCTTCCTACATCAAATTGAATCTTGTGTTCACCAGCAATGACGATGTTTATTTACAACATGGTGTTGCTTTCTGGCTTACACTCTGGAATCAACCACTGGGAGGACTGTGATTGCTCACGTCAAGGGCCTTTGTCAAGATTCCCTTCTAGAAGCAGTGGATGACAGGCTCCTGAGCTTGCCCATCCAACCCAGATTCCGGTCCAGTGGATGCATTCTACTGGTCCAACTTCCCTGAAGTACTGTTTGTCCTCTTTTCCTTGTAGCAGTGACGAGAGCCAATGACAGATTTGCATAGGTATGAGGAGGCTTAAAGTACACTGTGACAGGATTTAAAAAGTCTACTCACACATGTCCTGCAGGTAAATAAGGTTGTTGAAGGACAGGATTTAAAATGGGATGCCTTTCAATTTTTCTGACACCTTTCTTGACTTTCCATGTCCAAAGAGAGAACTATTGGAAAGTCAAGATTGTAGGCTCCCAGGAACCCCTGAAATATTTTACCTATCTGTCTGACTGCTTGGAACCAAAGGAAGCCTTCCATAACTGCAACTTTGTAAGTCAAGCTATGGCTTTCTGGGAACAAAACACTGCCTTACCATATGAGACTCTATTTTGCAACACTGAGTGATCAATATTCAAGCAAGCTTTCAGAAATATAGTAACGAAACTGAGAAATGGCCTATAATTTTTATTCTTAAAAGAATGTTTTCTTGTTTGTTTCTATGACACAACAATCTTTGCCACATACATTCTTCTCCTTTCCCCATACGATTTTCTTGCTTACTGCTCATGATCTGGAAAAAATTTTAGACTGGAAGTCGGTAAACCTAGTTGTGGTTTAGTATGTTGATAAATCCACTTTTAAATCTCAGACAAACCACTTAACTTTTGGAGAGAATCAAAATATGCCACCCGAAATACATACTGTCTCTTATTTTAAACTGAAGACATTTGAGAGTCAACAGTTGAGAAAAAGATGGAAAGAAAAAAGTAAGGAAGGGAGGGAGGGAGGGACGGAAGGAAGGAAGGAAGGAAGGAAGGAAGGAAAAGCCTTTTGATTTATGTGACCAAAAGCAGCAACTTCTTGGAAATAAAGCTGCCATAAATTCCTCTTCAGAGCAGATCTACTCCCAGAAGGGAAAATACACATAAAATGTATCTCCTATCTTTTGAGGTGATACAGTTATGATCCTGAACAAGATGGAAACACCACTCATTATCTGTATAGAAAAACATTATTGCAAGCTTTCTTCTCTCATTGATTCTTCTGAAAACCCATTTATATTTCTAAAACATTCTGTTGGTGTCCCAAAGTCTCTTTCTGCTTCGTTCTCATTATCTATTAAGATGACTTACAAGCCTAAAATTTTAACCAGCCCTCTGAGTTACTCATCACTGACTTCTGCTTGTGGGGCACTAATTACTGATGTAAGAGACTAGAGGATGAGTTAATTCCTCCCATACAGATCTCCAAATCTTCATTTCCTCACATTTATAATGGAGATGTAAATAACTATCTCACTAAATTATTTTGAGTGCTAGTTAAGAATTATAGAAAAATGCTTTGAGAATGGTCTATATGGAAGGGAAGCTAGTTTTCTCAAGATATGGGTTTTAGTAAAATGAAATGTTGGTACTGAACTTTTTAAGCTCATGGAAAATGATTAATTTAATAATAAAAAGCATTCTGAATTGCCATTTGACTATGTTCTTTTTCCTAGAAACTTCTCAGATTCCCGCACTTGCTTTGGACACCAGACAACTTAGTAAAGATAGGCAGCCATAAACATCTGGGTATCTTTGAATAAGTAGCATTAGTAAAATAAATTTCAGGAGAAATTTAGTGCTTTGAGTTTGTTCATGCTATAGTGTAACTAATGTGGAAAATCTCAAAGAGTTTCTCTCTAGAATTCAAAAGATTTGTGATTGCAAAGAATAGCAGTTGAACTTAAATATATATGTAGTTAAAATATATTATATATCACATTATATTTGATAAATATGTGTTATATATGCATAGTCACTTTGTAATAAAAAATATTATTTATCTCTCTTAGCCTTTCTCAACTTATTCTTACCTCTGGAAATAGAAATCATATAATAATTCAGATTCTTGTGCGGATTTTTGGTGTTGAAAATTAGAAAGTCATTGGATAATAGGCTAATTTTCCCCCCACTTTGAATACTTTGATTTATTATAAAATAATTCTCCTTTGGTTTGGGTTTGTACCTGTGAAGAAGACTTTTTTTGAGAGGTAGATGGGAAGTTTGTTTCATTTTTAGGAAGGCCTTTCAAAAACCCTTGGCATTTCATATCTTAGAGCTAAGCATGTACAAATCTCTATTGGTGATTAAAAAAGATATACACACTAAGTAATAGACTCCACCTGGTATAAACTACTGACTGTGAGAAAGAGAAGATTTTATTGTTGAATTTACAGACCCTTTTAAAAAAAATCTTTCTTCCTATATGTCTTTCAAATACAATTCTCTAATGAGGATGGTGGGAAAAGGAAGGAATTGTCAGAAAAAGGAGGATGAGGGTTAAGGGATATATCAAAGCTGGGAAGACAATCTTGCAATATATCTTACAGGAAATACTCTTTTACTCAGACTGAGCTGATAAAACAACAAGCTTTCTGGGTGGAGGGAGGGGGAGAGAAACGGAAAGAAACACCGCACGTTCACCTGGGGAATTACAGAACCCGAGGCTTTCAGGTGAAAAACTAATGAGTGAATCAAGTGAAATGCATGATTACAGCCCCGAACCCTTACATTTGAGGGCAATTTTTATATTAAATCACAAATAAGATTATTGCCCATCCCCAAGCAAAGAGTAGGAAAGTGGAGTGCTTGTCCCCCAAGGAAAGCAAAACCAATACAGCATCTTTTAGGCGAACACTGACTGCTGTTGTGTATTTCCAGAAATGGCATCACTAGTTTAAAATCCCTAGTGGAGGGTGATCATCTTTCACTTAAAAACAAAAACAAAAGCCTCACATATACAACAGGTTAGACTTAGATACAGCCACATGTCCATTTGGATAAATGTGATTTATTAATTTTGGTTCCAATGCGTCTCATACCTCTATCCTATAAGAATGATCTTGTATTTTCTATATAAATATCCATCCATAGATATTTGATATAAATATGAAAAACTCTTTAGAAAGGACAAAGCAACCAATGGTTCTATGTAGCATTTGAGCTCTAAAGCAGTGTTTCACAGAGTGTTATCCAGAACAAGCTACCTCAGATTTGCCTGGAAATGTCTATTAAAATGCAAATATTAGGCAGTTGCAGACCCAGTGAATCAAAATTTCTGCCATGGGATCTTATGGGGCATTTTTTGGCAAGCAAAGTAAGTTTGTTTCTTTTTTTAATGTACATTAAAGTTTGTGAAACAATGTTATAAATGTGTCATGGGATATAATTGTAGGTCTAACTGATTTGTACAAATTATTTCATATATACTGAGCCTCATATTAACTCTTTAGGTGACAACAGTGGATATTCTAATAAAATTCAGGCAGCCACAGGTAAAACAGAATGTGTGCATCTCAGAGAAGAATCCTGTGCTTCAGTTTAGACATTGCTGCTAGTGAGTATATAATGCAACCATTCCATTTTCAATTATCACTACACAGGGCAAATGATTCCCTGTATGGATTCAATTACAATTAACAGTCTAAAATATTTAGGCAAAGAAATCACATAATTTGCCAGAGTCAAAATAGCTCATCTCTATTGCTGAATGTATTGTTATCTCTTGCATTTATTTATAATTGCATATTTATTTTTAATTATATTCTTGCCTCATGCATGTGAAACCTTTTTAGGGAGATTTTTTTGACTGTTTTCCTAGTATTTTCTTTTGGTAAATTCATACTAAATTGATTTTGGCATTCAGAATGTGGTAACCTGGTCAAAGAGAGATCAGAAAGTGTATAAACCACAATTAACGATTACTACAGGTCTTCTAAACTTTCTATTTTATGAGTGATATTGAGATGTATATTTATTAATCCTTGTATAAATTAACATCTATATCCATTACTCTGAAATATTCTAAGCAATAGGATTTAGATATATTAAAATAAACATGTCTGGAAAATATTCCTCTAGAAGAAATGAAGTTATATGGTGACTATTTGTCAATGTGTTACATGGTGTCACAAAAAATACATGTGCAATATCAATAAAAATCAAGGGCAAAAGGTCTAACTACATTATTAGTCTTAATAATTTTACTCAATTTTGCTTCAAGCAAAAAAAGAACAGCCAAGCATCAAGAACTTCAGCGAATTATATGAGAGAAAACTGATAATCCTAGGGTCCAAATATGGTTAATGATAACGGGGAGTAAAATAGGGAAAAAAAAGGCAACAAGGGAATGATACATAGCTAACTGAACAGTGTTGAGTGATTGCATTATGACTATTTGAATTTATGCTCTCTCTCTTAATTATTCCTGTTTTTCTTTCCTTCATTCTCCTACCTTCCAGGAGAACAAAAATAAATAGCCAGACTCCTAAAATAAGTGGATTCTCTCCCCTTACTCTCCAGTACCACCGGCATCATCAGTAAAGCTGATGTCCGATAAGGCAGCTATTCTGAGTACATGAAGCTGAGAAGGGAAACTCCCCAGATGAGGTTTTTTTTTCCTGAAAGCTCTTAACACAACTCTCTCTGTCCTTTTGTCTACATCAATTTCACAAGTTCAGATTTCTGCGTGAATGTTGTCTTAGAGAATCAAAGGAACAAGTAGAATCACCAGGTTTCAATTCATCACAGGTACTGTGCCAAAAATGAAAAGGAAATTTCCATTTTGTTTGCCATCTTTTCAATATTTCAGAGAAAGAGGAATGTGCAAGTTTTTCTGCAGTTTGGACTATCTCTAGGCATATCTAGAGATAAGAATATTTTGAAATTACACAGAACTGTTTCCTTTTAACCAATGTCTGCTGAACATAGAGATAGGCCTATGAGGGTAGTGATATGATCACCTGAGCATTCAGAAGGGAGAAGCCATATTTCAACATTTTCGGTGTTACTTTCAAATTCATCATGGTGGTGGAGGAATCCTAAGTCTTAAAGATTTATGTTAAAATACATTCCACTGGTATCAGATTTGAATAGAATCCTCTATAGAAATCTTTTTCTTTAAGGCTATACTAGTAAAAAATGAGAAAACTGTATGCCATTTTATGGAATAATCTAGTAGGTGCCTTTCTTGTTCCCAGTACATGCAGTTATGTCAAAGAAAATCTGGAGTAGACTTAAAAATCTACATATACATGACAAGAATTAACATAACCATGCAGAATGCATTATATTTCAAGGATCTTAGGTTAATCCTGAATATTGTTTGTCATTTCCCCTGAATCTGACACTCAAGATCAATGAGTTATTTAGGAACTAGCAATTCTTATGCAGTAACTGAGAAAATTGTATGTACATTCACACATGCATATGTAAATATGCACTTACATTCCTATGTACTATTTGTTAGTTAAACTAGATGTGATTAGTGAGATCCTTGATTTACTGACTCATTGATTTTTCTTACACCAATATTTCTTAGTTATATATCAACAGTTTTGTAACTCTTAGATCACTTCTCTTATTCCCCACTGAACTGTTTCCTATATAAACTAACCTTGCTTTAGTTTTTATTACAATCTCACACAGTGGTTTAGATGAATTAGTCATATTTATTCTGACCAAGAACATTTCAGAAAATTTGAGTACCAAGCAAAATGTCAACATATGCATCTAGACAGAACTTTTGGGTAAGATTATAGCCATAGAATTTACATGTCGGTTTCAGCATATTTATGCCTCTGAATTTCTAGTATTGGTTATAAGATCTTATGGAAAAAAATATGTGATTCTAATACCCCTCTTGAAATTTCCAGCTCAAAGAATTTTTCAGTTATTGCACCAATCTTGACACCTTTCTCTTCCACCAGCGGGAAATGGCTCAGGTTAACCTGATAAGAGAGTGAAATACAAGCGTATAGTTCTTTTTCTATAATTCTGGAAATGATGTTCTAAAATCTGAAATTTTAAATAAGTTTGGCTCAAATTCTGTTGAAATTAAAGTCCCATCTTAATTGAGAAGAGACTATTCATAGTCTCCCGCTCATCCCACTTGACATGAATATTCATAATTTTTCCACAGTGATATTAATGCACTTGTTAATGGATGCTACCTCAGAACTTGCTGGAGATATTATATAGCATAGCATAGTACATGGCATTATATAATATGAAAAAAAAACTCCAAAACTTAATTCCTACACTGATCTGGTCCCACTGTTTCAAATAAGGAGTTGTAAACTTTTATCTACTTTAAACAAAGCTTCCACGGTAAAGAAAGAAAAACAAATAACTTCTTTAAGGCATTTACTTCCCACAGAGAGTGTGTTATTCTATAAATAATACACAATCAAATACAAAACAATCAGGAAAACTCCAATGATTTATCCACTGCTCATAGCCCATCTCCATCAGAAGGTGTACATCAAATTTCTCCTTTTTCTAAACTCAGTTGGCCATTCAGTAAAGGGGGAGAGTTTTGATCTCTTTGAGAAGTATGAACTCTTGATTATTCTGCTTGAGGAAGATATTGCAAATTGCTTCAGCAAGGAGCATGGTCAAAAATAACAGTTCTAAATGTACAACCCCAATGGAACAGTTTTGACAAGACTCTTTTTTGAGCTGTCATTGTTTGCAATCTCACACAATATAGCCATGCAAAAATTATCAGTCAAAGTGTGGTTACATCGCAGAGAAATTTACAAGACAAAATCAGAGAAACTAAAAGTAATTCCGATGGTCTTTCCTCCTCTTCATAATAAGCAGTTAATCTTTTCTCCCCTGCTCTACTCCACACCCTATTCTTCTTCCACTATCCTCTGCATATCTGATGAGTTTGCTTTCATAAAGCAAAAATGAAATAATTTTCCTAGAAAACCCTCATTGATGTTACATTGCCAGCAAGGTTTCATGGAGTCACACGAGTCCTTCAGCATTCAAGCTCTGCGTGCTTTTTCAGCCAGAGCTTTTGTCTAACTCCTGAAAAGAATCTTACAGGTATCCTAAACAACATGTCTTCTGAACCACATGGCATTCCATGCGTACCCCACACTCTCACACACCAGCTAGGTTTGGGTGTCTTGTGCTTTCTTCCCTCATATAAGTCCTATCTTCAGCAAATGGTGAAATCTGACTCACTCTTCAAGTCTCAGTCCTATCCTAGAACTCCTGCCTTTGTAGAAAACCCTGGTATAGTGAAAAAGATACTATTCTCTGTCATCAAAACAAAGATCACGTATCCCACAGTATCATGCTTAACATGTCAGTCTTCTATAGCTTCTGAAGTCTCTGAGGATAAGATAAGAAGCTTAATCTTATTAATCTTATTCATTTTTGTATTCTCAGTGACTTGTACAGTGCTTACTTCAGTGTGTGTGATCATTTACTACTTTTTGAAAAAAAATGCATGAATAGCACAAAGAGAAAAGATAAAAAGCTCCTCTACTGAGAATCATCTAGGAGCCACTAAACTACCTATGAAAGGCTAAAAATTAAGTTATTAATCCAGAATTGCTAAATGCAAATTATGCTAATATCACAATGTAGCAGAAAATATTTTTGATGGATCTTGGTTGATATGTCAATTAAAGAAATTGCTCATTACACTATAGTCTCCTTCCTGTGCCACACCATCCACTATCAAATCCCAATAGAATAAGTTTGTTCTTCGAAATGCCTTGGAGACTAACCTGAAGATACCTTCGAACTTACACCACCATAAGCTGAAAATATATTAGTAATACTTCACCGTTTCTGATCTATCGTCTATGCATTTGCTGCCTTTATTAGTCAAATTCCATTGCATTTTATTTTAACCAGAAATACTTATATCTATGTGTATACATTACATGCATTATACAAGAATAACAAGGATTACCTACATAATTGGACTGACGCTTTTCCTCTGGGAAATTCAGTAAAATTATCTTCCATTGCATTGCTAAAATACTACTCATTAAAAGCAGAAATAACCTTTTATACTCATGGCTAACAATGCATAAATGAGTCTCCACCCTGCAGCTTATCTTAATTTCAAAAAGGAGGAGGTATTTTCCAGACGAGTTGCTGTTTGCTTTGATTTTCACCCACAAGTGCTATGAAGATTTTTTGCCCTGACTTGTTTTTTGGTAGCTTTAAGCTTTGTCCTGATACCCTATTTTCTGAATCAATGTTTTGTTTTGTTTTTTCTAAAAAAGGTGCCCAATTATTTCTTATTTGAAGTTCAAAACTATCTATAATTTCTTTTTCTGATGAACTTACACTATTTATAGTCATGGATGCTAAAAGGCAGGGTGGGGTGGGGGATGGGAAAGGAGGAAATGAGCTCTACTTTTTTTCCTGCACTCTGTTCTTTTCCTGGTGCTGAATTCATTGTTTTGATTCCTTCATGTGCTGGCAAACTTTCAAGCATGCCATATGAGAATTTAAAAATGAAGCACTCATTTAGGAGTCACACAGTGGTGATATACACACAGAGCTTCAATTTAAGCCATTATTGCATACCATCTTTTTCCTTTTATAATAATCCATTAAATGCTTTCAAGTATGGAGAAGGAATAGCAACCTGTGGATCCAAATGGAACCCAGATGACCTATAAAATGCATACTGCCTCCCTGCCCGAGTTGTCAGAGCTCTCATCTCTAATGGATGGCATTGTTATTTTACCATCCAGACAACCACACACATCAATTATACATTCGCCAATGTCATGAATCACCTTTTGAAGGCAATCTGTCTTTCAGTTGTTATACATACCATTTTTTCTTAACCTCTGAACTAATTATGTGTATATATGTGTGTATGTGTATGTGTATGTGTGTGTGTGAAGGATGATGTTCTTGACTGAAATACAGTGATCGATAATTAGAAAATACTTGGGAAGAATATTTTCTGTTTATTCTGCCACCATAGACTGCAATATTTGTTCAGTAATTTACTGTGACAACAGCAGTGCTCAAAAGCATAATATATGGTAAGATATTGTCTTCCAGAAAAATACCATTTGTATTGCTTGGTATACATGAATGAAGGGTTAATTTTCCATTTACACCCATATACTTATAACTTACTTGTCTACTGCCTTAAATATATTTATATTTTTCACTGCTGATCAAGATATCCAATGTCTTACATAAATAACACACAAATACAAAACTATTATGAGTTACTCTCTTGCTTTAGAGCTATTTCTTAAATGATTATATCTCCAAATAGGTGGTATATTATAGCAAAACATTTGACTTTATTTGCAGTATAATTACTCAAAGATTCCAAATTAGCTCATTACCCTAAGTAAACAGATTATTATAATACCGTCAGACTCACAAAACTATTGAAAGTATGGGGCTATCTGAAACCCTCAGGAAGACTAACCCACAATAATTGATAATAGTTATCAATGCTATTCTTTACCTTAAAATGATTCAGCAGGAAAATGTTCAACGTTCTTTGCTAATGACTCGTGTTTCTTTCAGATAAGACTTATTTTTGCTTTGATTTTGAGTGTGATTTGTTTCGTTTTTATTATTTTTTTTTTCTTATTTGCCTTATATTAAGAGCATCCTAGTAAGGCTGAGACATTTTATTACTTTTCCAGTTTAATAGGAAATCAAGGATATTTGATTATCATCATCATCACAATGCTATAATTATAAATGCTATAATTATTGAACTCTAGTTATGTTAAGGCATGGCAATGAGTTCATTGCAACTATTATCTCTTTCAGTCATTCTAAAATTTCTAGGTACTGGCATCCCATTTGATAGAAAAAAAAATCTGGTTCAGAAGTCAGTACTTTTACAACTTCATAAAGACTAAGCCAAACCCTTTTTAATTTTCCTATTATGCTATATCAAATAACAGCTTTAATATAAAACAGCTAATAATTAAAATAAATAACTGAAATTTTATATTTGTATACTTCATCATTAATAAAAAAGATGATTGCTTTAAAATAAGAAGATTTGTATGCTCGGGTGGTATAGTAGTTTGGCCCTCTGCTTCTGGTCAGGTGTAGTCCACATACACCCCAAAACAGAAGTTCATGTTCTAAGACCAAGGGGGGGGGCGGGGCAGATAAAATGAACATGTAAATAAAATAAATAAAAATACTTCCTCCTCTTTCTTCCTACTTGACTGCCTATTCCTTCATTCCCTCACTTTTCCTTTAAAAATTAAAATAAAATTAAGATAAATTCTAGAATGTTAGCCATTGTCTGTCAATGAAACAGTCACTGTGTCCTTTTTAGAGCTTTTATCTTTTCTCAATTTTCTTCATAGGGCTTTGTGGTTCTCGAGAGTTCCAACACTGCATTCCAACCACTCATCGTATCTTTCCATCTGAATGCCCTACCAACTCTTTAAACCCCCAAATACCCAACTTCTCCAGATTACCATAAATGGACTCATTTATCTAACACACTTGTTCACAATCCTATGCTTTTCTTCCTTCTACTTGGACACTACAATCTGCAATCATCTGGTTTTCAAACATCCATTTGGTTGCCAAATCTACTTTGGAAATGCCAAATCATAGCTAGCCTGATCCTCCCTCTCATCCCCTAAGCCACAACTTTTGCACAGCATTTCCTTTATATTTCACTTAGGGGTCCATAATGACTGCTATATGGTCTTTCAGCTTTCATTATACTCTATCTCTCTTAATTCCAGCATATAATACAACCTATCACCCAAATAATCTTCCTAAAATCCACTTTCTTCACAGCACTTCTAGAAAATCTTGTGATCCTCTATTGTCTGTCAAAATACATACTAAGTTCTTAGTCCAGCTTTTAAAGTTCTGATATGTGGCACTTTCTGGATGTATCTGTATAACTTTCCCATGTCTAACCTTGTCTTGACTCATGCTGCTATAACAAATATCATGGACTGGGTGACTAAAGCAATAGGCATTTATTTCTTATCATTTTGAAGGCTGGCAAGCTCATGATCAAAGTGCTGGCAGATTCAGTTTCCCGGCGACAGCTCTTTCTGCACCATGGAAATGCCCCCTCTCTGTCCTTACATGGTGGAAAGAATGAACTCTGATATCTCTTCCCCTTCTTATAAGGCACTAATTCCATCATGAGGGCCTTACTTCTAGGACTTCATCTAAACCTAATTACCTTTCAAAATCCCCACCTTGAAATACAATCATACTTTTTTCTGTTTTATGGTTTTAACACATGAATTTAGAGAGAACACAAATATTCAATTCACTTACATATTTGATCACACTTGAAATGTTCTCTCCATTCTTTGACTAACAAGATTAGCAATTCCTCAAAGCTCATAAAAAATCATAAAAACCTCCTTCTCTGTAAAGCCTTTTCAGAGCTTTCCTAAGCAATTTTGATGTCTTTCTTTTGAACATTGTGCTGTTCTTAACAGACTCACCTTTACCGGCATTATACCCAGTCATGTACTTGTTTAAGTCACTCTTTAGCTTATCAGTGCTTTATGAGGAGGAAATGTATTTTAATCATATTTATATGCCCTACAGCACTTAGAAAAATGTCTAATATCAAAAGAGAACTAAAGAATGTTTACGAAATAAGATCATAAAAATTGTTAAACCAGGATAGGAACTTGCGAAAAAGCAGAAAATTATTTCTGGATAAAAAAAATCAGCAAAGCATAACATGACAATCCAACACAGTCACATAAATTTTAAAATCTAGGTGAAATGAATAGCGATTTTTTAAGGTGAGGGTAAAATAAATAACCAAATTTTGTATTGTTAACCTAGTCTTAAAAGGCATTAAGACTAACAGAATTAGGAGGGGTCATGAACTGGGACTCCATTTCCTTCTAATGATTTTTCTCTTTTGTCTTTAATTATATCTATTCATTCCTTTATGTTACATAGATGGTACTTCCTCCTAGACCCCTCTCAAGGTCTATGTTAAATACCTGTCCTCTACGAACCCATTAGTGTTCTGTGTTGTTTTGACTGTTTCCCTGCAAGCTGTGGATTTTTTTTGGGGGGAGGAATTATTTTATAAATATTTACATATTCATTTCAACCTAGTGACAGACACAGACTCTCAAATGATTTTGAATGGGATTGACTCATTAATTAAACTATTTACACTCTGCTAGCTTGTGATCTGGGATCAGATACCTATCTTTGAACCTCATTCTTCATTCTGCTAAACGGACTTCAAGATAGCTAACGTTGTCACCACTACAACAAAAAGGTAACTCACTGAATGGTAGAAGATATACCTACAACATACTCCAAACAAGAGTTTAATCTCTAAAAGTACACGAGATGCTCATATGCCTCAATAACAAAAAGTACATGATCAAGTAAAAACAACAAAAAGAGACACACAGATAACTTACACACGCATGAAAAAAATTCTCTGCATCGCACACTATCAAAGAAAGACAAAACTATCACGAAATATCATGTTATACCAGAGAGAATGTCCTATATAAAAAGACTAGAAACAAGAGGGTATGAAAAAAAAGAAACCCTCCTATGTAAATGATGAGAATGTAAATTGTTGTAATCTCTTTGGAAAACACTGTTGACATTTCTCTAAAAAATAAAGATTAACCATTCAACTCAATAATCCCACTTCTAGGCATATACCTAGAAAATACAAAAACGCTAATCAGAAAAAAATATATATATCTGTGCCCCTTTGTTCAAAGAAGCACATTCCACAACAACCAAGAGATGGAAACAACCTATATGCCTGTAGGTAAATAAACAAGCCCTGTGGCTGATCACCAGATAAAGGATCTGTGATAAGTATATTCAGTGGAATTCTATGCACCTGTTAAAAAGAATGAAATGGTGTCCTTTGCAACAAATTGGATGGAACTGGAGATGCTCATGCTAAACAAAATAAATCAGAAAAAAGAAAAGAAAAATACGGGATGCTTTCATTCCTATGTGGAATATAAAGAAACAAAACAAATAAATAGGCAAATTAGGCAAATTTATAGGACTTAAGAGTGTGGCTACCAGGAGGTGAGCAGGGAGAGAGAGAGGGAAAGAAGAAGATAACAAGATGGTGCTGAAGGGCACTAGAACTCTGATGGTGAGTATGGTGTGACATACACATAGATTGAGGTGTGATTTCAATACCCTAAAATGATCATAACAATCTCATTCAACAAAATAAACAATGAATTTAGTTTTTAAACAAGACTGCCAAGGTTGTGCTGAAGCTCAAGGAAGATAATATAGATAAAATATATGACACTAGTAGTATGGATACACTATGGATTTGTTAATATGAATAAATCATCAATTTTGGAATTAATTATAACATTTTAATTTCATTTTTACCCAGAATACTTTTGAAACACATCCTCCTATAAATCACTCAGCATTCAGCATTATAATTAGTAAGTAAATGCAGTGTTGTTTTGTATTTCTCGGTATATGTTTATATGGAATAAACATAATATTTTTATTACCCGATCCATTTCTTCACCCAATTATCATAGCTAATTAAAACCTGACATGGACTTGAACTTCTGTTATAAAATTTAACTGATGAGGAAATTTGCTCTCATCATAAACAGCACAACGTTAGATAACAGGAAGGAGAGCGATCCTTAGAGAAGGTAAATAAACAAGCCCTATGGCTGCATTAGTTTATTGCCTAGGAACAACACAGAGTGGGAGACACAAACAAAACCCAGCAGTCTCAGTGAGTTGAGGGCGTTGAAATCCAGAGATCCAAATTTATGAACACAGTCATTTAGTTGGATGGTTAGATTAGGAGCTGCACACAGGGATTGTTCTGGAGAAGGACATGGAGGCCCCCTTCCATCTTTGGCTGAATAAGGACCTGTGCATTTAGGTGGAAATATACACAAGGCTGAGATAAGAACCAACAGGAATTAGTATGCTAAAATACATTGAGCATTCACGCTGAGCTGGAAATAGTTTGTAATCTCACCAGCCAGAAATAGAGACCTCATAATATAAGCAGCATTAGGTAGAGGTCACAGCAGGGTATGGGTCTTAAAATACTAAAGTGTCAGAGTAAAAACTTAAAGTATCAAAATGATCCCAAATAATTTAATTACTAGTTATTTTAACAAAGAGAAATAAAAACTGGCATCCACACAGAGTCATATCTGATTGGTCACAGAAGTTCATTCATATTAGTCAAATAGCCCATGTTCATCAACTAATGGATTCAATAAATGCAGTATCTCCATAAAATGAAACACCATTCAGAAAAAGAAAGAAAAATAGTGCCCCCAGTGGATCAGTATTTGGGAAAATTGCCTCGGAGGGAGCAAGTACACACCCCTGTGTTCAAGTACCAGGCCCGATGGGAAGTGGGGAATAGCCAGTGTGAACAACTAAATAAAAACAAAATAGACCTGCTTCCTCCTTCTTATTTCTTCCTGTCTACCTGCCTACTCACCTTCATTCCTGCTTGAATCTTTACTTTTTTTAAAAAAAAGAAGTATGTATACATAGCAAAATATGAGTGAAACGTGAACCTCGAAATCATTTTGTGTAAGGTAAGAAATCCCAGAATAAAACTATTTAGTATACGAGTCCATTTATCTGAAATTCTAGAAAAGGCAAAAGTATAGTAAAAGAATACAGATCACTTCTTGTTAATGGTGAAAAGTGAAAAAGAATTTTCCAGCTAAGGGATCTTGTGGGGGGTCTGCTTTCAATGTTCTATATTGCAGCAGCAGTTGCATATGTACCATTTTCCAAGTTCATCACATGGTGTGCCTAAATTGATGGAATTTTTAATGCATTAATAATATCTCAGTAAGATTTATTTGAGAAATCTGGTAAATACATTTTAAGAAACACTATTTAGGCTATTATTTATTTATTTTGTACTCCACAGAGGTCATCTTTAAGCTTTCCAGTTATGCCTCTATGTCTAATATGTGCCCTTTAGTCATCATTAGTCTCAAAGAGGGCTAGGAAATTGAATTAGATGTTCAAACTCCTCTTCCACTCTCTATGGTAGAAAGGAACAAGGCCAAAGAAAATTGGGAATGGCTGCAGTTTCTGCTCCTGTCTCACTAAAATTTTAGTATAAAACAGAATAATTCTCAATAGATTGGAGGCATCAGTCTTTGTCAGAACTCTCTAAATTACTTAGAATAATCAATACAAGCTGCATACCAGTTAACGATTTCCAATTACCTAATAACTATTTTTTTCAAGTATCTTTTTTAGTGGCTTAAGAGTATATCTTTTCTTTAAACATAGGGAACTTATTTAAATTACTTTAGTTAATACAGAACTTCAGGGCTCCAATTCCTCACTTGCACGTAAGGTTTAGTATGCAGCAGTAGGTAGAGACTGATGTACTGAAAGTTTCTCAGTTGGGTTCCATACAGTTCTGGTGCAACAAATCATAGAATATTGGTTCTGCAAAATCTCTTTCCTTTGTTCCCTTTAAAAACCTCTTCCATAGTTAATGATATTTGGATAACATTGCCCATTATAGTCATCTCTTCTAACTCCATAAAGCATTATCAACGTTTCTGAAGTAACAAGCCAAAAAGAACAACCACAAAAAAGCCATTTCAGATTGAACTAATGTATTTGAGTCAAGAACTTGTAATCTATTTACATCAACTTCCTAAGAACTGCTGGGTACTGTTCCTGTTGTGTTAAGGCTATGGAGCCAGATAGAGCTGGATTTGAACCCCTCACGGTTGATTCACCAGTGACCATAAAAAGTTTTCATATCTTTGATTCTGAGTATTCTCATCTATAGTGTCAACCTCAGATTATAAAATTGTTCTTGCTAGAATAGAGTGTACTAAGTAACACAATGTCTAATATAAAATAAGTTCCCTTTATCATCATTGTTATCATTATGTGGCTTTTCTAGGCTTCCGAAATTTAGAATACTTATTCACTTCATCTTTCCTTAAATTCTTGATATTACTTTAAAAAAAATATTCACCTGTGTTCTAAAAAAGGGGTGGTGGGATTCTAGTTAATTGACATTTTCGTTTGAGTTGTGTTTTAGTTAATCGAGGTCTCATTATGCTTTGGACTATAACATCACATTGCTGTTTCAGTAGGACTGTGGATGCTAAGCAGGCTGTCTAATGGATCTTAGTCTGAAATCAAGTCCATGGCTCTTATTTAATTGTATTTTATTATTTTTGTGGTTAAGGAAATTCGTAGATATTATTCCCACATCGATCATAAGCACTGTAGAGATTTCAGGATGGTTGAACTAATGGGAGGGCTGTAATAATGTATTATGACTCATCTGGCTCATTATACTTTTGAAGATTCTACTCTGTCCACATCTGTGGCTCTTCTTTCACATTTTTCCAGTGGTAATAACAATAATAATTGATGATAGTGAAAGTAATAAAGTAGTCTTTATATTTCTGTAAAACTCCAGTTGTTTAAGGTTGTCAAGGCCTTTTCTAAATAAACGTTTTCATAAAGCAATAACCAGACTCTTCAACCATTATGTAATGCCAAGGAGAGGGTCATATAACTTTCCCATAAAACCTCTTTTTTTGCATGAGATAAAATGTTCCACAATAATTGTATTGGCTGTCCATCACAGCACCTCAGGGAAGCCTGCTGTTAACGGGGTCATTTCTCCTTCACAGTTGAGGATACTGAAGCATAGACACATTAGTGGTAACTTGTCCAAATGAACACTGGGAGCTAGTGAACCAAATCACTCTGTGACAACACCACCACTCAAAGGCAGATGCCACACAGGAAATGGCATAGTAAAGGTTAATTTCAGATTAAACTGGGGCAGCATGCACATTGGGTCATCTTGGGAAAGAGGTACTAAAATGCACAGAGACAAGGTTAGTCATGGTTCATAAACCTTACCTGAGAGTGTTCTCTGTTGTATATTTAGGTATTCAACTTTATTTTCACATAATAGTGTGGCAAGAAGACTGTCTTTTATTATCAATGTGGAGATAGAAAGCAACGCTTTTTTTACTTTCTAATAAACATCAAAAGTTTCATCCACTTAGACTGCAGCATTTTCTACTCTATTCACAAGGAAAGATTTTCAAATATTTTGGACTAAAATGATGTGAAATAATCATGTCTGCTCATTATACAATCAAGAAGTGTCTCCAGTAGCCCAGGTACACAGCAACTGGACTAACACAGTCAGACCAGTTAATTGCAAAGAACAAGCAGAGCTTATTTCAGCAGACCCAACCAGAAAGTGCCAAGTTGGAAGAAGGCTCTTCTATGTCATTGGTTCATATGAGTTTTTGAGCACACTTTCTCTTTCCCCTACACAAACTTGGATGTATCCCAAGCATAATATTTTAGAATGAACACAGAATTTATGTTGTTCTATACAAAACCCTTACATCCCAGATTAGTCTTTCTCTCTCTCTACTTCCACCTCTCCCACTCCTTTCTCTCTTCAATATCATTTCCACTTTCAACAAAAGGAAAACTAGAGTTCAAAAAGGATGAACTCATTCACATCTATTCCACATTGAGAAGGTTCTCCTCTCCTAGTTTTCACTGTCTTCTAAGTTCTTGCAAGATCTAAGAAATTGAATACAACAAAACTAGACAATGATTTTTTTAAGCCACATATTAATGCCAAATACACTTACAGTTGGGTATCCTAAAAAAGTTGGTATTCATCTAAGCAAGCTAATATCAATTCATGATATTCCATTGAGGAAACGGGGGGAAAACATTCACTTATCAAAGGAAGAAAAGGATGAATGTCAATGAAATTCATTTTGTTGTATGATGAATACTGATTTTGGAGGACATGCTTCTACAATTATAGCATAAATAATGTTTTGACTCCTACCAGCGCTATATGAATATGTGTACATAATTTTAAACTTTGAATGATTTATATTTCAAATTATATTTAAGTTAAAATTTTAGGCTTTGTTTGAGTATTAAACCTCTTTAATTCTTAAAAAAAAAAGTTCATAAATTCTAATCCTAAATTTATAAGGAAAAAAAAAAATCTTCCAATGATAGCTAAATAAATCCTGCTTTCTGGAAATCTCAGAATCAAAAAAAAGGAGTGTGGTCCAGCCCACCCACCAATGCCCTCCTGTAATGAACTACCTCACTACTTCCATAGGACTTCAAACACTCTCACTGACTAAATAATGTCTAGGTTGTCATCTTGTTCTGTCTTTAATTTTATAAAAACTTTGAAGGTTTAAGTGTCAGCACAAAAGTTAGTGAGGATGTGAAGCAACCAGAATTCTCATACATTACTGGTGGGGCACAGGACAGCACACCCACTTAGGAACATAGTATTGTCGTTAAAGTTAAACATTCATTTGCCCATCAGTTCCACTTTTTGGTATTTTCCCTAGAGAAATAAAACATATCCATGTAAAGAATTGTACAATAATGTTCACAGCAGCTTAGTTCATATTAACCACAAATAGGAACCACTCAAGTATTCATGAGTTGAAGAAAGAGCATACAAACTGGTATATATATATATATATGTACTATACTGCTTACTTAGAATATAAGGTAATAAATTGTTGATACTGTCAACAATAAAGATGAATGTCAAAAACATTGATGGTCATATAGTGCTCAAAAATATTCAAAAGTAACGTTTGGTGTTGAAAAGTAAATTATTGGTTGCCTATGGTAGGAACTGCTTATACTTGGGAAGAGATACAAAAAACTTACAAAGATAATGGAAAAATATCTATATTTTGTTAGGGATATGAGTTAGATGGATATATGTGTTTGTCAACGTTTTTTGACCTGCACTTTTAGAATCTCTGAATTTCACCATGTATATATGTAAATAAAGTCCCTTTCCCCATGCAGTCATCAAAACGTATATATGTAATCTCTAGTTTTGCTTCTATATTCTCTTATCACTAGAATAATTTCCTTGATAGACTTTCTTGATACTCACTTTACATGTCTTTGCAGGCTTCCCCTGGATTTCCACAAGTTGAGTCTCCTGTGAACCCACCACATTCATTGCCAATATGACTCTCCCAACTAGTTGGAATTCCCTTATAACTCATTTGACTCCCAGTTAGGATTTTGATTTTTTTCATCATCATAAATAAATCAATAACAATTATTTTTTACCATAGATCCTGACATCTCTAACAAGTCCACCTCCAAAAAAAATTAATTTCAATAAGATGTTAGCAGGTGACCAATTCCCTAATAATTTTTTTAAAAGAGTCGTTAGTATGTGACATAAAGCAATGTGTGAGATTTAGGGACTTAACTGATGATGAGTGGTGTTATTATGAAGGTAACACTGAAACAGGTAATGTCATTTATCTGTGGCTCTTTCACATGTGGCATTCAATAGTCTAGGACATCGCCTTTCTATGGCATACTAGAGGGAGTAAATAATTCCTTCCTCACTGTCTCCATATCGAGTACATCAGCTATAAAGTCAATTGTGGCATTTCTTAGGTGACTTCAGCGAGTGGGAAGTTCTCAGGGTAAGGACCATGCTTCACTCACAGATGCTAATCTCTCATCATGTGATTGACACTACTGAATGATAATTTCTCTGGGATTTTGAGTTTATCAAAATGGGAACAAAGTAAAAGGAAATAAATTGCCAGGTGCTTTACAAATGATATTTTGTAGTACTGTCTGGCAATTACTCTATAGTCTCAGGGCATAAAATCATGGTATGGTTTCTAATGTGAACTTTGATCTCCATGGAATGATTTCACTGAGTCGAAATGTAGATAGCAAATTCCATCTTACACTTCATAAATTTGGGACTACTATTACTTTAGTATGGCTTCTTTATATTCCACTTTATTATGACTATATCTATATAAATGCAAACACTGTTTCTGTGGATATAATTTCATAAAGCAAAACTATCTTCTATCTTTAGCAGTGAAATTCAAGTGGCAAGTATGACAAGCAAAGAAAAATGAAAGCAGTTAACTTCAACCATCCCCGCTCATCTGAAAGCTTATGTCAGTTTCTAAATAAGCTTTTCATTTTTCTATTCAGTCTGCTGATCTTTGTTGATTTACAGCATGAATGAGCATGGCACATTGCAACTTGTATAGTGTATTTTTCCTAAATAATAAAACATTTATTGCAGACACATCAAGCTAGCTAGTGGCTCTAAATTATTGTGGCAATGAAACACCATGTTAACAACTCATTTACATCCTTCTGTTGACTCTCCATTACCAAGGTAAGTAATTTAATTCCATCGAGGAAGAATGACTTTGACTGCAATTTGGGGAGAAAGAAGTATATTTAAATCAGATTAGAAATTATCATGAGATTATTGTGAACTAAATACAAACAAAGTAAAGTAATTAAGCAGGAAAGACTAAATTTATCTTATGCCATTTTTGGTGAAGAAATGCTAAAATACCTTTCTAAAAAAGGGCATGCACTCATTCATGCTCCTTGTATGCTACCTGTGAATATGTCTTAATATTTCAGTTTGATCTTCTTTCATTCATCTTTGTTTCCAGTTTTCACTTTGGGAAAGTTACTGAAAATTGAGTTTGTCATTTGCCTCATCATCAGGGATAGACCACTTCATAAATTTAGGGGTACATCCACTTTACTGACTATACAGAGCACCTGCATATATAAATGCACAGCCATTATGTTGATACAAGTGCCCTCTCTTAATTTATTCCCTTCTTCCTTCATCTTAGATCCTGACTCCCATTTGTCTTCCAGGACCCAATTTAATGTATATGGACATATCTCTACATATATGTTATTTTAAAATAAGGTGTTTCTATCTATATGTTTCGAGTTTATGGAAATAGTATTTTCTGCTCTTTATTACCTCATCCAATTCTTATAAGATTCCACTTATCTATGCTGCCATTATTTTGCAGCATACAATACAGCATTATATTCTCAAGTATATCTCTTCTACATTTACTTATGTATTCCACAAATAAATTGTCTACAGCATATTGCTATGATAGATGATTAGTACCCTCATTGTTCTTCTTATGAATCTATAAAATAATTTTTCTAGGATATATTATAAGAGTGGGTTTCCTGAGTCCCACTCACATAGCATGTACACATACTCAGCAAAGAATAACACATGGAATGCAGAAGAATCCATGCTCATATGTCTATACATACACAGAGAGGCTATAAAGAAATGTGCACATTCAGGAAGGATGAAGACATAAAAGTTACACGTGAGAATATAATTTAGCCCACTACTAAATATGTAAATTAAAACCATGGCTTTTTATTACTGCTTTATTCCTATCATACTGGTAGGTAATTTTAAGTCTGACAGTATTAAATATAGATAAAGAAGTAGAAATGTCTTCTACACAAGTGTAAGTTTTTAAAATCATAACAGAGAAAAAATTGGTACTAAAATACTCCTAAGAAGATCAATCAGATACTTATTACTCATCTACACAAAGACATACTTATAAGTATATTCATAAAGACCATTGTTTATAATAGCATAAATCGTACAATAAGCCAGTTATCTAAAAATAATTGATAAATTGTGGTATAGTAATATGAAGGGGCATTATTCAATAATGAGAGTGAGAGTGGCGTGTTCTTGTATAGATGACTCACAAATAATGTTTTCTGTTTGTTTGCTTGTTTTTGTTTTTTTAAGGAAAGGTACAGGCAGGAATAAATACAAGTAAGCAGACAGACAGGAAGAGGGAGTAGGAAGAAATATTTATTAATTTTATTTAGTTGTTCATCTTGGTTGTTCCCCAGTCCCAGCTCTTGAACCTGAGTCCTTGGATACATGTGGACCATATCTGGTGACCTTATTGCTAAGCCACCAGGGCATGCAATATACTAATGTTTATGTCTTAAGTTGGAAAATAGGTACACAGATGTTTACTATAATATTCTTCAAATCTTTTGTTCAGCTAAAATGTTTCATAATAGTTTTTTGAAAGAAGGAACATAAAATAATGAGAGAACACAGCTGGTATCAGCAAAGAGGTTCAGAAAGTATTTTATTAAAAATAACCTACTTGAGATGGAACCAAAATGACAGACAAGATTTCAACAGAGGAATTCATGAAAAAGACAAGATTGTACAGGAAAATTGCACTGAACTAATGCATGATGGTATAAAACAAAGACTCTGTATGGGAAATAAAATGTAGTCTAGTTCTTATATAATAATGTCAAAATCATCAAAATTCACCATGATTTGCAGAAGAAAAGTTGAGGTATGGAAATGTACTCCCAGGTTCACTCAGTTAGATTATGCCAGCCAGAATTTGAACCCAGTTCTTCTGACTCAGAAACCCTCTGTTTTTCAACTACTTTGTTAACTGAGTGATAAACCAACCAAATATTGTGCAATTAAACATTTAAGAAAATTTCCTGATTATGCGATCACTGGTATTAACCATAATTTCAGTAGCATTTAGAGCTTATACACATAGAAAAAGAAGCTCTTATGCGATTCTCAGAAAATTGTTTTGAAGCATTCTACTGATAGTGCAACAAAATCAAGGGTTTATTAATGTAACCCAAATAATAGTAATCAGATTTACTTTCTTACCTCAGAGATTAGCCCTTGCTCCTCATCTAGCAGTGCTGCCCAATAGAAATATTTCAGCCTGAAATGTGGGACACATGTGCAATTTAAAATTTTATAGCAGCAGTATTATATGATAGAAAATAAAATAAAGTGAAATCATTTATATTTCATAACTCATTATATCCAGAAATATTACAATGTATAATCAGTATACATATTATTAATAAGATTAGTAACATTATTTTCATGCAAAGTCTTTAAAACCTAGTGTATGCTTTAAACTTACAGCACATCTCAGTTGGGACCAACAGCATTTAAAAGTCTCAGTCGTCACCTGTGGCTACATATTACCATACTGGACAGCACAGCCTGCTGAAACCACAACAATGACTGTGGGTAAACTTAAGTTCAAAGGAAATCAGGACCATCATGAAGGGGTTAGCAAACTTTTTCATGAAGAGTCAGACAACGAGTAGTTTAGACTGGTGGGAAATATGGTTTCTGTCAGGAACTATCCAACTTGGTTACTAAAAGCAGGCAAGCAACCACAAATAATGCACCAGCAAGGTCATCCCATGACTAGTTCCTGCTTAGTATTTAAGTCTCAATTCTAGGGTCTCCTCACAATGAGGACTTCTTGATCATATCCTCTAAAGTAGATCTTTCCAGTCATTCTTCAGTCTGTTATCCAGTTTTACTGGTTTTTAATACATATTATCATTTTGATTAATATTTTACTTAATGTCTATATCTGCCACTAGATTATAAGGAACATAAAGACAATACAGCATCTCCTGCATCTAAAAGTTGGATTAGATACTGGAAATTGCTTTATTCACTATTTTTAATAAGTCATTCCAATGTCTTCCTGTTTCTTTACTTTTCTTAAAGAATCAGATGTCATCTGTATTAATGCTCTGATAAAGGTGATGGTATTTTTTCTCTGACTGCAATTTAACATTTTATCTGTCTTTGCTTTATAGCAATTTTATTTATTGTGCCTTGACCTGGCTTTCTTTGTGATTTATAGCTTGGGGGTTTATATCACTTCTTCAACATCAATAAAGCTTAATATCTTTCATTGCTTTTCAAATATCTAGACTATATCTCCTTAAAAATGGTCTCTATTCGATTATTTTTCTAATCTTCTATTGGATCCTTCAATGAGAGCTTATTTTTAGTGTTGTGTTTTTTAGTCTTAGATTTTTTTATTAACTTTTTTCATAATTTCCCATCTTCCTCTTACAGAGAGGATAGAGTAAGAGAATGGGTGAAAAGGGAGTAGAAAAGAGAACAACATTTTACTAGTTATTCTCAGTGGAAGAGTTATTCTGTAATACACATTTCTGCTATTTCTGGAATCTTAGTCAACAACATTTAAGTATAAGGAAAGATGCTTAAGCTCTCTTATAATAAAAAGTGCAAATTATAAGTATCATATAATACCATTTTTCACATATCAAGGAGATAAATGTCAAAGTTTAGCCATACTATATGTAGGAAATAGTGAAAGAAAACCAGTAATCTCTTGTATTCTTTGTAAGAGTAAAAATCATTCATTATATAATGCAATTTGGCTATCTCTATTAAAATTATCATGTACCTAGCAATTCTTCCATGTGAAAGTTCATTTACATAGATGATTGTACCTGTGAGCATGAATGTTTATGACCACAGTGTTTACACAAGCAATGATATGAAATCATCTAAATTCTCTAAATCAGGCACTGGTTATCAAATTTTTTGACTAATAAAATAATCAAAATAATCTAAGTGTCATTTATTATATGCTAGTTAAATAAATTAATATAATTTTAATAAAATAAATGCTCCTATTTAAAGCAATTTTAATAAGAAAAATACAAATGAATTATGGTATATATTGTACATAGTTATTTGTAACTTGACCTTTATGCTGTTAATTGGAACTAACTCTGAGGTATACTGATAAGTTTCAAAAAAGCACAGAACATAACATATAGTACAGATACAGTATTTTCCATTTGCAGTACTATATATGTAGAAAAGCTATATAAAAAGTGTTTTTAACAGAGAAAAACATAATTCCATTTCTATACTTATCTCTATCAATCTGTGTCCTATCAGAGATTAAATGCCAAATCCTACAAGAAGTCTTCTTGATACTTCCTTCCAAGGTAACCTTTTATTTCTTTGAACCTCAAAGCATTTATGGTAAAAATATTAATCCAATCTACTTTTAAAGAGATAATTGCTAAAACTATTATATAATAAACTGTATAACAAAGTTTTTTGTGTACTTTTTACTAATTTTTAAATTCCTATCGCAAAATAATTTAATCACATATTAGCAAAACCAATAATAATAGTTGAATTTAGTACAGTTTTTAAGAAATGAAGTGAATAAACAAGTGATATTTTAATGCATGTGAAACATTTCCTGCCTTACAGGATATGAGACAGACTCAATTGAGAGCATTAAATGAGTTCCAAGCTTGTGAACATCATTTACAATATTTGATTGTACCTAAGATATAAAGAAATCATTGAAGCTTGAGTCTTTATGATCAGCATATTTAGTACAAATTGCAATTGCTTTGTAATATGGAAAGAGCTTCGTATCAAGTTTCCCCCAAGCCCCTTGTTAATAAAATTAAATGCAGGCTTAGCTTTTTTTTGAAAATCTGTGTTATCCTAAATTTGATTCTACTGCTTAATGGAGACTGTTTCATCTGATTCTTTGAAGCAATACAATGAGGGAAAGCAGACAATTTAAGGATATCATTTTCTCATATTTATAGCCACTCACCCTAAAAACACAATTAAATGCACTAGACTACAAAAAAATAAATAAATACAGTTCCTCTTTATTAAAATTTAACTGGCAAAATGCACCATGTGGAAGTCCTGATTCCTATCTATTCTGAGCTTCTAGAACAGATTCTGAATAAGAGATAAAAGATAGAACTTTGGAAATCTATCTCACCAGCTAAGAAAGAGCAGTTTCTAGTTCAATGAAACTAATTATATTTTAAGTTTATTGGCTGAAAAATAACACTGGCTTACAAAGCTTTTTGGGTTTTAAACTCCTTCCTTTTGAAAAAGTGATATTTGCACACATATGGAGTACATAAGCCACATTTTGCATGTTACTGCTCAAAAGAAGCTCAAGTCTATGCATCTGTGCTTGCTCTACTCTGAAGAGGAGAAATATCTATATGGGTCTGGGGTAGAGTCATGTTCAAGGTTGAATGATTGCTTGTTGGTTCACACTTGTAAGAACTAAAATCTTTTTGTATCAAGGGAGATATGTGAGAGCTGTGGTGAGTCTAAACTAGATACTGTCTTTTATGTCTGCTCCTTGGTTGTCTCCTGAACTGTCTGTCTGAAAGCACCTAGTGGTTGGTCCTGTAAAGGAGATAAATGTTGTTCTGCTTTTGAGAAGCAGCTTGCTCTAGGAAAAGCAGTGAACTAGAGTGGGGTCTTCAGAGAAAGAAACACTGACCACTTTATGGTTCTGTCTCCAACCTGAGCAAGAGATCTATTGCTCATACATTTCCAGAAAACCACCTTGTTTTGTGGCTATGACTTCTTAGTAATATAATTTTGTCTCATGTTCATCTTCATACTGTTTTGCAACAGATTACTTAATAGTCCAATTAAGTTATATTTAGGGAAGTATCCAACACAGGGGCAACAAGACAGATTTTTTTTAATAAAAATAGAATATTACTAAGAAAGAAATAACCTCCATGGGGAAAATGATACCTTTATTAAATATCTTACTTTTATTTCAGAATTATTATTTGGAAATAATCGCATAACGAAATGGGTACAATATCGTCTTTAGTGCTTACTTCCATAAAGATCTCAGTATAGACCCTGATTCCAAGGGTGCTGCCATTGACTGAATGTGTTTTCTCACAAATTCTTTAGTTCAAATCTAATTCCCAAGTTGATGGTATTTGGAGGTGGGGACTTTGAGAGGTGATTTGATGATAAGATCAGAGTCCTGATAAATGAGACCCTAGAGAAATCCAGGAATCCAGAAATCCAGACACTTCCGACCATGTGAAGTCACATTGAAAAGATAGTTGACTGTGTACTAGGAGGTCAATCCTCATAGGACACCTTGATCTTGGACCAAGAATTGGAAGAAATGCTTATTTGTTGTTTATAACGACTCAACTCAGTCTTCGACTAGAGCAGGTGTCTTCAAAGTATTTACATGTCTTGTCATGAAGCACAGTTTTTAAAACCAAGGTAGTTCTAATGATGTCTTAGAAATTTGACTTTTCTGAATAGCCACTCCACATCTTCTGTTTGCAACAGTTTCTATTCAACTTTTTTAAAGTAAGGTTGTTCTTTTGGCTCCTTTATTAGGTGTCATGGAGTGAGTGAGTTAACCTCATCTGGATGCAATTTTGCCATCAGACAAATGGGGGTAATAAAATATCCAGTACACAGAACTGTTAGGGCCATTTAATGAGACAATGCACTCAGATTAGCACCACATTATAAAGTCTTAATAAACGACGGTCATTGTTATTTCTAGACTTCAGTGTCTGGTGGCATTGCCATACACTGAGTTTAATTAGCCTCTTCCAGAAACTTAGTTTTAGAAAGCATTTATCATAGAGAGTAGTTCTTGAAAATAATAAAACTCTGGTGGCAAGAGGAAGCAGAATTCAGGAAACATTTGGAGAAGAACAAGAAAGCTACTTACATACTGAAGAACTGCCCCTTTACTGGGAAGTGGCAAGAATTAAGATCTGAAGAGGAGAGCAGGTGACAATCAGACATTGAGAGAATGTAGTAATCAAGAATCAGAGGATAGTTGAAAACACAAGACTTGAATGTCTTTGGAATTTTGTGTGGATAAAATTTGAATTTCACCAGGCAAGATGGAAGAATTTTAAGAAATGTCTCAGAATCTGAGTTTAGGAAATTTAAGAGCAATTGTAATAAAATAAACTGATATGATCTAAACACCAGCTTTCATTTGAAAAAGAAAAAAAAAAAAAGACTCCACACAAGTGAGGAAAGCTGACAAAAGCAGATAAAAACTGGAGGAATTGAAGAATGATACAACTAAAGAAATATGTTAGGCAATACTTCAGAAAAATAACATATCTGTCAAAGACTTCACAGTCCAAAGAATCATTGCTACCTCAAGCTATTAGCTCTTAAGAAATTAAGAAATAAATACTTCTTCATAAGGAAAAGGGAAAAACAGATACAACATTTCCCCCGGCATTAATAAGAAACTGTAAATACAAATAAGAGTTTCTTGTCTGTTACAATAGCCTTCATTAGGAAATGTCAGTTCTGGGGTCTTCCACTTAAATAGAACAATACAAAAATATAAGATTATTCTCTTTTCTGCCACTGGGTGAGTTATGAACCACAAAATTAACAAAGGTAAATGAAAGAATTGAAAGCAAGATACAATTTAAGGATTGCTTACCTGTTGCCTAGGGTAGGAGAGAGTGTAATGATGTCAATTAAGGAGGAGTTCTGTATTCTCATTCATGACTTCCTGTCTATAAAATGAATAAAATTTTCCTCAATGCTTTTTTTTCCCAGGCATTCCCCAAAATCATCATACTAGGACAGCTGCTATTGGAATCTTTACTTCAAATTTTGCCTACCACACTTCCTAACAGAAAGAAACAAACCAAAACAAATTCATTTATCTTTCAAGTATTGCAGAGCAATCAGGTCCCTGGAGATAAAGGGATTTCCCTTCTTTTTCACCTTTTATCACTTTACTCTTTTCTGACCTAAGGACATACCTGCCTTTTCTAGTGGCTCTCCACCCTCAGCTCCTTCCGGAAGGAATGGAAACTACATCTTTCACAGTGTTGTTGATTAATAAACCTTGGGGTTCAACTAAAAGAAGGCCAAGCAAAAAAGTACATTCTATAACTTACTGAAGTAAATGCAATATTCTAAGACCTAAGACAAACTGACTGACAGGTCTTGTACTGGTGAATCTCTTTATCTCTTTAGAGTGGGTATTTGGGGGTTGCAAACTAAAATTATGTAATTATGTGTGTATATGTATATATATATATATATATATATAACTCGTATGAACAAATTTTTGTTCAGCATGAAGTGATGTTTTTAAAGCTTTAAAGTAATAAACTTTGGTGTAATAAGAGAGGAATTAGTTGGTTCCATTCTGCAGGATTAATTTAAGAATGTCTATTCATATGGCATATTGTTCTAGATATTGGAGACATAGAATTTTTTAATTGCAAATTGTTCTCATCCTTAGTAAAATTATTTTAGAAGACCTACACAATTACACACAAATGGATTAATGCAACCTGACAAATATCATGGAGGAAACATGCTTAAGACACTATAGACAAATACATAAAAATAGGGAGAAGGTCAGGAAAGACTCTCCCAGTAGGTCATACATAAGTTGAATCTTGAAGAATGAATAGAAATTGGAACGGAGGTGAGAAAAGCATTTTCATGTAGAAATGTCCTGAGCAAAGGAGGTGAAGCTTTAAAGAGCTTGGTGTGAACATCTATTGCTGGTGGATCATAGAATGTGAAGAGGAGAGGTGCCCTGAGCATTAGATAGACATGTTCAAGTTTTATCTTACAGACATAACTGAAGGGTTTTAGGAACAGAAGTATCATGAAGTTTTGGTTTTCACTGAGATCTCTTTGGGAATCATGTAAAAAGAATATATTGATAGACTACAGTATCATTTACAACTGTTCATTCATTCTCTATAATAAAAGTATAAGCTCATTCTATTAGCTATGAGAATGGCAATGCTGCCTATGAGAGCCCATAGAGTTGTTTTCCTGCCTCACTGAGGTTAGGTTTCAATTTGGACAATTGAATTTGGAAGGAATCGCAGCACCCCTGTTCCCAGATGAGGCTTTATGAGGCACTGGAAGTTTTCTTTCCAGTCATCTTTAGAATGAGGTAGCCATTTTTCCTTAAGTCTGAATTCCAAATTGAACCTCATCCAAAGACTGAAACCAGTCCAAGTCCAGCTGAACTCAGACTGCAGCAGATCTAGACTGATGAGCATGAGTACATGCTTGTTACTTGTCTTTGAGATTTCAGAATTATTTTTATGCCACACAATTGCAGGCAACATATTAATACAAGGACATAAAGCAAGATAAAGGAAGATGAATCAAGAGATATGACCAGTTTAGGGCAAGCTGATTGACATGTGAATATAGAAGTAATAGTAGAAATGAGAAATAAGATGGAGGTGGAGAAAATAAATACATTGTAACAAAAGCTTAGATTTAAAATTTGAATAGTGGGACAGGTAGAAAGGAGAAAAAGAATGTAAGAATGACTTACAAATTTCCTTAATGGATAGAGTCGTCTGGATGAGTGATAAAGTCATTTATTTAAAAATGAAATACAAAACACATTGATTCATTCATTTAGAAATATTTATTGAAAAAAGTTCCTTGCCAGCCTTAGACTAGTTGCTTAGTATAAGCTCAATAGATCGCAAAGGCTCTGCCATGATGAAGTTTGTGTTCTAGCTGGGGTTATGCCCAAATACATGAGTTATATAAAGGCTTTTATGTACAGTGAATAAAATAAATAAGGAGATACAGTTTTTAAAGTAGCTAATTAACTAAGTGAAAGGAGATCCTTCACACAGGCTGGCCAATGAATGACTCTTTTGGAGGTATCTGAGCTGAGGCCTGCCAGGTGAGGATGAGCTGCTAAAGCAGAGGTCGCATTCTCTAAGAAGACAGATGACAAAAGAAAGACAGCTAGGTGTTCATTCCTGAGGTTCATCCCTGTGGTTAGTTGGTTAGGAAAAGTATGCTTTTGGTTGTGGAAATCTTTAATTTGGGATGTCTATAGTCTAGGGAAGAAATAGTCAGCTAACAACACCAGGCAGGAGTGTGAAGAACAGGAAATGATAGAGCTGATGAGGATAATACAATAATAAACAAAAGGTTTATCTGCAAGTGAAAAGGAAGCTTTATTTGAGGTCTTTCGGAAAACAGCAATCTGGGATTTACTCATTCTGGTAGATCATGTAAATTCTCCTATGTGGGAAAAAAAGAATACAGGGTTTTATCTAGGTAGAATTGCGACCTATAAGTAAACTAACAAAATTCTTTAAATGGGAAAGAAAAAGCATGCAAAAAGAAGGGATGCCTGATGTCAGTGCAGTGGTAGATTGTTCTCTTTGAAGGTGGAATCTGATAGCATCTATTGATTCCTGTGTAAAGACTGTCACCATTTCTCCAACTCCCCAAATTCCAGGTGTTAGAATGCTGGTTTAATGTAGGTGATGTTTACAGTTGTAAATCAAGTCACTAAGCAGTCAGATTTGAGTAGTCACGATGAACCCCAGACCCCTAATGGCATCCCAATTCCACTTTGCAAGTTTCCTCATTCAGTTTTGATTCCATGATTTCTTAGTTATCTTTACAGATTAATGATAATACACCTTGACTAATCACCGCACTGTAGGTGGCAATTTTAAATGTAAAAGTGACAGAGTTTGCCCAAGATAATTTTAAAAATGTAAAGTACAGTTGAACTAAGAACAAATCCTAAGGGTCACAAATATTTTTAGGAGTTTCGGACAGAAGTGGTTTCAAAATAGACTGAGAGAAAAATCTAATAACAAAGAGAATAAAGTGACAAAACTCAAACCTATTTATCAAAGTCATTGTTTGTATTGTTGTTTTCTTGTCTAACAATCATAACATCATGCAACAAAGTACATTTATTTTTATGCTCATGGCATCTGAAAGTTGGTTATACTTTACTTTATCTAAGTTATGCTGGCTCATCAGACTGGACTCTGGCTCTCTTGGTGGTTTCAGATTTATTTTATAGAACTTCATCTGGGGCCCGGGCTGAAGAGTCAGTGGTTGTCTCCAGAATCCTTTACTACTGGCAGATTTCAGGAACTCAAGGGTGTGAGTAGAAATACACATTACCTCTTAAAACCTTGACTAAGAATGGGTGCAGTATCACTGCCAACATTTCATTAGATAAAGCAAGTCACAGGATCCAGTCCATGTCAATATGGCAGGAAATGTATTTACCCATTCCAGTATATTTACTACAAAGTCACATGACAAAGGGCTCAAATATATAATCACAATTCAAGGAAGGCAGGCAGAATTAGAAGCAATGATCCAACATACAGCATTAAGGAAGCGTTTCAAGCAGGAAAAGATCAGAAGTACCAATTATTAAAAAGATGATGAAAATACAAGGATAAAACATACTCCATCATACAGATTTTAAAAGAAATTATTGCTAGCGACCTAGTGAGAATGTATCTTGGAAAGTGGTAAAGACAGAATCTAAGGATAAATAGCATAGCAATAATAATAATAATAATAATATATCCTTTCTAAGATGTCTAACTTGTATGCCCCATAATTCATATTTGTGAAATATAACTGTTCTTGTCTCTTTTATCAGTCATTTTTTGCACATATCTCTCTATATATGAACATAGACATGACTGTGGTACATGCTTTCCATACTGTGCCGTGAGGTCTGCTGTCAGGATCACTGCACCCAGCGAGGCCTGCTCTATGGGGCAGGACAAGCTGCTGCTTCAGTGCTAAGTGTCTCTCACGTTTGAGTTGTCCTGACATCCTCTTGAAATGATTGTTAAAATGAAAACACATTGCAATTATTTTACATTCTTAGTTGTAATAAAATTTAATTGACTTAAATAAACAAATTGAGAGAATGGTAATAAACTATTCTCTCAAGCTTGGATATTAAGAGAAGAGAAAGCAATATTAAATAAGGGTATTTTGTTGCTATGTATGCATATTGCTTTTTTAGAATGTAAGAAATAGGCTTTCTATGTAGGATGTACAGTCTTAACATATTTACATGCACTGCTACATTTAATTCCAAGATAAACCACTGTATTATCTTACCCATTTCACAGATGAAGTAACTGGGACACAGATATTAAGTACATAGCTGAAGTTCAGGAAGCTGGTAAACAGCTAGGGAGTCTTGTTATTGAAAGTATACTCACAGATCAACAGCATTGGTAGCATTTGAAATGAAAAATTTAAAATCTTAGGCACTACAAACTCACTGATGCAGAATTTACATTTACACTGGGATGTCGTGGTAATTTTTACTCATCAAGATTAGAAAGGCAGTCTTTAAGAAAGGCTTTATTGTTTTTGTTTATCTAAAATCCATCACTACATCTTCTAATTTTTCACTGCGGTTTTCTAGATACATCAGACTTTCTTAATTTTTCCTCTTCCTCATAGCAGTGCCTCCACAATACATTCTAGAAGTCATCAAATACAGTCAATCCTCGTTATTCATGAATCCCACATTGTGAATTCACCTACTCACTAAAATTTGTCTGTAACCCCCCACATCAATGCTTGTGAACATGAACAGAATGGCAAAAATATGGGTGTTTTACATATCCATGATCCCAGCTGAAGTTAAACAAAACCATACTAAGCCTTCTTGCTTCAATTTCCATAATGTAAACAGATACCCTTTCTGCAGTTTATTCAATGACAAGTCTTAAATTTTTTGTGCTATTTGCTGATGATTCTGGTGTTTAAAATGGCTTCCAAGTGTAATGCTAAAAATTCTACTTTGTGTTCTAGAGAAGAAAAAAATGTGCTATGCATTACAGTGATATGGTGTGTTAGAGACACGTCATTCAGGCTTGAGCGATAGTCTTCTTGGCCATGATTTTAATCTTGATGAGTCAAAATTTTAAAACATCTATAAAAAGGATATGAAAGCTAATCTCTGTATGAGAGATGAAGACACTCCAGAAAGTGCTAAGTCATATGCATTATTATGTCAAACAAATAATATGTTTGACAATGCTGTGAGAACATGATGTGGATTCATGAGATGATGATTATTTAAAAGAAGAGCAGTGGGCATGAAAGTCAAAGAAATTCATGACTTCACTATATAGAATCAGGAAAACTTTGAACCCTTTTCAGCTAGTGTTTTATTACAAATTAATACTATATATACTAAATTATTTGGAAGACTGTATGTTAAAGTATTGGAACACATATGAAAAAAGGTTATTGTAGTGATTAATTAATGAAAGTGTGGCCAGAAGTTTTTAGGAACTTCTATATTTCCCCAAGTTGATCAGTGTTTGCTGCCACTTTAGAGAACACAACTAATGAAAACGATGAGAACTGACTATAATTATTATGAATCAGTTGTTGTTCCAGATGCTGGGAATTCAATTGCAAATAAGACACATAATCTTTTCCTCTAATGGGTCTTACTATTTAGTGAGGTATCTATATAGTTATCACATAAAGACAAATGAATTAATACACAAACAATCTGAAGAAAGATAAATTAACATAAGAGGACAAAAAATAGAAGGAACTTCTACATATGAAAAAAGGGTTAGATAAGACCTTTCTAAAGATGGTGCATTTCAGAAGAGACTTTAATAAAGTGAAAAGTCAGGTCATGTAAATATCTAGTATTCCAGAGACTAAAGGAAACAAGTACAAATGTCCAGGGGCATAACATAAGTGAAACTTATTCAACTGTTTTTTGTACCAATACATAGTATGACACTTAGTACCCAGGAAGCAATTAATTACTATCTTGGTTAATTCATATTCAGAGTACTATAATACAGTTATCAACAAGAGCGTTAAGGAAAGTAAGGGAGTATATCCTTTTTATCTACTTAGGAATGTCATAAATACATAAAAACAAGAGTTTAAGAGATTTACAAAGTTACTTAGAATTCCAGGTGTTATGCAGGTGTTCATGTTCTGACACAGTAGCTAGTCCAAGGAAATCATGAGAAGACACAGGCAGCAAGGGTATAGACTTTATTGTACTCACAACAGGAAGTTCTGATGGCAGCAGGTCGAACATGTCTCTGCCTCCCTGGTGGCAGCTGGTCAGACATGTTTCTGGAAAGTTAGCATGCCACCAACAAGGAGGGGGGCTCTTTTACACAGGGGTATCAGCAGAGGCAGGGTAGTGAGCAGATAAGAACAGCCAAGTAGGCAATAACGAATAGCCAAGTAGACAATGTCAGGACCCCCACAAGAGCAAGCCCTAGGCCAGGGACCAAAGTTCAGGCATCGTGGTAGTGAATTTTCCCCCAGTGCCACCTGGCTGAGCAAAGGAAAGCAATCATCCTGATTGATAAGGAAAACCCACGATGAGTCTGACATGCGGAATGTGTTCCACATGTAGTAGGTGACCAGGATGGACCCTCTGCACAAAAGAAAAAAGGAACAGCGATGGTTGAAGAAGACCACCAACAACTTCAAAGGACTATGTCACTTTGGCCAGTCAGCAACTGACACCCGGTCTGGCAACACTCTCTCCATTCTCCTTCTTCACCATGTGGGTTTTCCATTAAAAACCCGGGCTGCCAGTACAGCGGACCGGGTCTGGACCTCCCTTGGTCATTTCTATTCCTTTATCCTCTAATTAAATCTCCGTTTGCTCACTTGCCTAACTCTGTCGTGGGCTCTTTGAGTGACCTGAACCTCACAGACAATGGCAATAAAATTCTAAGGTAGAACATCTCAGGTATAGTTAGTGCAGGCGAAAGCATTTATCATTTCAGAACATCCATCTGTTGTATTCAAGTCCATGCTCAGTGCTGGCCAGTTGCTGAGTCTGCTTTCAAGTTTGGGCATGGGTCATGTTCCCAGGCTACACCAGGTGAATATGGTATTATTTCAGGAATTTTGGAGATAATTCCAATGAGGTTGCAAAACCAATCACTGTTAAGAGGTAAGACTCACTTTTTCTTACTTTCAGTATAGGATTTTTTTTATAATTAAGACAAATATTTAAATTTTGTATAGGAATTAATCTTATTAGGAGCACGTAAATCTTCTTCAGTGGATTAGGTAACCCCAAAGATTTGTATTTTGTTCTGTATTTTTTTCCTCCCTGACATTTATTTGCTCTAAAACAGTATGTTAATCTATTGCACAAATTACTTGTTTTTTCTTTCTTATTTCATTAATTTATACATTTAGTCAACAAGTAATTACTGTGTTCCATGTGGACCATGCAGTGCTTAAGTTACTTAAATAAAGAGACAATAAGCCTAAACAATATTAAATGAAAATTAAGCTCTGGAGTTACTCGGAATCTAGAAACAGAATTAACAATATTTTCATTCTACTTGAAACTTTTCTTCTTCTAAGAAGGCAGAAAATAAGGTGATGAATAGTGAAATAAAAGTTAAGATATTTGGAATCAAATAATCCTAGATTCCAAAACAGTTTCTCGATAGTTATGTCAACTAGGAGAAATCAATTCTAAGATTCAGTGGAATCTTATCAAAAATGTAATTTCAGAGTAATTAAAAACATAACTCAAACAAATAAAAGTAAGCATGTGTCATTACTGAGAGAAGCAGTCGGATGTTAAAACTGGCTAAAAGGAGCATTTGAGGAACAGAGTCTGTCAGGTAGAGTTTCCTGAAATAAATTTTTTAAATTAGAGACAAATAATTTAATATCTT